>LR738714.1:510118634-510173782 GCA_902687465.1 Secale cereale | reverse complement strand
GCCCCTCCGCACACACCACACACTCCCCAAAACCTCCGCTCACACAGACACACACAACCCTCGAAACCATTGGTAGGTCGCCGCCATCGCCGACGCCTCCATTCTCAACCTATGCCTGTGTGCCGGGGAGCTCGAGGAGCCAATGGTCAAAAAGAGGTTTATCGCAGACTTTTCACCCGACGCCGGCAAGGTGGCCGCCGAGGTGTCCCCGTCGTCATCCGCGGGCTTGATCCACTGTCGCCGGTCCCCCGATCCGCCCGCCGCCGTGCCCCTACGCCGGTTAGAGGACTTCCCCGTCCTCCCTCGGACCCGACAACTGATGAGGTCCTACCTCGGGGTCCGGCAGCGGCCGTGGGGGACGTGGGTCGCCGAGATTATAGATCAGGAGACCCACACCCGTCGGTGGCTTGATAGCTTCCACACGGCCGAGCTCGCGGCCATGGAGTACGACCGCTGGCAGGTCCGCTACCACGGCGTGGTGGCTAGGCTCAATTTCCCCTTCGGCACACATCCGTTCAACCTCGTTCTGCCGAAGCCAGGGTGGTGAGCTCGGCTATGGCGCGGGAGGACCGCGAGGCGTGGGAGCACCTCGAGGCCGAGGCCGTCGATGAGGCCTACATGCAAGAGCTCTATTGGCAGCATCCGGAGCTCGTGGAGGCAGAGCGGGCGATCTTTGCCGGCACAGAGGGCGGCGAGGTTATCGCGCCCTCCTCCGATGACGAGGTCTAAGGTGGCGAGGACGGTGGCACGGAGGGCAGCGAGGTTATCGCGCTCTCCTCCGAGGACGAGGTTGAAGGCGGCGGCGCGGAGGCCGTTGAGGCAGGCCCCGAGGACGAGGAGATCGACATCAACGAGTGGAGGAGTGCCTTCCCGAACGACCCCGACGACGGCACCGGCCCGAACCCAGCTTCCGGCACACCGTACATGACGAGGAAGGATTGGCTCGACCTCTACTTCGACCGAAAATAGTTTAGCTTAGTTCAAATTATGTTTTATGTTCGGTTATGCAAAACTATCTATGTTTATGTTTGAATGCATGCTACTTTTAGTTGAACCTGCTTTGAACTTGATCAAATTGAAGCTTACAACGTTAAGTTTAGGGGATCGACTAGAAAATGCCAAAAATTGCTGGAGTATATATATATCCACTAAGGGTTTTAGTCCTTTAACTTTTAAAGGATTGTCTAGAGATGGCCTTATGACTTGTTTATTTCAGTTCTTCACAATGTGATACTCTACATGTGCAACTATTTGCCGTGCAGTTCAATTTCATCAATAACAGTTTCAACAATACCACTATGAATTACGATATTTGGTTGCTCTTAAGGATATTGTAGTTAACATGCCATTTCATTTTTTAACAATAACTAGTGTACTTTAGACCGGCACAATACCAGTTTGAATGACTATTTGCTTGTTTTTAAATGTTATGCCTAATGCAGTTAACACACATTTCCACTTCTTGTTTTGCTTAACTAGCATGCTTAAGCTTGCACACTAAGCTATCATTTGTAGATTATGTTGTCTACCATGGATATATTTGGTTGATGTTTAGCATGTTGTGCTTAACATGCCTTTATATGTACTCATGCAAGACAATATTGAGAACAGTGTTGTTTTCCATCGAGGTTATTTTCATCGCATTGCTTATATGTACTCACTGTTCAGGATATCGGTAGCTGGTACCATATAGCCTGGGGATGATAAGGGATTAATCGTCGAATCGGACATTCTACTGAATATATATGTAACCCATTTATCAGTAGGTTAACTAGGGCCATATTTAATATATCTGAGGCTACATAGCAACATACATTGTGCTAACTGACTAAATATGCAATCCCAGGCTACATAGCAACAAGGAAGAGTGTTACCTTAATGTTCTAATGATGTCTAGATATACATGTAATAAAATTTTATATAATGGGATGGAGGGAGTGTTGTACTACATCATTGTTCAATTGTTGTTTAGCTTCTAATACTAACTTGGTGCTTTTAGGTACATATATCATTGCCAAAGTTCCACACATCTACCCTTTCTGGGGCAATGAGATATTCATGAACCAGCATCAAGTGAGGAAACTGATAAAGATTGTTATTAAAATGGGTCCAAAGACGTCAATCGAACTATGTGTTTACACTTTATGCAAGACAACAGTGAACTGCAGGATGGTAAGTAAGAACCCTATAGCCTTCTTTTTACTACCCGTAATGAGTTATGTTAGATGACAATGTCCGAATCTTTTTTCCTTTGCAGTCGACCCTGAAGCAGTTTACTCAAGATTACCTCTCAAACTACATGATTGGTGGCTGACCATCACAAGGGGTTGGACTAGAGTCATGCATGCCTTCTGCATCCAGGAGAGCACAATAGGGCCATTTCGCTTCACCTTGTTCGGCAACCGGAATGTATGTCGCCTCTTTCTTTACCATGTGTAATACTACCAGTATAGAACCCTGGTTCATCATTCTTTATTTGGTGCTTATGTAATTCTTAAACATATGTACCTGTGAATCGAATAATGCATTGGTTGTTTGAACCTGATGGATTTGAATAAAGCTAAAGCCTACTTTCAAATTTAAATTAGGTACAATTTTAAATAGCAGCAATTAAATTAGGGCGAAATTAGGGTATGCAGGTCATTCGGCACCCACGGTTAATAAAGCACAGCGTGTGCGATATACATCATAATCCGACACGGTTCACGGAGAGGAAACGTGTGTAACAATGCACACAATTGCCATTTGCAAAGCGTGTGTGATGTCAGACACTATCGCATACGGTGCGGGAAAACTAAATGTGTGTGATTGTCTACATATCATAAACGGTTTATAATCATGAACTATTTGTGATGTGCCATGCATCGTAAAACTCCCGTGCCTGGAATCTGCCTGGAAAACTCCCGTGCCTGGAATCTGCCTGGATTTAGGTAAAAACACAAAACTCCGACTGTGATGGCAATGCAAGCACAAACTAGTAGCAACGATGAAGTGTTTGGGATATTCGAGATACCAGAAACAGTTATATAGGGACAACTGTATGCATCAAGGCTCCCTATCCCCGACGATTTCTGGGTCGTGTGGGAAGGACCCCCTGATACGTCTCCAACGTATCTATAATTTTTGATTGTTCCATGCTATTATTTATGAAGTCTTGGATGTTTAATGGGCTTTATCATTCACTTTTATATCATTTTTGGGACTAACCTACTAACCCAAAGGCCTAGTCCAGATTGCTGTTTTTTGCCTGTTTCAGGGTTTTGCAGAAAAAGAATATCAAACAGAGTCCAAACGGAATGAAACCTTCACGAGAGATATTTTTGGAGAAAATCACGCACGAAAAACTTGAGAACCACGTCAGAAGAGCCACGAGGGGCCCACGAGGGTGGGGGGTGCGCCCCCTTCCCAGGGCGCGCCCCCTGCCTCATGGGGCCCCCATGACTCCCCCGGTGCCCTCCTTCTACCTATATAAGTCCACGTGCCCCAGAAACTCCAAGAACAGAGAGAAAACCCTAATTCCACCGCCGTACCTTCTGTTCCCATGGAGATCCCATCTTGGAGCCTGTTCCGGAGCTCCACCGGAGGGGGGTCCATCATGGAGGTCTTCATCATCATCATCATCATCGCCCTCACCATGAGTTGTGAGTAGTTTACCACAGACCTTCAGGTCCATAGCTAGTATCTAGATGGCTTCTTCTCTTTCTCTGGATCTCAATACAAAGTTCTCCTCGATCTTCGAGGAGATCTATTTGATGTAATCTCTTTTTGCGATGTGTTTGTCGAGATCCGATGAATTGTGAGTTTATGATCAAGGTTATCTATGAAAGATATTTGGTTCTTCTCTGAACTTTTTATGTGTGCTCATAATATTCTTGCAAGTCTCTTTGAATTATTGGTTTGGTTTGGCCTACTAGATCTATAGTTCTTGCAATGGGAGAAGTGCTTGGCTTTGGGTTCAATCATGCGGTGTCCTTTCCCAGTGAAAGTAGGGGCAGCAAGGCACGTATTGTATTGTTGCCATCGAGGATAAAAAGATGGGGTTTATATCATATTGCTTGAGTTTATCCCTCTACATCATGTCATCTTGCTTAATGCATTACTTTGTTCTTATGAACTCAATACACGAGATGCATGCTGGATAACGATCGATGTGTGGAGTAATAGTAGTAGATGCAGAATCGTTTCGGTCTACTTGTCTCGGACGTGATCCCTATATACAATGATCATGCCTAGATAGTCTCATAATTATTCGCTTTTCTATCAATTGCTCGACAGTAATTTGTTTACCCGCCGTAGAATATCGCTATCATGAGAGAAGCCACTAGAGAAAACTATGGCCCCCGGGTCTATTCTCAACTTATCAATCTACATCTACTTTACTTTTATCGCTTTTATTTGCTATTGTTATAAACTAAAAATACCAAAAATATAAACTATCATCTCTATCAGATCTCACTTTCGTAAGTGACCGTAAAGGGATTGACAACCCCTTATCGCGTTGGCTGCAAAGTTCTTATTTATTTGTGCAGGTGCGAGGGATTCGCGCGTGGTCTCCTACTCGATTGATACCTTGGTTCTCAAAACTAAGGGAAATACTTACGCTACCGTGCTACATCTCCCTTTCCTCTTCGAGGGAATACAACGCAAGCTCAAGAGGTAGCAAGAAGAATTTCTGGCGCCGTTGCCGGGGAGGCTTACGCAAAATTCATATACCAAGTACCTATCACAAACTCTTATCCTTCGCATTACATTTTTGCCTCTCGTTTTCCTCCCCCCCCACTTCACCCTTGCTGTTTTATTTGCCCTTCTTCTGCCGTGTGTTTATCGTCTGCTTGCCTCTTGTTTGCTTGTGTGCTATGTGCCCTCAATTATCTTGCATCTTCGCTTGCTAAATTATGGATCCTCATCCACTTTCTAATCTCTTTAAGAGATCCAATTATGTTGAACCTATTAGTAGTAAGCTGCATGCACTAGATTATCTTTATGGAGTCTTGCTTGAAATTCATGAATCTGAAAATTGTGAGGAATTGTTAAAAGAAAAAGTGATTCGTGATATCTTGTTAAATAAAAAGCATGATTGCAATGATGTTATTGTAAATTCTATTAATGCCAATTGTGTTAATGATATGCAAAACCCTAAGCTTGGGAATGCTAGTATTGCTATGTCCACTACTTGTTGCAATGATCATGATTGGGGTGATTCTTCTTATGATCTTGAAAATTTATTTAAGCCCCATGATGAATATGAAATTGATAATAATGTTTTCTATAATGTTAAAAGTGGGTTTGGAGAGTTCATGACTTTAGTTAATGTTAATCCCACTATTTTGGAAGAGTGTCAACTTTGCATGCATGTGGATCGTGTTGAGAATATGTTATGTGATAGCTATTTTGTTGAATTTGATCATGACACTACATGCAATTATTATCAGTGTCGGCGTATTGGATCGACACCCATGGGATCACAAGAATCCCTACTACGGTTGTGGGGCGCGGGGTTGAGAGAAGAGCGAATCCAACAGATAGCACACGGTTCCTTTACCTAGGTTCGGGCCGCGAGGATGCGTAAAACCCTACTCCTGCTTTGGTGGACTGTATTTCTGTGTTCTTCAGCTAGCTATGGGGTGTGAGGAGCTCCAAAAAGCCGAATCCTCCTCCTGGTAGCCTCGGGCCTCCTTTTATCGGGAAAAGGGGTTGCCACAGTGGCACACAGGAGCTGGAAAGGGTACAGCGATGCGAGGTTATCCCTCGCATTACATGACAAGGCGCATTTAATGCATCTTGCTTAGGTGTCCTTGCTTTATCGGGGACGGGGGAGACATCCATCTTGTCCGTCGCCGCTCCTTCTTGTGTCGACACGCGCCCTGGCCAACGATGCCTGAGATGCAATGTAGGCAGGCAGGCAGCTGCGGTGGCGCAATGGTGGGTCTTCACGAAGATCTGCATGTCGCCACATAGGTGCCTGCCTAGCTGGTTGGGTCGGCAGTTGCATAGGGCGGTGGAAGCTTAGTTGGCGTGGGCCTGATGGTGGCCCCGCGGATGTCCTCGGCAAGGGTCTTGCCGCGGCGCCTGCTATCATCCTCGGCAAGGTGCTTGCCGGGGGTCTTGTGGTCCTCCTTGGCTGGGATCCTGCCAAGGGTCGTCGTCTTCTTAGTGTGTGTCTTATCTTGAATGTCTTCACAAAGATCTGCATGCCACTACGGGGATGTCTTCCCGAATCCTTGCCCCATGGGGGCAGTGGACTCAAGGGTGATCCACTCTGCAGACGTGGGGCGAATTGCCGCGGCAAGGGTCTTGCCGGGGCTGCTAAAGCCGGCCCCTGCAAGGATCTTGCCGGGGTTGCTGAAACTGGCTCCCGGCAAATATCTTGCCGAGGGAATCTGCTTCGTCCCCTTGCTCTTTGTTGTCTTGGCTTTGGGCTTCAGTTCCATCGAGCTTCGGTCTTACCCTGGCTCACCTCCCTTGTCGTGCTTGGTGTGATGCCCGTGGCTCAGACTGTTGGAAATATGCCCTAGAGGCAATAATAAAAGTATTATTATATTTCCTTGTTCATGATAATCGTCTGTTATTCATGCTTGAATTGTATTGTACGGAAACAGTGATACATGTGTGAGTATATAGACCACAATTGAGTCCATGGCAATCCTCTAGTTGCCAGCTCGTTGATCAACTGATGGTCACGGTTTCCTGATCATGGACATGGGATGTCAGTGATAACGGGATCACATCATTAGGAGAATGATGTGATGGACAAGACCCAATCCAGAGCATAGCACGAGATCGTATAGTTCGTAATGCATAAGCTTTTCGGTGTCAAGTATTTATTCCTTAGACCATGAGGTTGCACAACTCCCGGATGCCGTAGGAATACTTTGGGTGTGCCAAACGTCACAACGTAACTGGGTGGCTATAAAGCTACGCATCGGGTATCACCGAAAGTGTCTGTTGGGTTGGTACGAACCGAGACTGGGATATTGTCACTCCGTATGACGGAGAGGTACCTCTGGGCCCACTCGGTAATACATCATCATAATGAGCTCAAAGTGACTAAGGAGTTAGTCACGGGATGATGGATTACGGATCGAGTAAAGAGACTTGCCATGACGAGATTGAACAAGGTATCAGGAATACCGACGATCGAATCTCGGGCAAGTACCGTACCGATGGACAAAGGGAATAACTACGGGATTGAGTGAATCCTTGATACGGTGGTTCATCCGATGAAGATCATCGAGGAACACGTGGGAACCAACATGGGTATCCAGATCCCGCTATTGGTTATTGACCGGAGAGTCGTCTCGGTCATGTCTACGTGTCTTCCGAACCCGTAGGGTCTACACACTTAAGGTTCGGTAACGCTAGGGTCGTAGAGATACATGCACGTGGAAACCCGAATGTTGTTTGGAGTCCTGGATGAGAACCCGGACAGCACGAGGAGTTCCGGAATGGTCCGGAGGTAAAGAATGATATATAGGAAGTCCAGTTTCGGCCATCGGGTGATCTCCGGGGGTCACCGGGAGTGTCCCGGGACCACCGGAGGGGCCCCGGGGGTCCACCGGGTGGGGCCACCCATCCCGGTGGGGCCCCTAGGATGCAAGGGGGAAGTGGCCAGCCCTAATGGGCTGGCGCACCACATGGGCCCTCCTCCCCATGCGCCTAGGGTTGAAACCCTAAGGGGGAGGGGGCGCCACCTTGCCTTGGGGGGCAAGGATTCCCCCCTGGCCGCCGCCCCACCCTGCAGATCCCATCTGCAGGGCCGGCGCACCCCCTGGCCCCCTATATATATGTGGGGGGGGGGGGAGAGGGCAGCCGCACCCTTGCTCCTGGCGCCTCTCCCCTCCCGTCACACCTCCATACTCCCTCCGCAGGGCGCTGGCGAAGCCCTGAAGGAATCTCCACTGCATCCACCACCACGCCGTCGTGCTGTTGGATCTCCGACGACCTCTCCTCCCCCCTTGTTGGATCAAGAAGGAGGTGACGTTGCTGTACCGGACGTGTGTTGAACGCGGAGGTGCCGTCCGTTCGGCGCTAGATCATCGGTGACGAAGAACGCGAAGAGTACGACTACTTCATCCACGCTTCTTCGAAAGCTTCCGCACGCGATCTACATAACGGTATGTAGATGCACTCTTATTTGCTCGTTGCTAGATGTCTCCTTAGTTGGATCTTGGTGAAAGCGTAGAAATTTTTTGAATTCTGCTACGTTCCCCAACACAGACTTCCCGTGCACAGTCATAGGGGTACAAAAAGTGTACCCCTCTTTTTGTACACTGACAGGAGCCCCCGGGCCTGGGCCACACATAAGCGCGACGCGTTGTTGGGCTAGGCCCAGAAAGGTGCGCGGGCAGGTGGGACGGTTTTTACCGTGGTAAGATTTTCCGCGCGCTGCGCCTCCCACGATCCGCGCGCATGGCGCGGGTTGGAGGGGCGTGCGTGATGTGGCCGGCATGCGCAGGGCGGTTTCCGCAGGCATGCGTCGCGTCGCAGTTAATGCGAAAGGAGGCAGCCCACGTTTCCCCCCCATAAGAAGGAATAACCGCGGGCGCGCTGCTCACTTCCTCCACTTTCCTCGCGCCTCTTCCAATCCTAGAGCCGCCGTTTCCTCCCTTCCTTCCTTCCGAAGCTTCCGCCGTCGCCTGCCGCCGTTGCTTCACCATCCCCTTCCCTCTGTTGGAGATATGCCCTAGAGGCAATAATAAAAGCATTATTATTATATCTCCTTGTTCATGATAATTGTCTATTATTCATGCATGAATTGTATTGTACGGAAACAGCGATACATGTGTGAATACATAGACCACAATGAGTCCCTGGTAGGCCTCTAGTTACAAGTTCGTTGATCAACAGATGGTCACGGTTTCCTGACCATGGACATGAGATGTCAGTGATAACGGGATCACATCATTAGGAGAATGATGTGATGGACAAGACCCAAACTTGAGCATAACACGAGATCGTATAGTTCGTAATGCATAAGCTTTTCGGTGTCAAGTATTTATTCCTTAGACCATGAGGTTGTACAACTCCCGGATACCGTAGGAGTACTTTGGGTGTGCCAAACGTCACAATGTAACTGGGTGGCTATAAAGGTACGCATCGGGTATCTCCGAAAGTGTCTGTTGAGTTGGTACGAACCGAGACTGGGATGTTGTCACTCCGTATGACGGAGAGGTACCTCTGGGACCACTCGGTAAGACATCATCATAATGAGCTCAATGTGACTAAGTAGTTAGTCACGGGATGATGGATTACGGATCGAGTAAAGAGACTTGCCATGACGAGATTGAACAAGGTATCGGGAATACCGACGATCGAATCTCGGGCAAGTACCGTACCGATGGACAAAGGGAATAACATACGGGATTGAGTGAATCCTTGACACGGTGGTTCATCCGATGAAGATCATCGAGGAACACGTGGGAACCAACATGGGTATCCAGATCCCGCTGTTGGTTATTGACCAGAGAGTGGTCTCGGTCATGTCTACGTGTCTCCCGAACCCGTAGGGTCTACACACTTAAAGTTCGGTAACGCTAGGGTCGTAGAGATAAATGCACGTGGAAACCCGAAAGTTGTTCAGAGTCCCGGATGAGATCCCGGACGTCACGAGGAGTTCCGGAATGGTCCGGAGGTAAAGATTGATATATAGGAAGTCCAGTTTCGGCCAACGGGTGATCTCCGGGGGTCACCGGGAGCGTCCCGGGACCACCGGGTGGGGCCAGCCATCCCGGTGGGGCCCCTAGGCCGCAAGGGGAAATGTCCAGCCCTCAGGGCTGGTGCACCACTAGGGGGCCCACCTCCCCATGCGCCTAGGGTTAAAACCCTAAGGGGGAGGGGGGCTCCATTTGCCTTGGAGGGCAAGGAACCCCCCCTGGCCGCCGCCCCCTTGCAGATTGGATCTGCAGGGGGCCCAGGCACACCCCCGGCCCCTATATATATGTGGGGAGGAAGAGGGAAGCCGCACCCAAGCTTTGGCGCCTCTCCCCCTCCCGTCACACCTCCATACTCCCAACGCAGGGCGCCCGGCGAAGCCCTGCTGCGATCTCCACTGCATCCGTCATCACGCCGTCGTGCTGCCGGATCTCTGACGACTTCTCCTCCCCCCTTGCTGGATCAAGAAGGAGGTGATGTTGCTGCACCGTACGTGTGTCGAACGCGGAGGTGCCGTCCGTTCGGTGCTAGATCATCGGTGACGAAGAACGTGAAGAGTACGACTACTTCATCCACGCTTCGTTGAAAGCTTCCGCTCGCAATCTCCATAACGGTATGTAGATGCACTCTTACTTGCTCGTTGCTAGATGTCTCCATAGATGGATCTTGGTGAAAGCATAGAAAATTTTGAATTATGCTACGTTCCCCAACAGTGGCATCTGAGCCTAGGTTTTATGTGTAGCATCTTGCACGAGTAGAACACAAAGCAGTTGTGGGCGTATGATCTTGTTCAACTTTCTTACCGTTACTAGTCAATCTTGATTCGACGGTATTGTGGGATGAAGCGGCCCGGACCGACCTTACACGTACGCTTACGTGAGACTGGTTCCACCGAGAGACATGCACTAGATGCATAAGGTGGCTGGCGGGTGTCTGTCTCTCCTACTTTAGTCGGATCGGATTCGATGAAAAGGGTCCTTATGAAGGGTAAATAGAAGTTGACAAATCCCGTTGTGGTTTTGGCGTAGGTAAGAAACGTTCTTGCTAGAAATCCTATAGAAGCCACGTAAAACTTGCAACAACAATTAGAGGACGTCTAACTTGTTTTTGCAGCATGTGCTATGTGACGTGGTATGGCCAAGAACGAAGATGTGATGAATGATATATGTGATGTATGAGATTGATCATGTTTTTGTAATAGGGAATCACGACTTGCATGTTGATGAACTTGACAACCGGCAGGAGCCATAGGAGTTGTCTTAATTATTGTATGACCTGCGTGTCACTGAATAACGCCTTGTAATTACTTTACTTCATTGCTAAACGTTAGCTATAGTAGTAGAAGTAATAGTTGGCGTGACGACTTCTTCAAGACACGATGATGGAGATCATGATGATGAAGATCATGGTGTCAAGCCGGTGACAAGATGATCATGGTGCCCCGAAGATGGAGATCCAAGGAGCAAGATGATATTGGCCATATCATGTCACTTTAATTGATTGCATGTGATGTTTATCATGTTTATGCATCTTGTTTACTTAGAACGACGGTAGTAAATAAGATGATCTCTCACTAAAATTTCAAGTATTGTGTTTCCCCTAACTGTGCACCGTTGCTAAAGCTCGTTGCTCCGAAGCACCACGTGATGATCGGGTGTGATAGGTTCTAACGTTCACATACAATGGGTGTAAGACAGATTTACACACGCGATACACTTAGGGTTCACTTGACGAGCCTAGCATGTACAGACATGGCCTCGGAACACGGAAGACCGAAAGGTCGAACACGAGTCGTATAGAAGATACGATCAACATGAAGATGTTCACCGTTGATGACTAGTCCGTCTCACGTGATGATCGGACACGGACTACTCGACTCGGATCGTGTATCACTTAGATGACTAGAGAGATGTCATTCTGAGTGGGAGTTCATTAAAATTTGATTAAGATGAACTTAATTATCATGAACTTAGTCTAAATTCTTTACAATATCTCTTGTAGATCAAATGGCCCACGCTCAGGTTTCCCTCAACTTCAACGCGTTCCTAGAGAAAACCAAGCTGAAAGACGATGGTAGCAACTATACAGATTGGGTCCGTAACCTGAGGATTATCCTCATAGCTGCCAAGAGATCATATGTCCTAGAAGCACCGCTAGGTGATGCACCTGCTCCCGATGCGGCCCAAGACGTCTTGAACGTCTGGCAGTCGTGTTGTGATGATTACTCCCTGGTTCAGTGCGGCATGCTTTACAGTTTAGAATCGGGGCTCCAAAAATGTTTTGAGCACCACAGAGCATATGAGATGTTCGAAGAGCTGGAAATGGTTTTCCAAGCTCATGCCCGAGTCAAGAGATATGATGTCTCCGACACATTCTACAGCTGTAAGATGGAGGAGAACAGTTCTGTCAGTGAGCACATCCTCAAGATTTCAGGATTGCACAACCGCTTGTCTCAGCTGGGAATGAATCTCCCAGATGAAGCGGTCGTTGACAGAATCCTCCAGTCGCTCCCACCAAGCTTCAAGAGCTTCGTGTTGAAATTCAATATGCAGGGGATGGAGAAGTCCATTCCCGAGGTGTATTCAATGCTGAAATCAGCGGAGGTGGGCATCAAGAAAGAACATCAAGTGTTGATGGTCAATAAAACCACTAAGTTCAAGAAAGGCAAGGGTAAGAAGAACTTCAAGAAGGACGGCAAGGGAGTTGCCACGCCCGGCAAGCCTGTTGCCGGGAAGAAGCCAAAGTATGGACCCAAGCCTGAGACAGAGTGCTTTATCGCAAGGGAACGGGTCACTCGAAGCGGAACTGCCCCAAATACTTAGCAGACAAGAAGGCCGGCAATGTCAAAGGTATATATGATATACATGTTATTGATGTGTACCTTACCATCACTCGTAGAAGCTCCTGGGTATTTGATACCGGTGCAGTTGCTCACATTTGTAACTCAAAACAGGAGCTGCGGAATAAACGGAGACTGGCGAAGGATGAGGTGACGATGCGCGTCGGGAATGGTTCCAAGGTCGATGTGATCGCCGTTGGCACGCTAACTCTACATCTACCCTCGAGATTAGTTTTAAACCTCAATAATTGTTATTTAGTACCAGCTTTGAGCATGAACATTGTTTCTGGATCTCGTCTTATGCGAGATGGCTACTCTTTCAAATCAGAGAATAATGGTTGTTCTATTTATTTGAGAGATATGTTTTATGGTCATGCCCCGCTGGTCAATGGTTTATTTTTGATGAATCTCGAACGTAGTGATACACATATTCATAGTGTAGATGCCAAAAGATGTAAAGTTGATAATGATAGTCCCACATACTTGTGGCATTGCCGCCTTGGTCATATTGGTGTCAAACGTATGAAGAAGCTCCATTCAGATGGACTTCTAGAGTCTCTTGATTATGAATCATTTGACACGTGCGAACCATGCCTCTTGGGCAAGATGACCAAGACTCCGTTCTCCGGAACAATGGAGCGAGCAACCAACTTGTTGGAAATCATACATACCGATGTGTGCGGTCCAATGAGTGTTGAGGCTCGCGGAGGCTACTGTTATGTTCCCACCCTCACGGATGACTTGAGTAGATACGGGTATATCTATTTGATGAAACACAAGTCTGAGACCTTTGAAAAGTTCAAGGAATTTCAGAATGAGGTTGAGAATCAACGTGACAGAAAAATAAAGTTCTTGCGATCGGATCGTGGGGGTGAATATTTAAGTCATGAATTTGGCACACACCTTAGGAGCTGTGGAATTGTTTCACAATTGACGCCGCCCGGAACACCTCAACGTAACGGTGTGTCGGAACGTCGAAATCGTACTCTGTTGGACATGGCGCGATCTATGATGTCCCTCACCGATTTACTGCTATCTTTTTGGGGTTATGCTTTAGAGTCTGCCGCATTCACTTTAAATAGGGCTCCGTCGAAATCCGTTGAGACGACTCCATATGAACTTTGGTTTGGCAAGAAACCGAAGCTGTCGTTTCTGAAAGTTTGGGGTTGCGATGCTTATGTCAAGAAACTTCAACCTGAAAAGCTCGAACCCAAATCGGAAAAATGCGTCTTCATAGGATACCCAAAGGAAACAATTGGGTACACCTTCTACCACAGATCCGAAGGCAAAGTCTTTGTTGCCAAGAATGGATGCTTTCTGGAGAAAGAGTTTCTCTCGAAAGAAGTGAGTGGGAGGAAAGTAGAACTTGATGAGGTGACAGTCACCCCTCCTGCACCGGAAAGTAGCGCAGCGCAGGAAACTGTTCCTGAGGTGCCTGCACCGACAAGGGAGGAAGTTGATGATAATGATCATGAAGAAACAGATCAAGTTACTACTGAACTTCGAAGGTCCACAAGGGCACGTTCCGCACCAGAGTGGTACGGCAACCCTGTACTGGAAATCATGTTGTTAGACAACGGTGAACCTTCGAACTATGAAGAAGCGATGGCGGGCCCAGATTCCAATAAATGGATTGGAGCCATGAAATCCGAGATGGAATCCATGTATGAAAACAAAGTATGGACTTTGGTGGACTTGCCTGATGACAGGCACGCCATAGAAAACAAATGGATATTTAAGAAGAAGACGGGCGCGGATGGTAATGTGACCATCTATAAGGCTCGGCTTGTCGCTAAGGGTAATCGACAAGTTCAAGGGATTGACTACGACGAGACTTTCTCTCCCGTAGCGATGCTGAAGTCAGTCAGAATCATGTTAGTTATTGCCGCATTCTATGATTATGAGATATGGTAAATGGACGTCAAAACAGCATTCCTTAACGGCTTCCTCAAGGAAGAGTTGTATATGATGCAACCGGAAGGTTTTGTCGATCCAGAGAACGCTAACAAGGTATGCAAGCTCCAGCGCTCGATTTACGGGCTGGTGCAAGCATCTCGGAGTTGGAATATTCGCTTTGATGAAGTGATCAAAGCGTTTGGCTTTATACAGACTTATGGAGAAGCATGTATTTACAAGAAAGTGAGTGGGAGCTCTGTGGCATTTCTCATATTATATGTGGATGACATATTGCTGATGGGAAATGATATAGAATTCTTGGAAAATGTAAAGGCCTACTTGAATAAAAGTTTTTCAATGAAGGACCTTGGAGAAGCTGCTTACATATTAGGCATCAAAATCTATAGAGATAGATCGAGACGCCTCATTGGTCTTTCACAAAGTACATACCTTGACAAAATATTGAAGAAGTTCAATATGGACCAGTCAAAGAAAGGATTCTTGCCTGTTTTGCAAGGTATGAGATTGAGCAAAGCTCAGTCGCCGACCACGGCAGAAGATAGAGAAAAGATGAGTGTCATTCCCTATGCCTCGGCCATAGGTTCTATCATGTATGCCATGCTGTGTACCAGACCTGATGTGAACCTTGCCATAAGTTTGGTAGGGAGGTACCAAAGTGATCCCGGTACGGAACACTGGACAGCGGTCAAGAACATCCTGAAGTACCTGAAAAGGACTAAGGATATGTTTCTCATTTATGGAGGTGACGAAGAGCTCGTCGTAAAGGGTTACGTCGATGCTAGCTTCGACACAGATCTGGATGACTCTAAGTCACAAACCGGATACGTGTATATTTTGAATGGAGGGGCAGTCAGCTGGTGCAGTTGCAAACAGAGCGTGGTGGCAGCGTCTACATGTGAAGCGGAGTACATAGCTGCTTCTGAAGCAGCGCAGGAAGGAGTCTGGATGAAGGAGTTCATCACCGACCTAGGAGTCATTCCAAGCGCGTCAAGCCCGATGACTCTCTTCTGTGACAACACTGGTGCTATTGCTATTACCAAGGAGCCCAGGTTTCACAAGAAGACCAAGCACATCAAGCGCCGTTTCAACTCCATCCGGAATTATGTTCAGGATGGAGACATAGATATTTGTAAAGTGCATACGGATCTGAATGTCGCAGACCCGTTGACTAAACCTCTTTCACGAGCAAAACATGATCAACACCAGAACTCTATGGGTGTTCGATTCATCACAATGTAACTAGATTATAGACTCTAGTGCAAGTGGGAGACTGTTGGAGATATGCCCTAGAGGCAATAATAAAAGCATTATTATTATATCTCCTTGTTCATGATAATTGTCTGTTATTCATGCTTGAATTGTATTGTACGGAAACAGCGATACATGTGTGAATACATAGACCACAATGAGTCCCTGGTAGGCCCCTAGTTACCAGTTCGTTGATCAACAGATGGTCACGGTTTCCTGACCATGGACATGAGATGTCAGTGATAACGGGATCACATCATTAGGAGAATGATGTGATGGACAAGACCCAAACTTGAGCATAACACGAGATCGTATAGTTCGTAATGCATAAGCTTTTCGGTGTCAAGTATTTATTCCTTAGACCATGAGGTTGTACAACTCCCGGATACCATAGGAGTACTTTGGGTGTGCCAAACATCACAATGTAACTGGGTGGCTATAAAGGTACGCATCGGGTATCTCCGAAAGTGTCTGTTGAGTTGGTATGAACCGAGACTGGGATGTTGTCACTCCGTATGACGGAGAGGTACCTCTGGGCCCACTCGGTAAGACATCATCATAATGAGCTCAATGTGACTAAGTAGTTAGTCACGGGATGATGGATTACGGATCGAGTAAAGAGACTTGCCATGACGAGATTGAACAAGGTATCGGGAATACCGACGATCGAATCTCGGGCAAGTACCGTACCGATGGACAAAGGGAATAACATACGGGATTGAGTGAATCCTTGACACGGTGGTTCATCCGATGAAGATCATCGAGGAACACGTGGGAAGCAACATGGGTATCCAGATCCCGCTGTTGGTTATTGACCGGAGAGTGGTCTCGGTCATGTCTACGTGTCTCCCGAACCCGTAGGGTCTACACACTTAAAGTTCGGTAACGCTAGGGTCATAGAGATAAATGCACATGGAAACCCGAAAGTTGTTCGGAGTCCCGGATGAGATCCCGGACGTCACGAGGAGTTCCGGAATGGTCCGGAGGTAAATATTGATATATAGGAAGTCCAGTTTCGGCCAACGGGTGATCTCCGGGGGTCACCGGGAGCGTCCCGGGACCACCGGAGGGGCCCCGGGGGTCCACCGGGTGGGGCCACCCATCCCGGTGGGGCCTCTAGGCCGCAAGGGGAAGTGTCCAGCCCTCAGGGCTGGCGCACCACTAGGGGGCCCACCTCCCCATGCGCCTAGGGTTAAAACCCTAAGGGGGAGGGGGGCTCCACTTGCCTTGGGGGGCAAGGAACCCCCCCTGGCCGCCGCCCCCTTGCAGATTGGATCTGCAGGGGGCCCAGGCGCACCCCCTGGCCCCTATATATATATGGGGAGGGAGAGGGTAGCCGCACCCAAGCTCTGGCGCCTCTCCCCCTCCCGTCACACCTCCATACTCCCAACGCAGGGCGCCCGGCGAAGCCCTGCTGCGATCTCCACTGCATCCGTCATCACGCCGTCGTGCTGCCGGATCTCTGACAACTTCTCCTCCCCCCCTTGCTGGATCAAGAAGGAGGTGACGTTGCTGCACCATACGTGTGTTGAACGCGGAGGTGCCGTCCGTTAGGCGCTAGATCATCGGTGACGAAGAACGTGAAGAGTACGACTACTTCATCCACGCTTCGTTGAAAGCTTCCGCTCGCAATCTCCATAACAGTATGTAGATGCACTCTTACTTGCTCGTTGCTAGATGTCTCCATAGATGGATCTTGGTGAAAGCTTAGAAAATTTTGAATTATGCTACGTTCCCCAACACCCTCAGTCCTCAAACTTAGCCGCCATGGCGTCCAAATCCGCCAAGGCCAAGGGGGTGGCCAAGGGCGCCGGGTCTGTGGAGCCGCCGGAGAAAGCGTTGTTGGGGGACAAGATGAAATCCGCCTTCTTCTTCCCCTCAACGGTCGACGTCCACGAGCTCCGGGCCGCCTTCAAGCCCGGGGGTGAAGACAGGGGGAGCGAATTTGGGACATCCGGCGATGCGCGTCATTCCTACCGCTTGCGCCGAACCTGGCCCAAATCGGTATCCCTTCTTTGTCGACTACTTTTCTTGCGGGTTATGTCCCCCTTTCTCCGATTTCTTCTGCGATATCATGCACACCTTCGGCTTCTGCCTCTTGGATTTTACTCCGAATGCGGTGGCGTGCCTAGCTTTCTTCGCGCATCTTTGCGAAGGCTTCGTCGGGGTGCAGCCCAACACGACGCTCTTCCGCCACTATTTCTCCCCTCGAATCCAGCCAGGAGGTGCCGTCTCTGGGTGCATCACCTGGATCCCAAGATCCAAGGGGGCATACCCGGACAGTGCCGTGAAGGAGAGGTGGGATGAATGGCGTGGCCGGTGGTGCTAGATTGAAGATGAAGACCCGCCAAGATTCTGCAAGGTCCGCCGAGTGCCGTCGGTCCGTGGCAGTGATTGGGGCGATGTCGCCGTCGCCGACCGGAGGCTCACCGTCGCCACCACCAGGATTCTCCGGCTCACCCAGGCCGGACTCACCCTCGAGATGATCGGGGCGGACTTCATTCGCCGTCGGATCGCCCCGATGCAGAACAAGGGGAACCCAGCCTGGCTCTTTAGGAACCCGGCTGACGTCTTGCGACTCCGCCCTGGCCTCGACCACAACTTTACGGTGATGGCACAAGCCCATTTCTGCCAGCGTCTCTTCCAGCTTGATGTGGGTCGTGATGGCGAGGTCGAACGGGCCGGCAAGGCCGCGAGGGCTGCCGTGAAGGCCGGCCCATCAAGGGGTCGTTCTTCAAGATGCCAGCGGGGGTGGTCCCACTGTGCAATAATTCATGCAAGTCCGAGATCATCGCCATGATGTCGGACCGCAACGCGCACGGCCCTGTCCCGAGCTAGAAGGAGCCGGCGGACGCGGATGTGCAGCAATTCTTCGACTTTCTGGTTGAGGTGTATGTCAATGCTGACGCCGAGCGGTGGCTTGTCATGGACACCACCTAGGCAGAGCTGGACTATATCGCCACTAGGGCGAGGGAGGCGCAGCTTGCCATGGAGGCCGGCAGTGCCGGGGGTGTGGAGGACAAGGCCGCAACGGCTGCGGAGGAGGAGGAGCTCGCCCAGTGGGCGGCGGCCGCTTGGGAGGCTAGCAGCACCGGCACCGGAGCTCCGCTGATCGAAGACGCGGCCAACGAGTCGTCGTCGGAGGAGGACGTGGCGGCGGGCCCGGTGCCAGCCAGGTGAAGAGGGCGAGTCATGCGGCGGGCTAGTTCCGGCGAGCCGGTCCGGCTCGACAAGGCTGCGCAGCCTCAATTGGCCCTGGAGGGGTCCGGGTGCAACACGAGGGCCACATCAGCGAGGAGGCTGACAAAGGCAGCTGAGAAGAAGAAGGCGATAGCCCCTTCTCCTTCTGGGTACGCACAAACTCCGCCTTCTTTGCCTCCCTCGGCAGACGTCGACTCAGATGTCGACGCGGAGTTCCCTTTTGATCTTGGGCCTCTCAGCCCGAAGAGGAAAAGGAAAGCGGTGGAGGAGGAGGAGATGGACGATGAGTAACTACTCCGTTCCTTACTGCCATTTCCATCCCCCTGAACTATGCCACTCATCTTGATCCATTTTTGCTTCTTCAGGGATGCAGAGACGTTGGCCCAGAGGATAAAGAGGGCGAAGGCCTCGGCGAGCACCCAGCCCTCGGCCGGGGCTTCAGAGACGCCACTGGTGGTGTTGAGCAGCCCGGACAGCAGCCCCCGGCACAGCCCCAGCGTAAGTTCGTCACCCTCCTCTTTCTCGACATGTGGTAGGTGTTCGATGCTATGGTCCTGACCTTGTCGGTTTTGTAGGACGGGAGCGGCAGCGGGAGGAGCCGCAGGGGGCCACCCCCAACACACCACCCCCATCGACTACGCCACCGCGAGGGGCGTCCCCGGCAAGGGCACCAAGCATGGAGCCCACACCCATGGAGGACGAGGGGAACTTGGGCGATGGTGGCTCTGCCACGGCGCCAAATACTGACGGGGAGGGGACTTCCGCTTCACAGCCTGGCACTGGTGAGTCGCCTGTCCTCTGTCTCTGTTTTTTCCCTTATTCTTTTCCTTGGCTTCATTGCTCCCATGACTGCCCAGGCCCTCCTTCAACAGATATGGAGGACGTGGATGCTGTTGTCGGGAACATTGCTGAGGAGGCCGCGGCGGAGGCTAACAGGATTGCCGCCGAGGAGGCCGCCAAGGATGTTGACGAGGCCGCCGTCGATGAGGCCACCAAGAATGCTGCCGAGGGTGCCAGCGGTGGGCCTGCCGGGGAGGCCGGCAAGGCCACAGCCGAGGAAGAGGTGGTTGATGACCAGCCTTCTTCCTCCACAACCTGGGGCCCGGCAGATATCTGAAGGTGGGCGACGATCTCTTCGTCCATCTCGCAGGGGCGTCAAGTTCCCGAGCGCCCGCCGGAGGGGAAGTCTTCAACGGCGAGGTGCTCGCCGCCACCGGGCTCGAGGTGGTCGATGAACCGGGCGTCGGCGGCGATGGTTCTCCAGAAGAGCAGCTCTTCCTGGCCATGGGGGCCAATTTCCGGAAGCTCCAAGCGCTCTACCGTGCCCGTCTGGACAAGTTTAAGTCCAGGATGGCAACGGTGGACGAGGCGGAGGTGGACTTCAAGGCGCGCGTTGCTGAGGCGCAGACCTGGTTTCACCAGACCCGCGAGGAGCAGAGGGCCTTCCAGGAGGAATTGGCCAAGCATGACGCAGAGCTCACCATGAAGATGTCTGACGTCGAGAAGGCCCAAGAAGAGGTAGCGAGCTTGGCTGCCGCGGCCGAGGCCGCCCAGAACCAGCATCAAGCCGCCTTGGATTCCCAGGAGGAAGACCTCTCCGCGCGTGAGGCGAAGCTTGCCGCAATGCTCCGCGGCAAGGATGAGGAGCTCGAGGTCCTTGTCGATCGGCGGACTCGCGAGCTGGGGCATAGGCACAAAGAGGCACTCGAGGCCCAGGCTCTGGTACATGCCGGCAAGGTGAAGGAGCTGGAGGTAGAGCGGGACGAGCTGAAGGAGCAGGCCCTCAAGTTGTCTGACGAGAAGAACATTCTCAACTGCGCCTTGACAGAGGCGCAGGGAGCGGTCATTAGTAGGGTTGGGGAGCTCTCCGAGGCACAAAACTCCATCAGAGATCTCAAGCTGAAGCTGGAGAATCTCGAGAAGATGTTGTCGGAGAGCTCGGCTCGGGAGGAGACCTTGACCAGGAGCCTGGAGGAGGAGAAGCAGCTGCGGGCGGACGAGGCCGCCTCCCACCAAGAATATGTGGCGGGTGAGAACAGATGGATCAGCCGGCTGGAGGACGTCGCCGGCAGGGTCACCTCTCAGTTGGCCCTCATGGGGATGCCAAACGTGAGGTATGCAACTGAGTGGAGTGGGACCGTCAACGCCAAGCTGACCCTGTTCTTCGAGGGCGTGCTCGGCGCCTTGGCTGATCTTCACTCCAACAGAACGGCCACGCTGGCCGAGGATGCCCGGCGACTTTGCCGGGGGGTCATGACCAAGGTCCTCACCAAGATGGCGTACTGGAATCCCGCCCTCGACTTCGAGCCGCGATGGACAGCTTGCCGGAGGGTACTGACCTCATAGTGCTCAAGGAGCGCACCAAGCCCGTCATCAGCTGCATCGACGAAACCAAGAGGGTGGAGGGCCAGCGCCGGGATTAGGCATCCCGTTCTTCTTCGCTGCTGCGGGTTCATGACTAAGACAAGTTTTATCTTTAGTTAGAACCGCAGCGATGATGTGATGTAATATAACTTTGAAATATTTTTGGGATTATGCATGCTATTTCCTTGTTTGTTGCCTCTTTGTACGTCCACCCTACGCTAGCTGGGTAGGCTTGCCGGAGCGGAAACCCAGGGCGACGTCTTGGGGACGGGTCCCCATTGGCCTGCCGGGCGAGCGTGCTGCCGGGTGAGCCACCTTACAGCCCTTAACGCAGCCGCTCGAACTGTCGAGTTTGACTCGAGTCAGAGTCGAGAGCCTTGCCAATTGCGGAAGGCTACCCTACCGTTTCCAACGCAGCCGTTTGAACTGTTGAGCGGACTCGAAACAGAGCAAAGGCATTTCCAATCGGGAAGGGCCCCATTTGCGTGCATGTTTCTTTTTGTACAAAGAACGGAAGCTCCGAGGATAATAACCTTAAATAATAGGATGGAAATATCCAGGGTTCAATGTAACTTAGCTTTTATTTGTAGCCGCTCGAGTGCTGATCTTCCGGCCTCCTTTCCTCTCAAAGGGCCACAAAGACGAAGGAGCGCTGGGCCAACTGCTAGAGCCGATTCTCACAACCAAGCTTCCCCTACCTGGCGCGCCAAAGATGTCGGCGTATTGGATCGACACCTATGGGATCACAAGAATCCTTACTACAGATGCGGGGCGCGGGGTTGAGAGAAGAGCGGATCCAACAGATACCACATGGTTCCTTTACCCAGGTTCGGGCCGTGAGGATGCGTAAAACCCTACTCCTGCTTTGGTGGACTGTATTTCTGTGTTCTTCAGCTAGCTATGGGGCCGTGAGGAGCTCCAAAAAGCCGAATCCTCCTCCTGGTAGCCTCGGGCCTCCTTTTATAGGGAAAAGGGGTTGCCACAGTGGCACACATGAGGTGGAAAGGCTACAGTGATGCGAGGTTATCCCTCGCAATACATGACAAGGCACATTTAATGCATCTTTCTTAGGTGTCCTTGCTTTATCGGGGACGGGGAGGCATCCATCTTGTCCGTCGCCGCTCCTTCTTGTGTCGACACGCGCCCTGGCCAGCGATGCATGAGATGACATGTAGGTAGGCAGGCAGCTGAGGTGGCGCAATGGTGGGTCTTCACGAAGATCTGCATGTCGCCATGCAGGTGCCTGCCCAGCTGGTTGGGTCGGCAGCTGCATAGGGCGGTGGAAGCTTAGTTGGTGTGGGCCTGATGGTGGCTCTGCGGATGTCCTTGGCAAGGGCCTTGCCGGGGCCCCGGCAAGGGTCTTGCCGCGGCGCCTGCTGTCATCCCCGGCAAGGTGCTTTCCGAGGGTCTTGTGGTCCTCCTTGGTTGGGATCCCGCCAAGGGTCGTCGTCTTCTTAGTGTGTGTCTGATCTTGAATGTCTTCACAAAGATCCGCATGCCACTACGGGGATGTCTTCCCGAATCCTTGCCCCATGGGGGCAGTGGACTCAAGGGTGATCCGCTCCGCAGGCGTGGAGCGAATTGCCGCGGCAAGGGTCTTGTCGGGGCTGCTAAAGCCGGCCCCGGCAAGGATCTTGCCAGGGTTGCTGAAACTGGCTCCCGGCAAGGATCTTTCCGGGGGAATCTGCTTCGTCCCCTTGCTCTTTGTGGTCTTGGCTTTGGGCTTCAGTTCCATCGAGCTTCGGTCTTACCCTGGCTCACCTCCCTTGTCGTGCTTGGTCTGGTGCCCATGGCTCAGACTGCCCGTGCACAGTCATAGGGGTACAAAAAGTGTACCCCTCTTTTTGTACACCGACAATGAGAGAGGAAAATGTGGTTGTAGAAATTTACCTCTCGTTATGTTGAGATTGCTATTGTTTCTTTCTTCTTCCTTGCATATGCTAGATCTTGTTTGTCTTGCTAATTTGTTTTCCTATAAAATGCCTATGCATAGGAAGTATGCTAGACTTAGATGTGATTTTCACATGCTTTATGATGCTCTTTGTGTGTTTCAATTCTTATCTTTCATGTGAGCATCATTGAAATATCAATGCCTAGCTAGGGCGTAAAACGATAGCGCTTGTTGGGAGGCAACCCAATTTTTTTTGCTGCTGTTAGGGAATAAATATTGCATCTAGCCTCTGATTAGATGTGGTTTCATGTTTTTTTAGTGTTTGTGCCAAGTAGAACCTTTGGGAAGACTTGTGTGAAGTTTATGTGATCTTGCTGTGAAAAACAGAATCGTTAGCGCTTGCTAAAGTAGTCTTCAGATTTTACTGGAGCGTGATTTTTAGTTGATTCTTTTTGCATATTATTGGTAGACAAATTCCGAAAATTTACCAATTTAGCTTAAATTTTTTGGAGTTCCAGAAGTAGGCGAAACCTGCATATTACTATAGATTGTTCTGTTTTTGACAGATTCTGTTTTTCGTGTGTTGTTTGCTTATTCCGATGCATCTATGAGTAGTATTGGAGGATATGAACCATAGAGAAGTTGGAATACATTAGGTTTAACACCAATAAAAACAAAGAATGAATTTATTGCTGCACTTTTGAGTAGTGGTTTGCTTTCTTATACTAGCGGAGCTCACGAGAATTTTTGTCTAAGTTTTGTGTTGTGAAGTTTTCAAGTTTTGGGTATTGCTTTGATGGACTATGGAACATGGAGTAGCAAAGGCCTAAGCTTGGGGATGCCCATGGAACCCCAAGTAAATTCAATATAATCAAAATTCTAAGCTTGGGGATGCCCCGGGAAGGCATCCCCTCTTCCGTCTTCATCCATCGGTAACTATACTTGGAGCTTTATTTTTATTCGCAACATGTTATGTGTTTTGCTTGGAGCGTCTTGTATAATTTGAGTATTTGCTTGTTAGTTGGCCACAATCATACTTGCTGGACACACCTATTTGAGAGAGTTAAATATGGCTTAGAAATTATTAGAACACTCTATGTGCTTCACTTATATCTTTTGAGTTGAATAGTTTTTGCTCTTGTGCTTCACTTATATCTTTTAGAGCAAGGTGGTGGTAATATTTTGTAGAAATTGTTGAAGTCTCATGCTTCACTTTTATCCTTTTGAGAGTCTATTAAAACAGAATGGTAATGTGTTTAGGCTAAAGAAACTAGTCTTCACATGATAAACATCCAATGTCAATGTATAAGAAATTTTCACACCAAGTGCATTGAATAGAATAAGATGTTGGATGCTTGATAATTGTTTTGAGATATGAGGATAGTGATATTAGAGTCATGCTAGTGGAGTTATTATGAAATTGAGAAATACATGTGTTAAGGTTAGTGATTCCCGTATCATGCACGTATGGTGAACCGCTATGTGACTAAATTAGAGCATGAGGTATTTGTATAGTGCCAACCTTTGTGTGGAGGTCGGGGGCACGCGATGGTTAACTCCTACCAACGTCCCCCCTAAGAGCATGCGTTGATTGCTTTGTTTTGATGACTCATAGATTTTTGCAATAAGTATATGAGTTCTTATGACTAATGTTGAGTCCATGGATTATACACACTCTCACCCTTCCACCATTGCTAGCCTCTCTTGTACCGCGCAACTTTCGTCGGTGCCATAAACCCACTATATATATCCTTCCTCAAAACAGCCACCATATTATTCCTCAAAACAGCCACCATACCTACCTATCATGGCATTTCCATAGCCATTCCGAGATATATTGCCATGCAACTTTCCACCGTTTCGTTCATATGACACGCATCATATTGTCATATTGCCATTGCATGATCATGTAGTTGACATCGTATTTGTGGCAAGGCACCATGCATATTTTTCATACATGTCACTCTTATTTCATTGCACATATCGGTACACCGCCGGAGGCATTCATATAGAGTCATACTTTCTTGTTGTAGTATCGAGTTGTAATGAAAGTGTGATGGTCATCATTATTAGAGCATTGTCCCATAGGAGGAAAGGCTAAATCTATAAATCCCCTCCGCAAAAAAAAAGAAAAAAAAAAGAAAGGCCAAAGAAAAAAAGAAAGGCCCCCCCAAAAAGGGACAATTTCTACTATCTTTTTCCACACTTGTGCTTCAAAGTAGCACCATGTTCTTCATTGTAGAGAGTCTCATGTTTAGTCACTTTCATATACTAGTGGGAATTTTCATTATAGAACTTGGCTTGTATATTCCAACGATGGGCTTCCTCAAATGCCCTAGGTCTTCGTGAGCAAGCAAGTTGGATCCACACCCACTAGTTTCTTTTGTTGAGCTTTCATTCATACTTAGCTCTAGTGCATCCGTTGCATGGCAATCCCTACTCACTCACATTGATATCTATTGATGGGCATTTCCATAGCCCGTTGATACGCCTAGTTGATGTGAGACTATCTCCCTCCTTTTTGTCTTCTCCACAACCACCTCTATTCCACCCATAGTGATATGTCCATGGCTCACGCTCATGTATTGCGTGAAAGTTGAAAGGTTTGAAAAGATAGAGTATGAAAACAAGTGCTTGGCTGAAATCGGGGTTGTGCATGATATGAATATTTAGTGTGATAACAAGGGAGCATAGCCAACATGATATGATTTTGTATGGATAACTTTCTTTAGCCATAGTATTTTGAGAAGACATGATTGCTTTGTTAGTATGCTTGAAGTATTGTTATTTCTTATGTCAAAATAGACTTTTATCTTGAATCTTTCAGATAAGAACATTCGTGCCACAATTAAGAGAATTACATTGAAAAACTATATTAGTTAGCATTCCACATCAAAAATTCTTTCTTTATCATTTACCTACTCGAGGTCGAGCAGGAATTAAGCTTGGGGATGCTTGATATGTCTCCAATGTATCTATAATTTTTTGATTGTTCCATGCTATTATTTATGAAGTCTTGGATGTTTAATGGACTTTATCATTCACTTTTATATCATTTTTGGGACTAACCTACTAACCCAAAGGCCTAGTACAGATTGTTGTTTTTTGCCTGTTTCAGGGTTTTGCAGAAAAAGAATATCAAATGGAGTCTAAACGGAATTAAACCTTCACGAGAGATATTTTTGGAGAAAATCATGCACGAAGAACTTGAGAACCAAGTCAGAAGAGCCACGAGGGGCCCACGAGGGTGGGGGCGTGCCCCCCTTCCTAGGGCGCGCCCCCTACCTCGTGGGGCCCCCGTGACTCCCCCGGTACCCTCCTTCTTCCTATATAAGTCCACGTACCCCAGAAACTCCGTGAACAGAAAGAAACCCTAATTCCACCGCCGTACCTTCTGTTCCCGTGGAGATCCCATCTTGGAGCCTGTTCCGGAGCTCCACCGGAGGGGGATCCATCACGGAGGCCTTCATCATCATCATCATCGCCCTCACCATGACTTGTGAGTAGTTTACCACAGACCTTTGGGTCCATAGCTAGTATCTATATGGCTTCTTCTCTCTCTCTGGATCTCAATACAAAGTTCTCCTCGGTCTTCGAGGAGATCTATTCGATGTAATCTCTTTTTGCGGTGTGTTTGTCGAGATCCGATGAATTGTGATTTTATGATCAAGGTTATCTATGAAAGATATTTGGTTCTTCTCTGAACTTTTTATGTGTGCTCATAATATCCTTGCAAGTCTCTTCGAATTATTGGTTTGGTTTGGCCTACTAGATCTATAGTTCTTGCAATGGGAGAAGTGCTTGGCTTTGGGTTCAATCTTGCGGTGTCCTTTCCCAGTGACAGTAGGGGCAGCAAGGCACGTATTGTATTGTTGCCATCAAGGATAAAAAGATGGGGTTTATATCATATTGCTTGAGTTTATCCCTCTACATCATGTCATCTTGCTTAAGGCGTTACTCTGTTCTTATGAACTCAATACACTGGATGCATGCTGGATAGTGATCGATGTGTGGAGTAATAGTAGTAGATGCAGATTCGTTTCGATCTACTTGTCTCGGACGTGATGCCTATATACAATGATCATGCCTAGATAGTCTCATAATTATTCGCTTTTCTATCAATTGCTCACCCGCCGTAGAATATCGCTATCATGAGAGAAGCCATTAGAGAAAACTATGCCCCCCGGGTCTATTCTCAACTTATCAATCTACATCTACTTTAGTTTTATCGCTTTTATTTGTTGTTGTTATAAAAATAAAAATACCAAAAATATAAACTATCGTCTCTATCAGATCTCACTTTCGTAAGTGACCGTAAAGGGATTGACAACCCCTTATCGCGTTGGCTGCGAAGTTCTTATTTGTTTGTGCAGGTGCGAGGGAATCACGCGTGGTCTCCAACTGGATTGATACCTTGGTTCTCAAAACTGAGGGAAATACTTACGCTACTGTGCTGCATCTCCCTTTCCTCTTCGAGGGAATACAACGCAAGCTCAAGAGGTAGCACCCCCCTATCGCCGTCACTCACTAGGTGATGGTTCCAAATGCCGTCGCGGAAAGGGGTTAAAAATTGTTTGTATAGCACCATCGCGTACTAGTGATATACTGATATGAGGGAGAGGGGGCGCCTAGAATACACAACATCAATTGTTAGCCATGTGCGACGTGTTGGAGATATGCCCTAGAGGCAATAATAAAAGCATTATTATTATATCTCCTTGTTCATGATAAATGTCTGTTATTCATGCTTGAATTGTATTGTACGGAAACAGCGATACATGTGTGAATACACAGACCACAATGAGTCCCTGGTAGGCCTCTAGTTACCAGCTCGTTGATCAACAGATGGTCACGGTTTCCTGACCATGGACATGAGATGTCAGTGATAACGGGATCACATCATTAGGAGAATGATGTGATGGACAAGACCCAAACTTGAGCATAACACGAGATTGTATAGTTCGTAATGCATAAGCTTTTCGGTGTCAAGTATTTATTCCTTAGACCATGAGGTTGTACAACTCCCGGATACCGTAGGAGTACTTTGGGTGTGCCAACCGTCACAACGTAACTGGGTGGCTATAAAGGTACGCATCGGGTATCTCCGAAAGTGTCTGTTGAGTTGGTACGAACCGAGACTGGGATGTTGTCACTCCGTATGACGGAGAGGTACCTCTGGGCCCACTCGGTAAGACATCATCATAATGAGCTCAATGTGACTAAGTAGTTAGTCACGGGATGATGGATTACAGATCGAGTAAAGAGACTTGCCATGACGAGATTGAACAAGGTATCGGGAATACAGACGATCAAATCTCGGGCAAGTACCGTACCGATGGACAAAGGGAATAACATACGGGATTGAGTGAATCCTTGACACGGTGGTTCATCCGATGAAGATCATCGAGGAACACGTGGGAACCAACATGGGTATCCAGATTCCGCTGTTGGTTATTGACCGGAGAGTGGTCTCGGTCATGTCTGCGTGTCTCCCGAACCCGTAGGGTCTACACACTTAAGGTTCGGTAACGCTAGGGTCGTAGAGATAAATGCACGTGGAAACCCGAAAGTTGTTCGGTGTCCCGGATGAGATCCCGGACGTCACGAGGAGTTCCGTAATGGTCCGGAGGTAAAGATTGATATATAGGAAGTCCAATTTCGGCCAACGGGTGATCTCCGGGGGTCACCGGGAGCGTCCCGGGACCACCGGAGGGGCCCCGGGGGTCCACCGGGTGGGGCCACCCATCCCGGTGGGGCCCCTAGGCCGCAAGGGGAAGTGTCCAGCCCTCAGGGCTGGCGCACCACTAGGGGGCCCACCTCCCCATGCGCCTAGGGTTAAAACCCTAAGGGGGAGGGGGGCTCCACTTGCCTTGGGGGGCAAGGAACCCCCCCTGGCCGCCGCCCCCTTGTAGATTGGATCTGCAGGGGGCCCAGGCGCACCCCCTGGCCCCTATATATATGTGGGGAGGGAGAGGGCAGCCACACCCAAGCCCTGGTGCCTCTCCCCCTCCCGTCACACCTCCATACTCCCACGCAGGGCGCCCGGCGAAGCCTTGCTGCGATCTCCACTGCATCTGTCATCACGCCGTCGTGCTGCCGGATCTCTGACGACTTCTCCTCCCCCCTTGCTGGATCAAGAAGGAGGTGACGTTGCTGCACCGTACGTGTGTTGAACGCGGAGGTGCCGTCCGTTCGACGCTAGATCATCGGTGACGAAGAACGTGAAGAGTACGACTACTTCATCCATGCTTCGTTGAAAGCTTCCGCTCGCAATCTCCATAACGGTATGTAGATGCACTCTTACTTGCTCGTTGCTAGATTTCTCCATAGATGGATCTTGGTGAAAGCGTAGAATTTTTTTGAATTATGCTACGTTCCCCAACAGTGGCATCTGAGCCTAGGTTTTATGCGTAGCATCTTGCACGAGTAGAACACAAAGCAGTTGTGGGCGTATGATCTTGTTCAACTTTCTTACCGTTACTAGTCAATCTTGATTCGGCAGTATTGTGGGATGAAGCGGCCCGGACCGACCTTACACGTACGCTTACGTGAGACTGGTTCCACCGACAGACATGCACTAGATGCATAAGGTGGCTGGCGGGTGTCTGTCTCTCCTACTTTAGTCGGATCGGATTCGATGAAAAGGGTCCTTATGAAGGGTAAATAGAAGTTTACAAATCACGTTGTGGTTTTGGCGTAGGTAAGAAACGTTCTTGCTAGAAATCCTATAGAAGCCACGTAAAACTTGCAACAACAATTAGAGGACGTCTAACTTGTTTTTGCAGCATGTGCTATGTGACGTGGTATGGCCAAGAACGAAGATGTGATGAATGATATATGTGATGTATGAGATTGATCATGTTTTTGTAATAGGGAATCACGACTTGCATGTCGATGAACTTGACATCCGGCAGGAGCCATAGGAGTTGTCTTAATTATTGTATGACCTGCGTGTCACTGAATAACGCCATGTAATTACTTTACTTCATTGCTAAACGTTAGCTATAGTAGTAGAAGTAATAGTTGGCGTGACGACTTCTTCAAGACACGATGATGGAGATCATGATGATGAAGATCATGGTGTCGAGCCGGTGACAAGATGATCATGGTGCCCCGAAGATGGAGATCCAAGGAGCAAGATGATATTGGCCATATCATGTCACTTTAATTGATTGCATGTGATGTTTATCATGTTTATGCATCTTGTTTACTTAGAACGATGGTAGTAAATAAGATGATCTCTCACTAAAATTTCAAGTATTGTGTTTCCCCTAACAGTGCACCGTTGCTAAAGCTCGTTGCTCCGAAGCACCACGTGATGATCGGGTGTGATAGGTTCTAACGTTCGCATACAACGGGTGTAAGACAGATTTACACACGCGATACACTTAGGGTTCACTTGACGAGCCTAGCATGTACAGACATGGCCTCGGAACACGGAAGACCGAAAGGTCGAACACGAGTTGTATAGAAGATACGATCAACATGAAGATGTTCACCGTTGATGACTAGTCCGTCTCACGTGATGATCGGACACGGACTACTCGATTCGGATCGTGTATCACTTAAGATGACTAGAGAGATGTCATTCTGAGTGGGAGTTCATTAAAATTTGATTAAGATGAACTTAATTATCATGAACTTAGTCTAAATTCTTTACAATATCTCTTGTAGATCAAATGGCCCACGCTCCAGTTTCCCTCAACTTCAACGCGTTCCTAGAGAAAACCAAGCTGAAAGACGATGGTAGCAACTATACGGATTGGGTCCGTAACCTGAGGATTATCCTCATAGCTGCCAAGAGATCATATGTCCTAGAAGCACCGCTAGGTGATGCACCTGCTCCCGATGCGGCCCAAGACGTTTTGAACGTCTGGCAGTCGCGTAGTGATGATTACTCCCTGGTTCAGTGCGGCATGCTTTACAGTTTAGAATCGGGGCTCCAAAAACGTTTTGAGCACCACGGAGCATATGAGATGTTCGAAGAGCTGAAAATGGTTTTCCAAGCTCATGCCCGAGTCGAGAGATATGATGTCTCTGACGCATTCTACAGCTGTAAGATGGAGGAGAACAGTTCTGTCAGTGAGCACATCCTCAAGATTTCAGGATTGCACAACCGCTTGTCTCAGCTGGGAATGAATCTCCCAGATGAAGCGGTCGTTGACAGAATCCTCCAGTCGCTCCCACCAAGCTTCAAGAGCTTCGTGTTGAACTTCAATATGCAGGGGATGGAGAAGTCCATTCCCGAGGTGTATTCGATGCTGAAATCAGCGGAGGTGGACATCAAGAAAGAACATCAAGTGTTGATGGTCAATAAAACCACTAAGTTCAAGAAAGGCAAGGGTAAGAAGAACTTCAAGAAGGACGGCAAGGGAGTTGCCGCGCCTGGCAAGCCTGTTGCCGGGAAGAAGCCAAAGTATGGACCCAAGCCTGAGACAGAGTGCTTTTATTGCAAGGTAACGGGTCACTGGAAGCGGAACTGCCCCAAATACTTAGCAGACAAGAAGGCCGGCAACGTGAAAGGTATATATGATATACATGTTATTGATGTGTACCTTACCAGCACTCGTAGTAGCTCCTGGGTATTTGATACTGGTGCAGTTGCTCACATTTGTAACTCAAAACAGGAGCTGCGGAATAAACGGAGACTGGCGAAGGATGAGGTGACGATGCGCGTCGGGAATGGTTCCAAGGTCGATGTGATCGCCGTCGGCACGCTACCTCTACATCTACCCTCGGGATTAGTTTTAAACCTCAATACTTGTTATTTAGTACCAGCTTTGAGCATGAACATTGTATCTGGATCTCGTCTTATGCGAGATGGCTACTCTTTCAAATAGGAGAATAATGGTTGTCCTATTTATTTGAGAGATATGTTTTATGGTCATGCCCCGCTGGTCAATGGTTTATTTTTGATGAATCTCGAACGTAGTGACACACATATTCATAGTGTAGATGCCAAAAGATGTAAAGTTGATAATGATAGTCCCACATACTTGTGGCATTGCCGCCTTGGTCATATTGGTGTCAAACGTATGAAGAAGCTCCATTCAGATGGACTTCTAGAGTCTCTTGATTATGAATCATTTGACACGTGCGAACCATGCCTCTTGGGCAAGATGACCAAGACTCCGTTCTCTGGAACAATGGAGCGAGCAACCAACTTGTTGGAAATCATACATACCGATGTGTGCAGTCCAATGAGTGTTGAGGCTCGCGGAGGCTACCGTTATGTTCTCACCCTCACGGATGACTTGAGTAGATACGGGTATATCTATTTGATGAAACACAAGTCTGAGACCTTTGAAAAGTTCAAGGAATTTCAGAATGAGGTTGAGAATCAACGTGATAGAAAAATAAAGTTCTTGCGATCAGATCGTGGGGGTGAATATTTAAGTCATGAATTTGGCACACACACCTTAGGAGCTGTGGAATTGTTTCACAATTGACACCGCCCGGAACACCTCAACGTAACGGTGTGTCCGAATGTCGAAATCGTACTCTGTTGGACATGGTGCGATCTATGATGTCCCTCACCGATTTACCGCTATCTTTTTGGGGTTATGCTTTAGAGACTGCCGCATTCACTTTAAATAGGGCTCCGTCGAAATCCGTTGAGACGACTCCGTATGAACTTTGGTTTGGCAAGAAACCGAAGCTGTCGTTTCTAAAAGTTTGGGGTTGCGATGCTTATGTCAAGAAACTTCAACCTGAAAAGCTCGAACCCAAATCGGAGAAATGCGTCTTCATAGGATACCCAAAAGAAACAATTGGGTACACCTTCTACCACAGATCCAAAGGCAAAGTGTTTGTTGCCAAGAATGGATGCTTTCTGGAGAAAGAGTTTCTCTCGAAAGAAGTGAGTGGGAGGAAAGTAGAACTTGATGAGGTGACAGTCACCCCTCCTGTACCGGAAAGTAGCGCAGCGCAGGAAACTGTTCCTGAGGTGCCTACACCGACAAGGGAGGAAGTTAATGATAATGATCATGAAGAAACAGATCAAGTTACTACTGAACTTCGAAGGTCCACAAGGGCACGTTCCGCACCAGAGTGGTACGGCAACCCTGTCCTGGAAATCATGTTGTTAGACAACGGTGAACCTTCGAACTATGAAGAAGCAATGGCGGGCCCAGATTCCAATAAATGGCTTGGAGCCATGAAATCCGAGATAGAATCCATGTATGAAAACAAAGTATGGACTTTGGTGGACTTTCCTGATGATAGGCACGCCATAGAAAACAAATGGATATTTAAGAAGAAGACAGACGTGGATGGTAATGTGACCATCTATAAAGCTCGGCTTGTCGCTAAGGGTTATCGACAAGTTCAAGGGATTGACTACGACGAGACTTTCTCTCCCGTAGCGATGCTGAAGTCAGTCAGAATCATGTTAGCTATTGCCGCATTCTATGATTATGAGATATGGCAAATGGACGTCAAAACAACATTCCTTAACGGCTTCCTCAAGGAAGAGTTGTATATGATGCAACCGGGAGGTTTTGTCGATCCAGAGAACGCTATCAAGGTATGCAAGCTCCAACGCTCGATTTACGGGCTGGTGCAAGTGTAGGATCGAAAGTATGTCTAGAGGGGGGGGTGATTAGACTACTTGTAAATATAAAAATTCTGCCTTTTGACAAAGAACAGTTTTTGGCAGATTCACAATTATGATCAAGTCAAGCATCACCCTACACATGCAATTCTAGAGTATAGGCAGCGGAAAGTAAATTGCACATGTAGTAAAGAGAGGTGGAGAAGAGCAAACGCAATTTTGGAGACGCGGTGATTTTTCCCGTGGTTCCGATAGGTGGTGCTATCGTACATCCACGTTGATGGAGACTTCAACCCACGGAGGGTAACGGCTGCGCGAGTCCACGGAGGGCTCCACCCACGAAGGGTCCACGAAGAAGCAACCTTGTCTATTCCATCATGGCCTACGCCCACGGAGGGCTAGCCTTACTCGGGGTAGATCTTCACGAAGTAGGCGATCTCCTTGCCCTTACAAACTTCTTGGTTCAACTCCACATCTCAATGACGGAGGCTCCCAAGTGACACCTAACCAATCTAGGAGGCACCACCCTCCAAAAGGTAATAGATGTTGTAGATGATGATGAACTCCTTGCTCTTGTGCTTCAAATGATAATCTCCCCAACACTCAACTCTCCTCACTGATTTGGCTGTGGTGGAAGAAAGGATTGAGTGGAAAGCAACTTGGGAAGGTTAGAAATCAAGTTTCATATGGTAGGAATGGAGCAACTTGATCTCAACACAAGGGTAGGTAGTTCTCTTCTCAGAAAGTGTAAGATAGGAGTGGTAGTTCTTTCTGATGGCTCTCTCCACGAATGAAGAGGGGGTGGAGGGGTATATATAGCCTCCACACAAAATCCAACCGTTACACACATAATTGAGCAATCTCGGTGAGACCGAAGTGGAAACTCGGTCAGACCGAAAGTTCAAATATAGTGAACGTTGGGGTTTTCGGTGGGACCGAAAATACCATCTCGGTTTGTCCGATTTGAGTCAAGGATAGGAACTTGCCAGTTTCGGTGGGACCGAAATCATCAACTCGGATATTCCGAAATGATGACAAACGGTTACAGAAGGTTGGAAGCCCGTATTTCGGTGAGACCTTGCTTCCGGTGCCTTCCTTGTTTGCGAACAATTTCCTCAAAGTTCTTGCTTCCGGCAAGACTCTTGTAGACACCTTTCTCTATGATTTCCTTCAATAAGCTATTTTCTTGCTCAAGTGTAACTTGGCTTGAAACATTGTTAGTGGAATCAAGAGAACTACTAGAAGCAACAATATTAGATTTAACATGGTTATTGTTACTACTAGAGGAAGAATTTTTCTTATGCTTGTCATGCTTAGTATTAATAGGTGGCAAGAAATTAGACAAGAGAAGTCGTTTGGCAAGATATGAAGAACTCTTCTTTCGAAGATCGTCATTGATCGCTTTTAGAAACTCATGTTCTTGCTCTAGAGTGAGCTTCTTGAAGCGTAGCTTCTCATGAGATCTTAGGAGCTCTCTATGATCTTCTTGAGTTGTTTCATGAGCTAACTTAAGAGTGTTTAGTTCTTTAGTTAGACGCTCAATCTCCTTCATAGCATTGTCATTCGACTCTTTTCGACTATAAAGACTACTAGCATTTTCATCGTTACTAAGCTCACTAGATTTATCATGCAAGAGCTCATCTTCACCAAGCAAGTCATCCTCATCACTATCAAAGTCAATGAATTCAGGGTGTGTTACCTTGGGGCCTTTAGCCATGAAGCATCTTCCAATTCCCTCATTTGGTGAATCAAATAAGTCGTAGGAGTTGGAGTTGGAGGATACGAGAGCAAGACCGGCAACACCTTCATCTTGACTGTAGTCGGAGTCGGAGTGATAGCTTCCATCGGATTGATTGTCGGAGTCGGAGCCTGAGACCCATTCACCTACATGAGCTTGATGTCTTCTTCTTGTGTAGCTCCTTGATGACTTGTCTTTCCTCTCCGAATCCTTGCTTCTCCGAGAGGGTCTTCGTTCATAACGATCATCTCTACTCCTTCTCTCTCTCCGAGGTGACTCATCTCTTGATCTTCTTCTTGGAGATTCTTCTCTTCTCTTGTGGGGAGCCGTACACTCATTTGAGTAGTGTCCGGGTCTTCCACAATTGTAGCAGTTTCGATCACGACTAGAAGATCTCTTTTCATCATATGATCTAGACTTTGAGCTTCTCTCTTTGCCTCTATTCTTGTAGAACTTGTTGAAGTTCTTAACCATTAGGCTTATCTCTTCATTGGAAATTAACTTGTCACTTGAGGTTGTGGGAGCATCACTTGTAGCTTTGTAAGCACCACTTGACTTGTTGTGAAGCTCTTCCTTATCCTTAAGTGTCATCTCATGAGCAACAATTCTTCCAATGACTTCAGTTGGCTTGAGAGTCTTGTAGTTTGGCATCATTTGGATCAAAGTGCACACGGTGTCATATTTTCCATCCAAAGCTCTGAGAATCTTCTTAATGATGAATCGGTCGGTCATTTCTTCGCTTCCTAAGCCGGCAATCTCATTTGTGATGAGAGCAAGCCTAGAGTACATCTCAGCGACTCCTTCACCATCCTTCATCTTGAACTTGTCAAGTTGACCTTGAAGAATATCTAGCTTTGATTCCTTCACAGACTCGGTACCTTCGTGCATTTCAACCAAAGTATCCCAAATCTCTTTAGCATTCGCAAGACGACTGATTTTGTTGAACTCCTCGGGACACAAAGCATTGAAGAGAATGTCACAAGCTTGAGCATTGTTTTGCAACATCCGCAACTCTTCCGGTGTAGCTTCGCGATCCGGAACTTTTCCTTCCTCGAAGAATTCACCTTGCATACCAACACAAATAATGCCCCATGCGGCTGGGTTATGACCAAGAATATGCATTTTCATTTTATGCTTCCAACTAGCAAAATTTGTACCATCAAAGTAAGGACCTCTACGATAATTACCCTCACTAGACGCCATACTCTCCTAGGTTGTGAAACCAAGCTTATGGAGTCCAATGCAATGGAAACCAAAACAATGGAGACCAAAGCTCTGATACCACTTGTAGGATCGAAAGTATGTCTAGAGGGGGGGTGATTAGACTACTTGTAAATATAAAAATTCTGCCTTTTGATCATGAACAGTTTTTGGCAGTTTTACAATTATGAGCAAGACAAGTATCACCCTACACATGCAATTCTAGAGTATAAGCAACGGAAAGTAAATTGCACATGTAGTAAAGAGAGGTGGAGAAGATCAAACGCAATTTGGAGACGCAATGATTTTTCCCGTGGTTCCGATAGGTGGTGCTATCGTACATCCACGTTGATGGAGACTTCAACCCACGGAGGGTAACGGCTGCGCGAGTCCACGGAGGGCTCCACCCACGAAGGGTCCACGAAGAAGCAACCTTGTTTATTCCATCATGGCCTACGCCCACGGAGGGCTAGCCTTACTCGGGGTAGATCTTCACGAAGTAGGCGATCTCCTTGCCCTTACAAACTTCTTGGTTCAACTCCACATCTCGATGACGGAGGCTCCCAAGCGACACCTAACCAATCTAGGAGGCACCACCCTCCAAAAGGTAATAGATGTTGTAGATGATGATGAACTCCTTGCTCTTGTGCTTCAAATGATAATCTCCCCAACACTCAACTCTCCTCACTGATTTGGCTGTGGTGGAAGAAAGGATTGAGTGGAAAGCAACTTGGGAAGGCTAGAGATCAAGCTTCATATGGTGGGAGTGGAGCAACTTGATCTCAACACAAGGGTAGGTAGTTCTCTTCTCAGAAATGTAAGGTAGGAGTGGTAGTTCTTTCTGATGGCTCTCTCCACGAATGAAGAGGGGGTGGAGGGGTATAAATAGCCTCCACACAAAATCCAACCGCTACACACATTTGAGCAAACTCGGTGGGACCGAAGTGGACAACTCGGTGAGACCGAAAGTTCAAATAATGTGAACGTTGGGGTTTTCGGTGGGACCGAATATACAATCTCGGTTAGTCCGATTCGTGCAATGACAAGAGCATGCCAGTTTCGGTGAGACCGACTTCATCATCTCGGTGACACCGATTTGATGACAGAAGGTTACAGAACCTTGGCAACTCATGTTTCAGTGAGACCGAGTTCAGAATCGGAAAATCCGAGTTTACTAGGGTTTGGCTTATGGCTGAGGTGGTTCATCTCGGTGTGACTGAGTTTGGAATATTGGTGGGACCGAGATTACTTATGAGTGTATATGGCAGTGAAAGTTGCTGATAGTTTAGGAGATGTATCACTAAGCACTTGAGCAACCAGATCATCATCATAACCTCATCCCCTTTTAATAGTATTGGCTTTTCCTATGGACTCAATGTGATCTTGGATCACTAAACCAAAAATGGAGTCTTGAGCTTTTGCCAATGCTTTCCTTAGCATTTTGAGGGGTCCACTTCTTCAGTCCTTGCCATACCCATATCACTGAACTTCTCTGAAATGATCTTCAAGTAACTATTAGTTCAATGATATATATGTTGTTATTAATTACCAAAACCACCCGGGGATTAGTTGCACTTTCAATCTCCCCCTTTTTGGTAATTGATGACAACATATAGATCAAAGCTTCGACAAAGGATATAATCAATGAATAATATCGTCGCTTTGAGAAGTATGTGATAAGCAAGAGCTCCCCCTAAATTTGTGCATTATTTAAGATTTGCGTTTGAATGCAAATGCACAATCGATTAGGATCATGGGTCACTCTTCCATGTCACATACATCTTGGTGGAGCGCACAAAATGATAAGAATGAACAACATGCACCCAATCACCAAGACATGAGTAAATAGTCATACGAGATAGGAATGACATATGATAAGCATTAAGCACACATTAAAGCATAGTACGACTAAGCACTCATTAAGGTAGCATCAAACAGAGTATCAAGCACACTGAATGTCTCGAAAACCAAAAGTATCTCAAAGAAACCGCAAAAGAACGAAAGAGCAAAAGTGCAAAGACAACAGCACTCTCTCTCTCGAAGCCCTATGATCTATACAATTTCTCCCCCTTTGGCAACAAGTTACCAAAAAGTTCGAAAAAGCATAGAGCTAAGCGTCACTGTGGACTCTGCTGGCGGCTCCCGTCTGGGTTGATGTCGGAGTGGATATGACAGCATCGGCGAAGACTTCAGCTGATGTCTGTGCTGGAGGAGTGGACACTGGAGCTGGAGCTGGAGTAACTGCTGGAACTGTAGGAGGTGCTGTAGCTGTAGTCCTGGTGTCAGTCACTAGAATAGCAGCTGATCGGGATCCTTTGGGAACCGGAGCAGTCTGTCGATGAGAATCCTGGACTAAGTCATCCTGCAACTCATGCATAAGCTCTGCCTTGTCCTGCTTTGCTTCCTCAATGTCTGCCTCGAGCTTGTTGACGGTCACTTGTATTTCAGTCAGCTTCACGTCCAGAGCGTGGATCTTCTCGTCAACAATCCTCTCTAAGCTCTCCTGAGACTGTTCAATGCTGGCCAGGCGTTGTTCAATCCTTTGAGTAGCTTCAAGAATTTTCTCTCCGAAACTCTTTGGTTTAGCTGCTGCTGCTGCTGCTGCTTCTTTGTCAGCTTTGGCTTTCTTAGCAGCTTCGATCTTGGCTTGACCTTCAACAGATGTCAGATCCTCCTCATCCATCACAACAACATTGTCTTCATGCTCTGGCTGCAACGGTAAATGTTTCCTATCCAACAAGAATGTGCCCGTGCCAAACTTGGCATTGATAAGCATCTGAATCTGCGGGGCAAATCCACATGACCTTTTCTGGTCAGCTGCAGTCCTCTTAATGGTTTCTACCATCAAGTCCATCACCTTGAAAGGTGCTTACTCATCAAGTATATGCAGCATGTTGATAGAATATCCTCTGATCATGTGATGATCTCCAGACTTGGGCATCAAGGTATGCCTCAAAATGGTATTAGTGGTAGGTAAGCCTGCCTGGAGATGGTAGACTGAGCCGAGCTTCCAGATTTCCAAATCCTCTGCTGGAATCTCTTTGTACATGTTTTTCATGGATTCATGATTCTTCTTTGGAATCCCATATACATCAATATCATCTTCTCGTTGCACTGGAGCATTCAGAATTTCTGCCCATTCTTCAACAGAAGAAGAAAATCTTTGACCTTCAGTCATCCACGTAATCTTTCCATCAGGGTAGAAGTGAGCTGTGGCATAAAATTGCATTATCATCTCATCGTTCCAATCTATCAATTTCTGACCTACAAAATCTGCAACTCCACATGCAATGAAACTTTCATGCACATGTGGAAAGAAATCTCTGTGCTCTTCGCTGTCAATGTACTTCCAGTCAACATATCTGGTGTCTGCAATTATGGGCTTCTTGTCCATCAGCACGGTCTCATAGAAGTCCTGCTGCTCTCTGGTGTGAAATCTGGGATCTACAGCAGTTCTTCTCCTCACGGCATATGGGTCAGTTTGTCTCCATAGCCTGAGACCTCTATCTTTCCTTGCTTTCATGTCCTCAGCTTGAGGATGAGCATCATTATGGAGTGGCAGTTTTGGACGAAGTTTCAGCAAAACTTGTCCTTCATCATCAGACTCAGCTGGTGGCACATCATCCTTGTTCTTTTCAGACGCTGGAATGTTTCTGACGGTCCTCTTGGGCTTGGCAGCAAGCTTTGCTTGAGCTGCCTTAGCTTGAGCAGATTTCTTGGGCTTTGATGTGGCTCCGGCCTTAATGGCATCACCCATGAGCTTAGACTTCTGAGGAGGAGGCTGTGGTGCTTCCTCATCCTCATCCTCTACTGCTGCATCTGCATGAGAATCAGTATACACTACCCTCTTTCTCTTGGAGGTTTTCTTCACTTTGCTTGCAGCTGCCTCTCCCAACTTCAGCTTCTTAGCAACAGTTGACTGCTTGACTTTGCTGGTGCCCTTCTTAGATTGTTGACCTTGTTGCTCTTTAGCAACAACCTTCCTTTTAGGCTTTGAGGTCACCTCTTCCTCAACAACAAAATCTGAGTCCTCATCATCTGAATTCTTCTCCTTTCTAGCTCTGGTGGCTGCAGGAGGCATGCCACTTGGTGTACTCCTCTCACCATCATCAGATGAGCTACTAGGATCAGGACTAGTGTCTGCCTCTGGAATGTCTACAATGGGTGTCTCTGACCTGTTCTGACTGTCACTGGTATCTGACATGGCTGACAACCTGTGAATAGATAAGGTATAGGCAGAGAAGAAGAGTCATCACAAACTGCAGAAGTTTTTGCAAAAAAAATGAGTTCAAATTCTAGTATTAAGTTTTCACAGAAGACATTTCGGTCAGACCGAGTTTAGTTTCGAAGAATCCGAAGTGTCAAACAGGAGCTTGGCACACCACTTTCGGTTAGACTGAAGTGGGTTTCGGTCCTGCCGAAAACACTAGGGTTTCACAGAAACTACATTTCGGTCACACCGATTTTGCACAACTCGGTTGGACCGAAGGGTGCAGTGCTATGGCCATGGGCCAAATCGGTCATACCGAAAATATAAAGTCGGTCTCACCGAGATGTGTTCTGAGGAAACCTAACCCTAAAACTTTTACTCGAATCTAGTTCAAACGAACCAATCTTGTGTACAGGAGAATTTCAATCGTGGCAAGATACTAGGCAATCCAAACGTGCATTGAATCGGAGATGGGAGCACGAGTGGGATCAAAACTCACCCTAACTTGGTGGAGTTTTTCTACGGCGGCAACGGCGCGGAGGAGATGCCGGTTGACGGCGACGGAGACCTGCGGCGAGGGCGCACAGGCGACGACGGCGACGATCCGGAGACCAAGGCGACGGCAGCAGGGGATGTGGGGGCGAAACGTTTGAAGAAGGAATCAACGCGCGCGGCCCTTGGAATATATACCCCTTTCCTGTCGGTGGGACCGAGTTGTAAAACTCGGTGGCACCGAGATGGATAACTGCTGGGCAGTTATGCACTTCGGTCACGCCGAAAATCACAACTCGGTTTCACCGAGATGAAAACCTGTAACACCCCAAAAATTTAATCTTGTTTTATTAATTAGAATTTTGTCAGAAAGATTTATTTTCTATTTTCTGGCTTTTCTATTAATTTCAAAGCTACTTCTTTTCTCTGGATTTTAATTTTTTTCCTCTTATCTGAAACTTTTGGATAATATTGAGGGGCTTGAATGCTTTCTTAAAACATTTGATTTTTGTTGGGTATGCAAGTGGAAGCATTTTTATAATACTTTTGCCAAGCATCAATTCTTTTAAAATGGATTTTCCATTCTTTTAAGGGCTCCCATTGCACTGCAACCCATTTAAATTTTTCTTTAAAAATTACATAAAAATTTGGAGATGTCAGTAGAGGCATATAACTCATTTTTATGCAAAAATCCAGCTTTGTGTTTTATAAATTTTGAGCAAAACATCCTCTTTTTCATTCTGGTCCAGTTTGGTATTTTGCACTGCAACCCTATTTTAAATTCCTCTAGTGATCTTGGGATCTTTCCTGCTATTAGTACTTGCTACCAAACCCTTAAGTCCAGGATATTGGACCCATTTGAATAATTTTGGTCCATGCAATAATAGCCTACATTTTCTATCCAGATTTGGTTTTCTCAAAAACTTGCACTAACAAGTTTCTGTTTTTCTCAAACTAACCATGCCATTCTCTTGTGCATCTAGAGAGACCATGATATGGAAAGTTTGGTGGCCAGAAAACATCCCTAGATGCCCATGGCATTCTGTCGAGCACCTTGTGCGCCGGGACAGAATTGACATAGTTTTTAGTTTGCATTGTGGAGTTGCTTTCTGTGCCAAACCAGCATGTCTAATGGAGCTATAGTAACCAACCTAGCTATCCTGTTAAGTCTTACCCTAACCCAAGCTTTCTAGATTGCTTTGGCATTTCGTCGAATGGTTGGTGGGCATGCTCTGGGCGCGGCCAGAGCGCGCATATGGCTGCCAACGCAACCGAACCGCCGCGTCGCACTTAACCCCGCGCCCCTGACTTTGGCTCGCCCGCAGGGCCGCGCCCCATTCCCATCAGCTCGCCCGTGCCTCTCTGCCACCTCTGGCACCCCTCAGCGCCGCCGCAGCAAGCTCTCTCGGCGGCATGCCTTCGGCCGCAGCGCGCCCCTGCCGCGGCAGCACCGCCCAAACCATCTCTGCTCGCCAGCTGCCTCCTTGTGCAGTGCCTCATCCGTCCGCTAGCTCCTGACGCCGTCCCCGACCTCGACGTGTCACCCTGCAAGCTACAGAGCAGCGGTTCACCGATCTTATCCGCCGCCACCGTCGAGCTTATCCTCTGGCAACCGACGAACCGACCTCCCCCGCCTATAAAAGGAGCCCCCGAGCTCGTCCAGACCTTCAGGCGACCTCAGGCCATCTCCCTAGAGCCCCCGTAGCCAGCAATCGATGGAGGGAGGCCGTCTTCCTCGTCTCCGGTAGCTTTGGCCGCCGCCGCATTCCAGTGCCGTGCGTCGCAGGCAGAGCCTCCCCCGCCCATCCAGTGCCACCATACTCTTCCCCTAGACCATGCGGAGCTTCCCAACCACTCAAACACGACCAAGAACCGCCGTAGCTCGAGACCCCAAACCCTCCCGAGACGCCGTCCGCCGCAGAGCTCGCCGCCGGCGACTCCCTACACCCCCGCGGACCTAGCAACCACCGGAAGGACCGCCCTGGACTGGTGGATCCATCCCCGCCCTCAGAGCCCCGCGAGGAGCCGCCGTTCGCCGGCGTCGATCGCCGGAACCCCGCCTCGGCTCGGCCAGAGGAGGAAGAGGGCGCGGGCGACTGGTCAAACCTGACCAGTGGGCCCGAGGGACCCACTGTCAGTGACCCCGAGCCGGCCCGCGCTGGTTTAAGTGAAGACGTAAACCTTGAAGTACGCCTTCTCCGCCTCTAAAGCGTATTCTATTTCGAACCGTTTTCTTTTTTCTGTTTTATTTGAAAACAGATTTTGACCAGGACTTTGACTGGGCATATCTTTTTAAATAAAACTCCAAATGAGTTGATTCTTTTTCCTACCTCTCTCAAATTTCACCTAGTTTATTTTAAGATTTATTTCAAAAATAATTATGACAACTTTTTGTACTGTTTTTTTTAAAGTTTGTGTTAATTTGAATATTTTCAAAAATAGGATTTGGAGGGAAGATCAAAACTTTCAAAAGTTTTGGAGTGCACCTCACCTCTCTGCACCTTGAAGGCAAGCATCTTGAACTCCATTATGACATAAGCTGTGTGTTGTTTGCTAGAACATATGAACTCCATCAATATGCTAAAATGGAGTAGCGTTATTTCATGTAGAAGTCATACTCTTGCATATCAACATATGGTGAAAGTCTTTTCTGTTATATGTGTGATATTGGTGACAGTAGCCACTTCTCATGCCACATATGCCTGGTGATAGTTCGGATGGAGTCCGAAGGAAGATTGTGTTCCGGTGAACACAAACGCGTGACGGACATCTCGTTGTGGCGAGGATGTGCAGTGAGGCATGATGGGGCATGAGGGGTGGTGACCCTGTCAGGAAAACTGTGGAAAGTATCTGTTGTGCTAACCATGCAGGGAACACTGTAATGCCCAGGATGGAGTTATACCTCCTACGTGTCGAGGCACGACTTAAAGGCATAAATCCATCCTAGAATGATCTCAAATTTGGTATCTTTGCACAACTCATGTAAAAGAGGGATTAAATTGCAAAAGGAGATAGTTGGCTTACACTCGCCACTTCACACAATACATTACATAAACAAAACATCATTCAGAACATCACAGCCCGACTACGGGTAAGATCCAAAGAAAGATACCAAAACAACATAAAGCCACAGGTCAGGATCGAATCCTAGTAGAAACCACTACTGACTAACGAAACGTCACAAGCAAACGGCCACACTCTTCAACGAGCTCCTGGTGAAGCACTGAACCAGCTCCTGCATCGAACTCGGCTGAACCTGCATCTGGTGTGGTGAAGTAACTGTGAGCCACAGAGGACTCAGCAATCCCGTTCCCGGGTAGCAAGACTATTTAAGCCTTGGGTGAGGACAAGGCTGAAGAAAGAATAAGAGGTGAAGGAAGAAACAAGAGTCTGCAGCAGCAACTAGCACTAACTTACGCAAAAGAGAGCGAGAAGAGAAGAGCATCGGTCGAAAGATGATCACGAAGTGATCCTAACTAAAGCCGGTCAAACATAACCCCACCGTGTTCAACTCCCGAATCCCTATTCGGAAATTGACAGTCACGGTACACACGCTGGTAGTGTATTGAAACATTGTGTCAAGTTATCTACAACCGGAATTAACAAGCTCCCATCTGCCACATAACCGCGGGCACGGCTTTCGAAAGTTCAAACCCTGCAGGGGTGTTCCAACTTGGCCCATCACAAGCCCACGATCCGCGGAGTCGCAACTCCATAGTTGGGAAGACCCGAGTATTCTCGGAATCCCGTGCTCAAGTTAAACCGAACTAAGGTAAGGCTAATCCAGCAAATCCTCCCGGCGTGTCGACACCCTGATAGTAGCCGCGCGTATCTAAGTCTCAGGACACGACCGGATGGGTGATGCTACAGGACCCAAACCTCGAGTTTCCCCGTGGTGGTTCCCGCAGGCTCCCCGTTTGGGACCAACACCATCGGCACTGGCCCCCCCTGCTATGTAGAAAAGAATCTCCAAGGAGCGTCCCCCTTATGCAAATTTAATTAATTAATTAAGTTGTTATTATGAGGCAAATAGAACCAATGTTGGGATTTGCTGGAAAAGACTTAGCACTTAGCGGTTTATCAAGGGGGTCCCATACACCCCAACCGTGTTAGGAACGCATAATCAAGGAACATAACACCGGTTTATACGGTTCCTAACGGCATGAGTGGAACAAAACACCAAGCAAAAGGCTTAGCCTTCCACCCTGCCAGTATATAGATGATTTCATTATTAAGCATTTATATAATGTGATATAACCCAACCAAACTTCAACATGAAGCAAGCATCTTCAATCTTCACCTGCAACTAACAATGCTATAAGAGAGGCTGAGCGAAGCGTACTTAGCCAAGCAACGGTTTGCATAGGTAGGGTGATTAAACATGGCAATTGGTTACAAGTAGGAGGCTGACAAGAAGACATGGGCATCGAGGCAAAACTATAGAGCGGAACTACTAGCAATAGGCAAAGATAGTAATGGTATCCGGGTTCGGTCATCTTGCCTGGGATTCCACAAGGGAGAAGAACGGATCCAAGAAGAAGACGGAGCAACAGTCGAGCGGATCCTCACAACTCCGGAACGAAACCGAAGCTAACAAGAGAAGCAACCGGAAAGGAGAAACAACACGGTAAACACACACATCATAAACATGGCATACGATGCACAAACAAGTATGATGCATGTCCGGTTTAATTTGCATGGCATGGCAAGGTGCACAAACAAAACTACAAGTTAAGTGGAGATCAATATGCAACGAGTTGCATAATGACGAAACACCACATATTAATTATTTAGTTGACTCTTGTTATTAACAAGACAAGATTAAATGTTTTTAACATGGCACGAGGTGAAGCATAAAGAAAACTACACTATTTAGGCATTTTAAATGGGGCCGGAGAATAACAACAACATATCCGGAAAATCCCCATGAGCATGTTTAATAATTATAAGCAAACAACAATTTAACATATAGTGTTGTTAACATGATGCGGATGACATGATCAAGTTTATGCAATTTTATTAACAGGTTGACTTAAGAGGATAAGAAGCATTGTCACCGTGGTGGAAGAAAGGGTGCCACGGCAACGATCCGAAAATGATGCAACGCAACATCTCGGTTCCGGTAACTCGTTGAGAGACCGGTGCAAAAGGTAAGATGGCATGGGTGAGTCAAACGAGATGAAAGGTGGGCGATCCCGTTACCGGGTTCCCACGAGTCGGTGACGAGGCAACCGAGGAACAAGACAAAGGGGACGAAACGGACACGGAGCACACACAAGGGAGACATTTCATACAACCACAACAAGCATGCACGGGGTCACGTCTCGGGGTTATACCTTTGAAGCGTGCGTTCTCGGAGCGGTTCGAGACGTAGAGGAAGGAGTCGTTCACGCGATTCGAAGTGGAAGTAGTCGTTCCGTAGAGGTACTTGGCGCCTCGGTAGTCGTTCACGGGGCGACGGTAGTGGTACACGGCGACGGTAGACGAACTCGTTCGTAGATGTACTTGGCGCATTCCTCGTTTCCGGGCGACGGTAGACGAACTTGTCATGGCGATGGACGTAGGGGTACTTGCAACGGAGGGGTACTCGGTCGTGGAACTTGTCGGGTCGTCGTGTAGTCGAACTTGACGTAACGAAGGGGTACTTGACGTCTCGGGGTACACGGGTCCTCTGCCAAATCAACAGCACATAGCAACACCAAAACTAAACAAAAACTTCAGCACGTTCTAGCGGGAAGGCCTGGCAGTGGCCTGGACGCAGAGGAGGAGGTCGGGGCCTCTGCAGAGAAGCTCGGGGCTGTTGAGCTGGAGAGGCCGACGCGGCGGTCGTCGACCATGGCGAGGAGGCGGGAGGCGCCCGCACGCGCCAGAGGAGGCAGGATGCCCTGCGCGGCCTTGGCGGAGGAGATGGCCGTAGCCTCGGGCGGACGAGGCAGGGGGAAGGCGTCGCTGGCGAGGAGAGGGCGAGGCGGCGCCCTGGCGCCTGAGGGCCGGCCCGGCTGGAAGCTCAGGAGGGAGGCGCTCCGGGGCGACCGGCTGCTGTGAAGAAGGCGCGGCGAGAGGATGCAGCGCGGGGGCGACCACGTCGGGGAACGGAGGGAGCGGGGCGAGGATGACCGCGGCCGCGCGGCTCGGCGCAGAGGGACGAGGCGCTGGGATCGAAGGAGGGAGAGGAAACGGGCTGGAGTTCTGCGGGAGGAGGACGGCGCGGAGGGAGGAGCGCTACGGGAGAAGAAGGAATCGGGATCGGGGCGAGGGGAGCGAGGGACGTCGGTCGAGAGAGAGAGGGGAGTCGCTCGAGCGAGGGGAGAGGAAACTGGCGGCGGGGTCGGGACGAGCGAGGGAGGAACGAGGGACTGGTGCGGCTAGGGTTAGGGGGTAAGCGGGCTGGAGATGGAAGTGGGCCGCAGGGAGGATGGGCCTGATGCCCATATGGCCTAGAAGAGGGAAAAAAAATGACTGGGTTCTCTCCTAATAAAAGAGAGAAAGAAAAGAATAGAGAAGAAGAAAAAAATAAAGAGGGGGGGTTAGGAGCAGAAATTGGACAAGGGAATATTTTCCCGGGCTCGTAAAAATGAGCACGACCGGAGAAAATACAAAAGGCCAAGACGGAAATTAATTCAAACATATTTGAATTTTAATTCAAATAGTTTGAACTAAGACTTGATTATTGAAGTGTCCAAAAATGTTCAAAATTTTGGAGGAACCTCGAAACAACGGAAAAGAATTATTGGCAAGATTTTGAAGGTGAAACTCGAAGTGAAAAGACAATGGGGAAATTATGCAAGTGTGTTACGGTGAATTCCAACAAATGGAATATTTTAATATAGCTCCATACTATTTGGAGGATATGTTATAAAGAGAAGTCATTCTTCCCTCGATTTAAATGGACCGAAGGTCCACACGATTTATTTAGGTTGAGATGCAAAAATTAAAATGACATGATGGCATGATGACATGATGCAATGCAAAAATAAAAACACAAGCACAAAAGAAACACACGGGCAACCCGGAACATCTGGAATCTTCTGGAATCTTCTGGAATCTTCTGGAATCTTCTGGGACGTCGGTCTCGGGCGTCACAACTCTCCCACACTAACAGAGGATCTCGACCCGAGATCCTAGAGATATCACCGGGTAAAAACGGAAGAGGAAGAGGTAAAACAAAGTTGCTTCTTCGACAGACGAGTGAAACCAGGAACCTTGGGAGGTTGAACAAGTTGAAAGAAAGAAAGCAACGGAGATGAACGAAGTTAAGAGCACTCCGGTAAAAGAATGAACAAGGAACATTATGAGAACCTTGTAGGTTGAAAGACATGAAACAAGAGCTCACGGATGACGAAAGAATTTGAAAACTGCAACAGTATAACCAAGGCATAAGAATGACAGAATTTGGGCAGCACTCCGTCTGAAAATGGAAGGAATTAACAAGAACTAGAGGAGATGGAGTGATACTTGATGAAAACAACAACACACAACCTCCGGAACAATTAAAAGAATGGCACAAGTGGTAAGAAAGATTCAGACAGCACTCCGGTTGAAAAGAGAGGCAAACTTGATAAGATGAGGGAACTAGAAAGAAGAATACAACACTCCGGTTAAATGATAAAAGAGAAAGAACATGATTCTCGATAAAAACGAGATGATGGTTGAAGAGAGCAACATCACAAAGCCTCCGGAATGAAAGAATAGAATATAGATCGTTGGGAAGAAAGAACGGAGAAGAAGATGACAACTTCTCTCAAAATTGAATTTGAGAGAGCAACCTTACGAAGAAGGGTTGAACGGAGTTGTTGGAAAATCAACAACGAAAAGAAATAAGCTTCATGTGGGCTTATGGAAAACATCTCAAAATTATGCGGTGACAACCAGCCACTATTGGAAAACAATTGATTGGATTGAGATCAACAAGGAGACGAAAGAGTTATTTCACCGGAATGATAAATGAAGAACTTGGGTCATTTATAAGCACCATAATAACAACAATCCTTAGGGAAGGCTTTAGGTGAAATACAACCCAAGATAACTCCAAAGAATAAAAAGAGGGGTTGAAAGGATCTCCTAGAGAGAAAGAAATGATGGTTTTAATTATCTCATTCTTGACAACTTGTGAATCATGAAACATGAATGAATTGACAGGAATGACATAACACCATCTGAAAAGATAAGGTAGAAAGAATTGCAATTCAAATGCATGAAGAAGAATGCTTGAGCTCCAACAAGAATCTTGATGAAAACTTCGAGGATGAATTAAATGATGATGAACCACCATGAAGAACTCCGGTAATGAAAGCATGAGAAAAGAAAGGTGAAAAGAATAAGATTCAAGGCCTGCGGTGAATTAGATGGAGCTTGGAATGATATAATTGAAATAACTTGTAGCTCCGGAAAACAAGATGAACAGCTTAGAACTGAGAATATGATATGATGAACAAGCTCCAGACAAAAGAATTAACATGACCTTGAAGGAAATAAGAATAAGAATTATGTAATGCATCTCCTTCACCAATTTAAATTGATGACAACCAAAGGATTTGGCATACTACTTATTCTCGATGGAAAGAATTAAAGAGAGATCTAGCGCAAGCTCGGATAATTATTCAACAAAGCACCGGTAGGATTATGAAAAGAACGAGTGAATTAAAACGATAACAACGAAGAGTAAACTAGAATGAACCACCGTAAGAATATGGAGACGAACGAAGAGACATCAATGAAGAATAGTTGAAGGACGAAGTTGAAAACTGAGACGAAGAATCTTCTGAAATGATGGCCTTCGGAGGATCACAAAGAAAAGAATTCATGAAATGCTTCGGATGGTATAAAAGAATTCCTCACAATCAGAACAATAATGAGGATGGCAAGAAGCTAGAACTACAAATCTTCAAGAGAACGGCCAAGATTTAAGAGAAACACTTCTCCGGTCTTCAAATGTTGAGAATGAAGACAAGAAATGCCATGAAGAATTGTTGAGCACTCCGAATGAAGAATTAAAAAGGTTGAAACAACGATGAAAAAGAATTGAAAGCGATCTTGGAGAAGGCATGTGACTGATGGGATTCATTCTTACGTCACACTTTGAAAGAATTTGAGTATCACTCCAGAAAAAATAGAAGAGTCAGATAAGATCCTGGAAAAAGACCTGTGGGTTAGGGTCCACTCAAAGAAATCACCGTTGGCAAAGATTGCTTAAGAGATATTGCACCGGTTGAATTAAATGGCTTGAATAAGATATCAATCCTCAAAATAGTTAGAACGGATTAAGAATGGAATTATGAATCTTCTGCACTCCGGATATGAATAACAAGAGGAGAATGATTAATTGGTGCACCGGAATAAGAAAACATTGTGAAATGAGGAAAAAGGATAAGATGAACACCAAAATCTTGAATTACATCCACCGGCAGAATTATGAAAACAAAAGAATGATGAACTTGAAGCTCTTGAGCATCTTCACGATAATTCACCGGATAAGAACATTGATGGAAAAGAATGAAGAAATATCACATGAATAAAATGGATACTTCATCTGAGAATTTCTGGCTCCAAGAAGAATAAGGGTGGGAGGGCGGGGAAAACAAAGAAAACTTGGGATGAACAAAATGGACACCGGTTGAAAAGAATTTACATGGCCATCTTGATGATCAAGAGGAATTAACACTCCCATAGAAATATGAGAACACCGATTAGCAAAGGTATGGAATCCACATTTGACATTGAAGCAACTCGAATACCAGAATCAAAACGAAACAAAGGATAGATATTGAACGAATGAATTCCGTAGATACATCAACATGTCGAGAAGCCACTTGAGAGAACAAAAAGTAAATAAAAGGAACAAGGATCAGATAGAACAAATACAGGATAGAAGCTTCGTTCGACATCTTCGTGCTGAAAGCTCATGGAACATGTTACAAAAGGGTTTTGCAATCCCCGGATCAGCATAGCCAAGGACCCTTTAAGATGCAACTCCCGATCAGAACAAGTCCATAAAACCACTTCACTCAATGTAGAACCCCAAACTTCATATCGTGCATCCGTTGGAAGAATGCCTAGAACTACTTGATGAACCCACCTATAGATTTCCGAAAGTTTCCAGTTATGCAATCAGGTGTTGGGGATACACGGGAAGCACCGCGCAATCAACTCTAAACCTACATCCAGGTGTATCCATCCTTCAACACATAACCAGTCTTTCTCGGAAACTGTCTACCTCGGACCTTCGAAAAGCATCCACTATAACAAGCTATGGCAATACTCTCGAACTACCTCCCCAGTACTGGGTGATGTCGGGGTTATCTTGCCACTGGCCGTATAGGAGAGATTTTCGATGTCGGCCGTCTTAAGTATTTAGTACTGCCGCGATATGCTTGTGACAACAATACCCCGAAGCTCAACTCCTCGGTAACAGGAGGCATCGAGAACAATATCCTTGTCACAAGAACATCGAAACAATCCCAGAATACTCGCGGGATCCTAAAAAAAATTTGGTGCAATTTTTGAAAGTAGAAGAGATAAGAGTAATCGTCAGGAGTCCTCACCAGAGAGAAAAGGGATGAGAAGCAAAGAAATCCTACTCTCCGATATAATATAGGACTCAAAAAGTTTTTCAGTGTGTGCCTAGACTCAACCGTCAACGATTCGATCAATCAGTGGGGGCTTCTAGGTCGGAGAAGGCTCTGATACCAACTTGTAATGCCCAGGATGGGACTATACCTCCTACGTGTCGAGGCACGACTTAAAGGTATAAGCCCATCCTAGAATGATCTCAAGTTTGGTATCTTTGCACAACTCATGTAAAAGAGGGATTAAAATGCAAAAGGAGATAGTTGGCTTACACTCGCCACTTCACACAATACAATACATAAGCAATACATCATTCAGAACATCACAACCCGACTACGGGTGAAGATCCAAAAGAAAGATACCAAAACAACATAAAGCCACAGGTCAGGATCGAATCCTAGTAGAAACCACTACTGATCGGCGAAACGTCACAAGCAAACGGCCAAACTCTCTTCATCGAGCTCCCAGTGAAGAACTTGAACCAGCTCCTGCATCGAACTCGGCTGAACCTGCATCTGGTGTTGTAGTAACTGTGAGCCACGAGGACTCAGCAATCCCGTTCCCGGGTAACAAGACTATTTAAGCCTTGGGTGTGGACAAGGCTGAAGAAAGAATATGAGGTGAAGGAAAAAAACAAGAGTCTGCAGCAGCAACTAGCACTAACTTACGTAATAGAGAGCGAGAAGAGAAGGTGCATCGGTCGAGAGATGATCACGAAGTGATCCTAGCTAAAGCCGGTCAAACATAACCCCACCGTGTTCAACTCCCGAATCCCTATTCGGAAATTGACAGTCACGGTACACACGCTGGTAGTGTATTGAAACATTGTGTCAAGTTATCTACAACCGGAATTAACAAGCTCCCATCTGCCACATAACCGCGGGCACGGCTTTCGAAAGTTCAAACCCTGCAGGGGTGTTCCAACTTGGCCCATTACAAGCCCACGATCCGCGAAGTCGCAACTCCATAGTTGGGAAGACCCGAGTATTCTCGGAATCCCGTGCTCAAGTTAAACCGAACTAAGGTAAGGCTAATCCAGCAAATCCTCCCGGCGTGTCGACACCCTGATAGTAGCCGCGCGTATCTAAGTCTCAGGACACGACCGGATGGGTGATGCTACAGGACCCAAACCTCGAGTTTCCCCGTGGTGGTTCCCGCAGGCTCCCCGTTTGGGACCAACACCATCGGCACTGGCCCCCCCTGCTATGTAGAAAAGAATCTCCAAGGAGCGTCCCCCTTATGCAAATTTAATTAATTAATTAAGTTGTTATTATGAGGCAAATAGAACCAATGTTGGGATTTGCTGGAAAAGACTTAGCACTTAGCGGTTTATCAAGGGGGTCCCATACACCCCAACCGTGTTAGGAACGCATAATCAAGGAACATAACACCGGTTTATACGGTTCCTAACGGCATGAGTGGAACAAAACACCAAGCAAAAGGCTTAGCCTTCCACCCTGCCAGTATATAGATGATTTCATTATTAAGCATTTATATAATGTGATATAACCCAACCAAACTTCAACATGAAGCAAGCATCTTCAATCTTCACCTGCAACTAACAATGCTATAAGAGAGGCTGAGCGAAGCGTACTTAGCCAAGCAACGGTTTGCATAGGTAGGGTGATTAAACATGGCAATTGGTTACAAGTAGGAGGCTGACAAGAAGACATGGGCATCGAGGCAAAACTATAGAGCGGAACTACTAGCAATAGGCAAAGATAGTAATGGTATCCGGGTTCGGTCATCTTGCCTGGGATTCCACAAGGGAGAAGAACGGATCCAAGAAGAAGACGGAGCAACAGTCGAGCGGATCCTCACAACTCCGGAACGAAACCGAAGCTAACAAGAGAAGCAACCGGAAAGGAGAAACAACACGGTAAACACACACATCATAAACATGGCATACGATGCACAAACAAGTATGATGCATGTCCGGTTTAATTTGCATGGCATGGCAAGGTGCACAAACAAAACTACAAGTTAAGTGGAGATCAATATGCAACGAGTTGCATAATGACGAAACACCACATATTAATTATTTAGTTGACTCTTGTTATTAACAAGACAAGATTAAATGTTTTTAACATGGCACGAGGTGAAGCATAAAGAAAACTACACTATTTAGGCATTTTAAATGGGGCCGGAGAATAACAACAACATATCCGGAAAATCCCCATGAGCATGTTTAATAATTATAAGCAAACAACAATTTAACATATAGTGTTGTTAACATGATGCGGATGACATGATCAAGTTTATGCAATTTTATTAACAGGTTGACTTAAGAGGATAAGAAGCATTGTCACCGTGGTGGAAGAAAGGGTGCCACGGCAACGATCCGAAAATGATGCAACGCAACATCTCGGTTCCGGTAACTCGTTGAGAGACCGGTGCAAAAGGTAAGATGGCATGGGTGAGTCAAACGAGATGAAAGGTGGGCGATCCCGTTACCGGGTTCCCACGAGTCGGTGACGAGGCAACCGAGGAACAAGACAAAGGGGACGAAACGGACACGGAGCACACACAAGGGAGACATTTCATACAACCACAACAAGCATGCACGGGGTCACGTCTCGGGGTTATACCTTTGAAGCGTGCGTTCTCGGAGCGGTTCGAGACGTAGAGGAAGGAGTCGTTCACGCGATTCGAAGTGGAAGTAGTCGTTCCGTAGAGGTACTTGGCGCCTCGGTAGTCGTTCACGGGGCGACGGTGCGACGGTAGACGAACTCGTTCGTAGATGTACTTGGCGCATTCCTCGTTTCCGGGCGACGGTAGACGAACTTGTCATGGCGATGGACATAGGGGTACTTGCAACGGAGGGGTACTCGGTCGTGGAACTTGTCGGGTCGTCGTGTAGTCGAACTTGACGTAACGAAGGGGTACTTGACGTCTCGGGGTACACGGGTCCTCTGCCAAATCAACAGCACATAGCAACACCAAAACTAAACAAAAACTTCAGCACGTTCTAGCGGGAAGGCCTGGCAGTGGCCTGGACGCAGAGGAGGAGGTCGGGGCCTCTGCAGAGAAGCTCGGGGCTGTTGAGCTGGAGAGGCCGACGCGGCGGTCGTCGACCATGGCGAGGAGGCGGGAGGCGCCCGCACGCGCCAGAGGAGGCAGGACGCCCTGCGCGGCCTTGGCGGAGGAGATGGCCGTAGCCTCGGGCGGACGAGGCAGGGGGAAGGCGTCGCTGGCGAGGAGAGGGCGAGGCGGCGCCCTGGCGCCTGAGGGCCGGCCCGGCTGGAAGCTCAGGAGGGAGGCGCTCCGGGGCGACCGGCT
>LR738714.1:510070166-510118624 GCA_902687465.1 Secale cereale | reverse complement strand
AAAAAAATGACTGGGTTCTCTCCTAATAAAAGAGAGAAAGAAAAGAATAGAGAAGAAGAAAAAAATAAAGAGGGGGGGTTAGGAGCAGAAATTGGACAAGGGAATATTTTCCCGGGCTCGTAAAAATGAGCACGACCGGAGAAAATACAAAAGGCCAAGACGGAAATTAATTCAAACATATTTGAATTTTAATTCAAATAGTTTGAACTAAGACTTGATTATTGAAGTGTCCAAAAATGTTCAAAATTTTGGAGGAACCTCGAAACAACGGAAAAGAATTATTGGCAAGATTTTGAAGGTGAAACTCGAAGTGAAAAGACAATGGGGAAATTATGCAAGTGTGTTACGGTGAATTCCAACAAATGGAATATTTTAATATAGCTCCATACTATTTGGAGGATATGTTATAAAGAGAAGTCATTCTTCCCTCGATTTAAATGGACCGAAGGTCCACACGATTTATTTAGGTTGAGATGCAAAAATTAAAATGACATGATGGCATGATGACATGATGCAATGCAAAAATAAAAACACAAGCACAAAAGAAACACACGGGCAACCCGGAACATCTGGAATCTTCTGGAAGCTTCTGGAATCTTCTGGGACGTCGGTCTCGGGCGTCACAAACACATAAGCCTCCTGAGTCGACCATAGATCGAGTCTTGTTCCAGTAACCCCCATGCTTGTTTTCGTACTACCACTTGTCCCTGCCGCGGGCAGGGTACGGTTCAGTAAGTTGTCAACCCCTTTCTTGGCACACACCGTACAGAGAGGCCATGGTGGAAGATACCGGGTGCATCCGGTAGGCATGCCACATGGTCCGGGGGCATGGGTGTTTCCGGTTGGGGCCGAGAGGGGGGCACCCCTTAGTAGCGCGCGATATAAATTTGATCCCATGCTAATCGAGGTTGTAGCCTCCCCGCTTAGAGTTTTGCTTAACAAGTGTCATGGGTGATTCCAGGAACCGGTAAGTTAAGCTGGTGTGTGCTGGTTGGGTGTGTTTTCAATTCAATGACCGTAAGCGGAATTAGTCCCGGTGGACTAAAGGAATCCGTTACTCGTGGGTAAAGAGTACACCCTCTGCAGAGTTTATATCTATTCGAATAGCCGTATCCGCGGTTAAGGACTACAGTCTGGGATGGGTCAAGTGTCGGTCTTAGCGTCGGTCTTCGGAGGAAAACTTCTAAACCAAAATATTGATCATGACGTGTGACGAATGATGATTGTGATTATTATTATTGTGGACTAACCATTTATATTGTTGTTGAATTCTTGAGTATCCCTAGGATGGTTCTACCTCCAGAATACTCATTGTGATTATTATTATATAAGCCCTTTATGTGGTGTCGCTGAGACGCCCGACTGTGGCATACTTGTTATTTATTTTCTTTATAAGCCCTTTACGTGGTGTCGCTCGGACGCCCGACTGTGGCATGCTTGTTATTTAATTTCCTTACAAGCCCTTTATGTGGCGTCGCTCAGACACCCGACTGTGGCATGTTGATTATTTATTTTTACTTATAAGCCCTTTAGGTGGCGTCGCTCCGACGCCCGACTGTGGCACGCATGTGATTTATTTTTCTTATAAGCCCTTTATGTGGCGTCGCTCAGACGCCCGACTGAGGCATGCTTTATATTATTATCCTTTCGAGGCGTCGCTTCAGACACCCGATCGGTTTATTTTATCTTCATTCTCTGATTGCTTATTCCTGTTTAATACAAATGACCTGCTCATGTGCATCATGAATTTTATTTCGGGACTGACTAAGTGATCGTGGATTATTTCAGTGCATGATTATCACCTGCTATGTTATACCTGTTTTCATGATGTTTGCGAGTACATTCAAAGTACTCACTGGCTTGTCCCTGGCTATTGTCTTGGCCAGATTTCTTGCTTGGAAAGGAGCACAACGATGACAGCCCCGGAACCTAGGCAATGGAGATAGCAGACGCGCGAAGATAGGAGTTATCCAGGTCAGCTGTTCCTGTGGGAAATGGAGTCCCATAGACACTGATGATCCGCAAACCGCTTCCGCCGTCAACCACTAGAAACCTTTTGTTGTACTCATGGACCAGAATGGTCTTGTACTACATATTTTATATTTTGCTTGGAATTTCTGTATCAAGATTGTGTCTCATCAGCTAACAGTAATCCTGGGGCTGGTGAACACAAGGACCATTGACTGGGAAATTTATATCCTGGAAAACCGGTCCTGACAACCTTGGTATCAGAGCCAGGCTGACCATTGGCTAATCCTATCTTGGCCGGGTCAAAGAACCTAGGTTAAACCACCCACCAGACCTTAACCTCACCACAACCAAGCCTATCCTACCCGATAGCCCACACTGTGACCCCGACAGCTTTTGGCAGTCGGTGCCCAACCTATCAGACTAGCCCAGTAAGCTACACACCCGTGATCGACACCTGAGTTGCCCCATTCGCAAGTGTGCGAAGGAAGACTCCTTTTTCTTTATATAAAGGGAGCGTTTGCCCCAACCGACAACCACAGTAATACATCGCATTTTGCGATATATATATCTGTGACAATGACCCCGACCACCAGAGAACAGAACCGGCAATTAATATTGCCACCACAACACGATATGTCATCCTGCCCAGATGCTATACATAAGGCCACTCCGTGACCTTACCAAGCATCCCTCATCTTGTGCACTGCCTTCACAGCCAGTTGTTTTTCAGGTCGCACCTTGGGATCCATATAAAGACCCCAGATGCAACCCCAGGGGATTTTATTAAGATAATTGTGGGGTTTTGACCACAGTACCATGGGTTTTTCCCCAGCCATCCTGGTACAACCTGTTCAAATCGAGGGTCACTCTCATATTGTACAGCCAGGCACACCCCGCAGGTAGACCCAAACCAAGGCCCTACGGAAGTTCCCTTCATCGGGAAAATCCATGCCCACTCCAGTAATGACCATAAAGATCGCTGCTCATGGAGCGGTTACCTATCTTCAATTCATGGTGCCCTATGCCAGTGAACGTGGCTATTATTATTTCCCCGAATAGTGCAGCAGCCAGAGAAGCCGCATCCTTTCCCTACACCTGAGAAGAGAAAGGTCCGATGCTAAATAAGCTGGGGCACTATATCATCGCTCGAGAGCGCTTGACCCAGCAAGTGATGGATTTTCTCCAGACCTGTGTAAAACCCTAGTCGCTATTAGTAGACCCCTGAGGCCAGACTAAGAGAGACGCAGTTTGCGAGTCCCCCATCCACTCCCAGTAGACGAAGGATATATCGCACTGCAGGGAATAATTCCTCGTGAAATATAGCTTATTACCAGAACCGTCAGCACCGTGGTAATATCAGTTTGTGTAGAAATTGACTGCTTGTTGTGATAACTGTGTTGTGCTTTAAAACTTTCTATATTAGTATATTGCATTGGTTGAAGTTGTTTCTTGTGATTACAAAAAATTGATTGTTTTTAATTATAGCAAATTTCATAGTAAGGTTTTTCTTAAAAGACCACTGCCATGAAAAATGTTTTCCTCAATAAAAATTTGTTTTGCATGCCCTCTCGTTATATAACTCACAGACCACGTGCACTTAATGCAAGACCCCGCGCGCTTTTATCACCTAACCAATTACCTCCCTAGTATACCACAGCTGCACATTAGTCAGCGATTTTTCTATAATCCCGTCCTATCATGCGTGTGGTGTATCTATTTTCATGTGACGGTTGCCGCGTGGTACGAGTAATCTTTTTACAAAATACGTTCTTAGCAAATCTCGAGGACGAGATTTTTCTTAAGGGGGGTAGTGTTGTAACACCCCAAAAATTTAATCTTGTTTTATTAATTAGAATTTTGTCAGAAAGATTTATTTTCTATTTTCTGGCTTTTCTATTAATTTCAGAGCTACTACTTTTCTCTGGATTTTAAAATTTTTTTCCTCTTATCTGAAACTTTTGGATAATATTGAGGGGCTTGAATGCTTTCTTAAAACATTTGATTTTTGTTGGGTATGCAAGTGGAAGCATTTTTATAATACTTTTGCCAAGCATCAATTCTTTTAAAATGGCTTTTCCATTCTTTTAAGGGCTCCCATTGCACTGCAACCCATTTAAATTTTTCTTTAAAAATTACATAAAAATTTGGAGATGTCAGTAGAGGCATATAACTCATTTTTATGCAAAAATCCAGCTTTGTGTTTTATAAATTTTGAGCAAAACATCCTCTTTTTCATTCTGGTCCAGTTTGGTATTTTGCACTGCAACCCTATTTTAAATTCCTCTAGTGATCTTGGGATCTTTCCTGCTATTAGTACTTGCTACCAAACCCTTAAGTCTAGGATATTGGACCCATTTGAATAATTTTGGTCCATGCAATAATAGCCTACATTTTCTGTCCAGATTTGGTTTTCTCAAAAACTTGCACTAACAAGTTTCTGTTTTTCTCAAACTAACCATGCCATTCTCTTGTGCATCTAGAGAGACCATGATATGGAAAGTTTGGTGGCCAGAAAACATCCCTAGATGCCCATGGCATTCTGTCGAGCACCTTGTGCGCCGGGACAGAATTGACATAGTTTTTAGTTTGCATTGTGGAGTTGCTTTCTGTGCCAAACCAGCATGTCTAATGGAGCTATAGTAACCAACCTAGCTATCCTGTTAAGTCTTACCCTAACCCAAGCTTTCTAGATTGCATTGGCATTTCGTCGAATGGTTGGTGGGCATGCTCTGGGCGCGGCCAGAGCGCGCATATGGCTGCCAACGCAACCGAACCGCCGCGTCGCACTTAACCCCGCGCCCCTGGCTTTGGCTCGCCCGCAGGGCCGCGCCCCGTTCCCATCAGCTCGCCCGTGCCTCTCTGCCACCTCTGGCACCCCTCAGCGCCGCCGCAGCAAGCTCTCTCGACGGCATGCCTTCGGCCGCAGCGCGCCCCTGCCGCGGCAGCACCGCCCAAACCATCTCCGCTCGCCAGCTGCCTCCTTGTGCAGTGCCTCGTCCGTCCGCTAGCTCCTGACGCCGTCCCCGACCTCGACGTGTCACCCTGCAAGCTACAGAGCAGCGGTTCACCGATCTTATCCGCCGCCACCGTCGAGCTTATCCTCTGGCAACCGACGAACCGACCTCCCCCGCCTATAAAAGGAGCCCCCGAGCTCGTCCAGACCTTCAGGCGACCTCAGGCCATCTCCCTAGAGCCCCCGTAGCCAGCAATCGATGGAGGGAGGCCGTCTTCCTCGTCTCCGGTAGCTTCGGCCGCCGCCGCATTCCAGTGCCGTGCGTCGCAGGCAGAGCCTCCCCCGCCCATCCAGTGCCACCATACTCTTCCCCTAGACCATGCGGAGCTTCCCAACCACTCAAACACGACCAAGAACCGCCGTAGCTCGAGACCCCAAACCCTCCCGAGACGCCGTCTGCCGCAGAGCTCGCCGCCGGCGACTCCCTACACCCCCGCGGACCTAGCAACCACCGGAAGGACCGCCCTGGACTGGTGGATCCATCCCCGCCCTCAGAGCCCCGCGAGGAGCCGCCGTTCGCCGGCGTCGATCGCCGGAACCCCGCCTTGGCTCGGCCAGAGGAGGAAGAGGGCGCGGGCGACTGGTCAAACCTGACCAGTGGGCCCGAGGGACCCACTGTCAGTGACCCCGAGCCGGCCCGCGCTGGTTTAAGTGAAGACGTAAACCTTGAAGTACGCCTTCTCCGCCTCTAAAGCGTATTCTATTTCGAACCGTTTTCTTTTTCTGTTTTATTTGAAAACAGATTTTGACCAGGACTTTGACTGGGCATATCTTTTTAAATAAAACTCCAAATGAGTTGATTATTTTTCCTACCTCTCTCAAATTTCACCTAGTTTATTTTAAGATTTATTTTCAAAAATAATTATGACAACTTTTTGTACTGTTTTTTTTAAAGTTTGTGTTAATTTGAATATTTTCAAAAATAGGATTTGGAGGGAAGATCAAAACTTTCAAAAGTTTTGGAGTGCACCTCACCTCTCTGCACCTTGAAGGCAAGCATCTTGAACTCCATTATGACATAAGCTGTGTGTTGTTTGCTAGAACATATGAACTCCATCAATATGCTAAAATGGAGTAGCGTTATTTCATGTAGAAGTCATACTCTTGCATATCAACATATGGTGAAAGTCTTTTCTGTTATATGTGTGATATTGGTGACAGTAGCCACTTCTCATGCCACATATGCCTGGTGATAGTTCGGATGGAGTCCGAAGGAAGATTGTGTTCCGGTGAACACAACCGCGTGACGGACATCTCGTTGTGGCGAGGATGTGCAGTGAGGCATGATGGGGCATGAGGGGTGGTGACCTTGTCAGGAAAACTGTGGAAAGTATCTGTTGTGCTAACCATGCAGGGAACACATAAGCCTCCTGAGTCGACCATAGATCGAGTCTTGTTCCAGTAACCCCCATGCTTGTTTTCGTACTACCACTTGTCCCTGCCACGGGCAGGGTACGGTTCAGTAAGTTGTCAACCCCTTTCTTGGCACACACCGTACAGAGAGGCCATGGTGGAAGATACCGGGTGCATCCGGTAGGCATGCCACATGGTCCGGGGGCATGGGTGTTTCCGGTTGGGGCCGAGAGGGGGGCACCCCTTAGTAGCGCGCGATATAAATTTGATCCCATGCTAATCGAGGTTGTAGCCTCCCCGCTTAGAGTTTTGCTTAACAAGTGTCATGGGTGATTCCAGGCACCGGTAAGTTAAGCTGGTGTGTGCTGGTTGGGTGTGTTTTCAATTCAATGACCGTAAGCGGAATTAGTCCCGGTGGACTAAAGGAATCCGTTACTCGTGGGTAAAGAGTACACCCTCTGCAGAGTTTATATCTATTCGAATAGCCGTATCCGCGGTTAAGGACTACAGTCTGGGATGGGTCAAGTGTCGGTCTTAGCGTCGGTCTTCGGAGGAAAACTTCTAAACCAAAATATTGATCATGACGTGTGATGAATGATGATTGTGATTATTATTATTGTGGACTAACCATTTATATTGTTGTTGAATTGTTGAGTATCCCTAGGATGGTTCTACCTCCAGAATACTCATTGTGATTATTATTATATAAGCCCTTTATGTGGTGTCGCTGAGACGCCCGACTGTGGCATACTTGTTATTTATTTTCTTTATAAGCCCTTTACGTGGTGTCGCTCGGACGCCCGACTGTGGCATGCTTGTTATTTAATTTCCTTATAAGCCCTTTATGTGGCGTCGCTCAGACACCCGACTGTGGCATGTTGATTATTTATTTTTACTTATAAGCCCTTTAGGTGGCGTCGCTCCGAAGCCCGACTGTGGCACGCATGTGATTTATTTTTCTTATAAGCCCTTTATGTGGCGTCGCTCAGACGCCCGACTGAGGCATGCTTTATATTATTATCCTTTCGAGGCGTCGCTTAAGACACCCGATCGGTTTATTTTATCTTCATTCTTTGATTGCTTATTCCTGTTTAATACAAATGACCTGCTCATGTGCATCATGAATTTTATTTCGGGACTGACTAAGTGATCGTGGATTATTTCAGTGCATGATTATCACCTGCTATGTTATACCTGTTTTCATGATGTTTGCGAGTACATTCAAAGTACTCACTGGCTTGTCCCTGGCTATTGTCTTGGCCAGATTTCTTGCTTGGAAAGGAGCACAACGACGACAGCCCCGGAACCTAGGCAATGGAGATAGCAGACGCGCGAAGATAGGAGTTATCCAGGTCAGCTGTTCCTGTGGGAAATGGAGTCCCATAGACACTGATGATCCGCAAACCGCTTCCGCCGTCAACCACTAGAAACCTTTTGTTGTACTCATGGACCAGAATGGTCTTGTACTACATATTTTATATTTTGCTTGGAATTTCTGTATCAAGATTGTGTCTCATCAGCTAACAGTAATCCTGGGGCTGGTGAACACAAGGACCATTGACTGGGAAATTTATATCCTGGAAAACCGGTCCTGACAAAACCTAGATCAGTCTAAATGCTTTCGGTTCGACCGAGTTTGAGTGAGTTGGTCTGACCGAAATCAATTAGAAGGTTTTGGAAATTAGCCCTTGACGGATCGGTGGCTCCGAGTGCTCCTCACCCGGAGGGTCCGAAAATGACTTGTTCAAAGTTTGTGATGTAAGCATGAATATAATTTGAGACAAGAAAGCATAGATAGCTAGGGGAGGTACTTAGGCATTCTTGTCCATCCATTTGGTCAGAAAAATCAAAACGACCAAAACAACAAATGGATGTCCTCGAATGGATAAAATCATGCATCCAACATGCTCACACAATAAGATAGCAAATGAAATATGTGTCAAACATGCACAACCAAAACTCTAGCAATTAACACACAATTTGTCGATGACTAGGTCATCTTTATATGAGTATATTGACTTAGGAGCCAAATGAGAACATTTGATCATAGGTCATACTCATCGTTTAAGCACAAGTGGGGTTACCACTTTTACATAAAGCATTGATGTGTTCACATTATTTGAAGATGCTTTAGCTCAATTTTTTAGAGCAAAGCTCCCCCTAGATGTGAGAACCCCTTTTAAAGGGTCAAACTAACCTTGGGTTGTCGTAGAAGACTTCATGTAGATGTTGAAGATGTGGATGCTCAATGTTGATGGAGATCATCAAGAGTTGGGAGCTATCCTTTGGATTCGGGCACTTTCAATACCTACATGGGTTAGTCCCACAAGGAACAAACACGGATATCCATGGACATAGATTGACGTTCACAATAGATGATGTCCATGAAAGCAATGATTACCTTGTCCCTTGACTTACCAACAAGAGGGTTTGTGACTCCATGAACTAGTGCACGATGTGGAAGTTGATTGCACAAGTTTTCGCCAAAATGAATGTGAGTGAAGTATGTTGGCGGAGTCACCCTCAAGAACTTCCTAGTTCTTCTTCTTCGGGATCCACATCATCTTGATGGGAATCCTTGGGGTTGTAGTTGAGCTTGACGAAGTAGAACTTGACGTTTCCTTGGGAACCCACTTGACCATGGCTAGAGGTGCTTCAACGAATGCATCAATCTCCTCTTGAAGCTTGTCCTTGGCTTTTAGCTTGTGGTCTTGTGGTGGAAGGTCATCTTGAGCTTGTTCCACATTGGAAGAAGTAGGATCATACTTCTCCTTTTGAGGAACAAACTGTGGAGTAGGATATTGACCTTCTTCCCACTCAACACCTTCGGCGTTGAACTTTCGCTCAAAACCAATTCCTTGATTCTTCCGATGCCTTCCTTGCTTGCGAACAATTTCCTCAAAGTTCTTGCTTCCGGCAAGGCTCTTGTAGACACCTTTCTCTATGATCCCTTTCAATAAGCTATTCTCTTGCTCAAGTGTAACTTGGCTTGAAACATTGTTAGTGGAATCAAGAGAACTACTAGAAGCAACAACATTGGATTTAGCATGGTTATTGTTACTACTAGAGGAAGAATTTTTCTTATGCTTGTCATGCTTAGTCTTAATGAGTGGTAAGAAATTAGACAAGAGGAGTCGTTTGGCAAGATATGAAGAACTCTTCTTTCGAAGATCGTCATTGATTGCTTTTAGAAACTCATGTTCTTGCTCTAGAGTGAGCTTCTCGAAGCGTAGCTTCTCATGAGATCTTAGGAGCTCTCTATGATCTTCTTGAGTTGTTTCATGAGCTAACTTAAGAATGTTTAGTTCTTTAGTTAGACGCTCAATCTCCTTCATAGCATTGTCATTCGACTCTTCTCGACTATAAAGACTACTAGCATGTTCATCGTTACTAGGCTCACTGGATTTATCATGCAAGAGCTCATCTTCACCAAGCAAGTCATCCTCATCACTATTGAAGTCAATGAATTCAGGGTTTGATACCTTGGGGCCTTTAGCCATGAAGCATCTTCCAATTCCCTCATTTGGTGAATCAAATAAGTCGTAGGAGTTGGAGTTGGAGGATACGAGAGCAAGACCGGCAACACCTTCATCTTGACTGTAGTCGGAGTCGGAGTGATAGCTTCCATCGGATTGATTGTCGGAGTCGGAGCCGGAGACCCATTCACCTACATGAGCTTGATGTTTTCTTCTTGTGTAGCTCCTTGATGACTTGTCTTTCCTCTCCGAATCCTTGCTTCTCCGAGAGGGTCTTCGTTCATAACGATCATCTCTACTCCTTCTCTCTTTCCGAGGTGACTCATCTCTTGAACCTCTTCTTCTTGGAGATTCTTCTCTTCTCTTGTGGGGAGCCGTACACTCATTTGAGTAGTGTCCGGGTCTTCCACAATTGTAGCAGTTTCGATCACGACTAGAAGATCTCTTTTCATCATATGATCTAGACTTTGAGCTTCTCTCTTTGCCTCTATTCTTGTAGAATTTGTTGAAGTTCTTAACCATTAGGCTTATCTCTTCATTGGAAACTAACTTGTCACTTGAGGTTGTAGGAGCATCACTTGTAGCTTTGTAAGCACCACTCGACTTGTTGTGAAGCTCTTCCTTATCCTTAAGTGTCATCTCATGAGCAACAATTCTTCCAATGACTTCGGTTGGCTTGAGAGTCTTGTAGTTTGGCATCATTTGGATCAAAGTGCACACGGTGTCATACTTTCCATCTAAAGCTCTGAGAATCTTCTTGATGATGAATCGGTCGGTTATTTCTTCGCTTCCTAAGCCGGCAATCTCATTTGTGATGAGAGCAAGCCTAGAGTACATTTCAGCGACTCCTTCACCATCCTTCATCTTGAACTTGTCAAGTTGACCTTGAAGAATATCTAGCTTTGATTCCTTCACGGACTCGGTACCTTCGTGCATTTCGACCAAAGTATCCCAAATCTCTTTTGCATTCTCAAGACGGCTGATTTTGTTGAACTCCTCGGGACACAAGGCATTGAAGAGAATGTCACAAGCTTGAGCATTATTTTGCAACATCTGTAATTCTTCCGGTGTAGCTTCGCGATCCGGAACTTTTCCTTCCTCGAAGAATTCACCTTGCATACCAACACAAATAATGCCCCATGCGGCTGGGTTATGACCAAGAATATGCATTTTCATTTTATGCTTCCAACTAGCAAAATTTGTACCATCAAAGTAAGGACCTCTACGAAAATTACCCTCACTAGACGCCATACTCTCCTAGGTTGTGAAACCAAGCTTATGGAGTCCAATGCAATGGAAACCAATACAATGGAGACCAAGGCTCTGATACCACTTGTAGGATCGAAAGTATGTCTAGAGGGGGGGTGATTAGACTACTTGTAAATATAAAAATTCTGCCTTTTGACAAAGAACAGTTTTTGGCAGATTCACAATTATGATCAAGTCAAGCATCACCCTACACATGAAATTCTAGAGTATAGGCAGCGGAAAGTAAATTGCACATGTAGTAAAGAGAGGTGGAGAAGAGCAAACGCAATTTTGGAGACGCGGTGATTTTTCCCGTGGTTCCGATAGGTGGTGCTATCGTACATCCATGTTGATGGAGACTTCAACCCACGGAGGGTAACGGCTGCGCGAGTCCACGGAGGGCTCCACCCACGAAGGGTCCACGAAGAAGCAACCTTGTCTATTCCATCATGGCCTACGCCCACGGAGGGCTAGCCTTACTCGGGGTAGATCTTCACGAAGTAGGCGATCTCCTTGCCCTTACAAACTTCTTGGTTCAACTCCACATCTCGATGACGGAGGCTCCCAAGCGACACCTAACCAATCTAGGAGGCACCACCCTCCAAAAGGTAATAGATGTTGTAGATGATGATGAACTCCTTGCTCTTGTGCTTCAAATGATAATCTCCCCAACACTCAACTCTCCTCACTGATTTTGGCTGTGGTGGAAGAAAGGATTGAGTGGAAAGCAACTTGGGAAGGCTAGAGATCAAGCTTCATATGGTGGGAGTGGAGCAACTTGATCTCAACACAAGGGTAGGTAGTTCTCTTCTCAGAAATGTAAGGTAGGAGTGGTAGTTCTTTCTGATGGCTCTCTCCACGAATGAGGAGGGGGTGGAGGGGTATAAATAGCCTCCACACAAAATCCAACCGTTACACACATTTGAGCAAACTCGGTGGGACCGAAGTGGACAACTCGGTGAGACCGAAAGTTCAAATAATGTGAACGTTGGGGTTTTCGGTAGGACCGAATATACAATCTCGGTTAGTCCGATTCGTGCAATGACAAGAGCATGCCAGTTTCGGTGAGACCGACTTCATCATCTCGGTGACATCGATTTGATGACAGAAGGTTACAGAACCTTGGCAACTCATGTTTCGGTGAGACCGAGTTCAGAATCGGAAAATCCGAGTTTACTAGGGTTTGGCTTATGGCTGAGGTGGTTCATCTCGGTGTGACTGAGTTTGGAATATTGGTGGGACCGAGATTACTTATGAGTGTATATGGCACTGAAAGTTGCTGATAGTTTAGGAGATGTATCACTAAGCACTTGAGCAACCAGATCATCATCATAACCTCATCCCCTTTTAATAGTATTGGCTTTTCCTATGGACTCAATGTGATCTTGGATCACTAAACCAAAAATGGAGTCTTGAGCTTTTGCCAATGCTTGCCTTAGCATTTTGAGGGGTCCACTTCTTCAGTCCTTGCCATACCCATATCACTGAACTTCTTTGAAATGATCTTCAAGTAACTATTAGTTCAATGATATATATGTTGTTATTAATTACCAAAACCACCCGGGGATTAGTTGCACTTTCAGCAAGCATCTCGGAGTTGGAATATTCGCTTTGATGAGGTGATCGAAGCGTTTGGATTTATACGGACTTATGGAGAAGCCTGTATTTACAAGAAAGTGAGTGGGAGCTCTGTGGCATTTCTCATATTATATGTGGATGACATATTGCTGATGGGAAATGATATAGAATTCTTGGAAAATGTAAAGGCCTACTTGAATAAAAGTTTTTCAATGAAGGACCTTGGAGAAGCTGCTTACATATTAGGCATCAAAATCTATAGAGATAGATCGAGACGCCTCATTGGTCTTTCACAGAGTACATACCTTGACAAAATATTGAAGAAGTTCAATATGGATCAGTCAAAGAAAGGATTCTTGCCTGTTTTGCAAGGTATGAGATTGAGCAAGGCTCAGTCGCCGACCACGGCAGAAGATAGAGAAAAGATGAGTGTCATTCCCTATGCCTCGGCCATAGGTTCTATCATGTCTGCCATGATGTGTACCAGACCTGATGTGAACCTTGCCATAAGTTTGGTAGGGAGGTACCAAAGTGATCCCGGTACGGAACACTGGACAGCGGTCAAGAACATCCTGAAGTACCTGAAAAGGACTAAGGATATGTTTCTCGTTTATGGAGGTGACGAAGAGCTCGTCGTAAAGGGTTACGTCGATGCTAGCTTCGACACAGATCTGGATGACTCTAAGTCTTAAACCGGATACGTGTATATTTTGAACGGAGGGGCAGTCAGCTGGTGCAGTTGCAAGCAAAGCGTCATGGCAGCATCTACATTTGAAGCGGAGTACATAGCTGCTTCCGAAGCAGCGCATGAAGGAGTCTGGATGAAGGAGTTCATCACTGACCTAGGAGTCATTCCAAGCGCGTCAAGCCCGATGACTCTCTTCTGTGACAACACTGGTGCTATTGCCATTACCAAGGAGCCCAGGTTTCACAAGAAGACCAAGCACATCAAGCGCCGTTTCAACTCCATCCGGAATTATGTTCAGGATGGAGACATAGATATTTGTAAAGTGCATACGGATCTGAATGTAGCAGACCCGTTGACTAAACCTCTTTCACGAGCAAAACATGATCAACACCAGAACTCTATGGGTGTTCGATTCATCACAATGTAACTAGATTATTGACTCTAGTGCAAGTGGGAGACTGTTGGAGATATGCCCTAGAGGCAATAATAAAAGCATTATTATTATATCTCCTTGTTCATGATAAATGTCTGTTATTCATGCTTGAATTGTATTGTACGGAAACAGCGATACATGTGTGAATACACAGACCACAATGAGTCCCTGGTAGGCCTCTAGTTACCAGCTCGTTGATCAACAGATCGTCACGGTTTCCTGACCATGGACATGAGATGTCAGTGATAACGGGATCACATCATTAGGAGAATGATGTGATGGACAAGACCCTTGAGCATAACACGAGATCGTATAGTTCGTAATGCATAAGCTTTTCGGTGTCAAGTATTTATTCCTTAGACCATGAGTTTGTACAACTCCCGGATACCGTAGGAGTACTTTGGGTGTGCCAACCGTCACAATGTAACTGGGTGGCTATAAAGGTACGCATCGGGTATCTCCGAAAGTGTCTGTTGAGTTGGTACGAACCGAGACTGGGATGTTGTCACTCCGTATGACGAAGAGGTACCTCTGGGCCCACTCAGTAAGACATCATCATAATGAGCTCAATGTGACTAAGTATTTAGTCACGGGATGATGGATTACGGATCGAGTAAAGAGACTTGCCATGACGAGATTGAACAAGGTATCGGGAATACAGACGATCGAATCTCGGGCAAGTACCGTACCGATGGACAAAGGGAATAACATACGGGATTGAGTGAATCCTTGACACGGTGGTTCATCCGATGAAGATCATCGAGGAAAACGTGGGAACCAACATGGGTATCCAGATCCCGCTGTTGGTTATTGACCGGAGAGTGGTCTCGGTCATGTCTGCGTGTCTCCCGAACCCGTAGGGTCTACACACTTAAGGTTCGGTAACGCTAGGGTCATAGAGATAAATGCACGTGGAAACCCGAAAGTTGTTCAGAGTCCCGGATGAGATCCCGGACGTCACGAGGAGTTCTGGAATGGTCCGGAGGTAAAGATTGATATATAGGAAGTCCAGTTTCGGCCAACGGGTGATCTCCGGGGGTCACCGGGAGCGTCCCGGGACCACCGGAGGGGCCCCGGGGGTCCATCGGGTGGGGCCACCCATCCCGGTGGGGCCCCTAGGCCGCAAGGGGAAGTGTCCAGCCCTCAGGGCTGGCGCACCACTAGGGGGCCCACCTCCCCATGCGCCTAGGGTTAAAACCCTAAGGGGGAGGGGGGCTCCACTTGCCTTGGGGGGCAAGGAACCCCCCCTGGCCGCCGCCCCCTTGCAGATTGGATCTGCAGGGGGCCCAGGCGCACCCCCCTGGCCCCTATATATATGTGGGGAGGGAGAGGGCAGCCACACCCAAGCCCTGGCGCCTCTCCCCCTCCCGTCACACCTCCATACTCCCACGTAGGGCGCCCGGCGAAGCCCTGCTGCGATCTCCACTGCATCCGTCATCACGCCGTCGTGCTGCCGGATCTCTGACGACTTCTCCTCCCCCCTTGCTGGATCAAGAAGGAGTTGACGTTGCTGCACCGTACGTGTGTTGAACGCGGAGGTGCCGTCCGTTCGGCGCTAGATCATCGGTGACAAAGAACGTGAAGAGTACGACTACTTCATCCACGCTTCGTTGAAAGCTTCCGCTCGCTATCTCCATAACGGTATGTAGATGCACTCTTACTTGCTCGTTGCTAGATGTCTCCATAGATGGATCTTGGTGAAAGCGTAGAAATTTTTTGAATTATGCTACGTTCCCCAACACGATGCCCCCCTCCATAGTTTACAACCCCGCTCATATTTTCGTACTGCTTAGGTGAAGCCCTGCGGAGATAACTTCACCATCACCGTCACCACGCCGTCGTGCTGACGGAACTCATCTACTACCTCAACATCTTGCTGGATCAAGAAGGCAAGGGATGTCACCGAGCTGAACGTGTGGAGAGTGCGGAGGTGTCGTGTGTTTGGTAGTCCACACATCGACCGCTATCCAACATGCATCTATCGTTTTAGGTTCATGGAAAAATGGAGTAATGCAATAAGAACGATGACCTGATGTATGTAGAAATAGAACCCATCTTGTTATCCTTAATGGCAATGATACATACGTGTCGGTTCCCCTTCTGTCACTAGGATCAAGCACCATAAGATCGAACCCATCACAAAGCACATCTTCCCATTGCAAGATAAATAGATCAAGTTGGCCAAACAAAACCCAAATATCGGAGAAGAAATACAAGGCTATAAGCAACAATGCATATTAGAGATCAAAGAAGACTCAAATAACTTTCATGGATAAAAAGATAGATATGATCGTAAACTCAAAGTTCATCGGATCCCAGCAAACACACCACAAAAAGAGTTACATCATATGGATCTCCAAGAGACCATTGTATTGAGAATCAAACGAGAGAGAGGAGGCTATCTAGATACTAACTACGAACCCGTAGGTCTACAAGGAACTACTCACGCATCATTGGAGAGGCACCAATGTCTAGATTACATCTCGTGGGTCTGGAACTTGCGGCGGCTAGAATTGATTTTCGTCGACTTTCCTAGGGTTTCTGGAATATTGGGGTATTTATAGAGCAAAGAGGCGGTCCGGGGGCACCCGAGGTGGGCACAACCCACCAGGGCGCGCCTGGGCCCCCAAGCGCGCCCTGGTGGGTTGTGCTCCCCTCGGAGCACCCCCAAGGCGCTAATCCGGCTCAATTGATGTATTCTGGTCCAAAAAAATCCACAAAATATTTCGATGCGTTTGGACTCCTTCTGATATTGATCTCCTGTGATGTAAACACATGCAGAAAACAACAAATGGCACTTGGCACTATGTCAATAGGTTAGTACCAAAAAATGTTACAAACGACTATAAAATGATTATAAAACATCCAAGAATGATAATATAACAGCATGGAACAATCAAAAATTATAGATACGTTGTCGAGTAGGTAAATGGTAAAAAACAGAATTTTTGATGTGGAACGCTGCCTAACATGTCATCTCATATTATTTTCTTCATAGCATGGACGTTTGGACTTTTATATGGTTCAAAGCAATAGTCTAGTTTTGTCATGAGACTTAAATACTCAAGCATATCAACAAGCAACCATGTCTTTCAAAATATCATTACTAAAACAAGTTATCCCTAGCCCATCATGCTCAATCATTGATCCATTCATGCAACACATCCAAATATTAGCTACATCCAATGCTTAAGTGCGATAATAGTGTTCCTTAGTTGGTGCTTTATAAGAGAAGATTGAGACTCAAAATAAAAATAAAAATTGCATAAAGTAAAAGATAGGCCCTTCACAGAGGGAAGTAGGGATTTGTAGAGGTGCCAGAGCTCGAAGTTTAAATTGAGAGATAAAATTATTTTGGGTGGCATGCTTTTCCCACCAACGAGAACGACTTAGAGTTCCCAACACTTTCCACACTAGATGCATCATAGGCGGTTCCCGGACATAAATAAAATTTATTCCTTTTTCCACCAAAATTTCACAAGCCATGGCTAACCGTATCCATGGGTGCCCTCCATACAAACGCTTTCCAAGGAATTTATTATTTGACAACATAAAGTAACTTTCTTTTTCATTTCAGGACTGGGAATACCTATTACCGCCATACTCTCATGCAATAACAAGTGAATAAACACTCATCTTGAGAACAACACGTCCATCATGAAAAACATTAGCCACCCCTCGACGCTTCGCGAGCAGTACGGGCACACAAAAGAGAAATTTATTTTGAAATTAGAGTTGGCACATACAAATTTTCTTAGAACGGCATGGAAATACCGCATATAGGTAGGTATGGAGGACTCATCTGGCACATTTTGGATTTTAGGAATTAGATGCACAAGTAGTATTTCTACTTAGTATAAGGTGGTGGCTAGCAAGAGGTTGAGAAGCGACCAACCAAGGAACAAAAACCATCATAAGAGAACATTAAACATGACTAACACCGAACAAGGCAACACAAGTAGGATGTAATTTCATTGCATGACTATTGACTTTTGTGCTTGCATAGAGAATCACAAACCTTAACACCAATATTCTTACTGAAGCACAATTACTCGTCAACATGACTCACATATCACATCATCATATCTCAAAACTATTACAAGGAATCAAGTTTATTTTGTCCAATGATCTTCATGAAAGTTTTTATTATATCCTTCTTGGATATCTATCACTTTGGAACTAATTTTCAAGTGTTGCTTTTGATAAGCTCAAACAAATATAAGTGAAGATCATGAGCATAATATTTCTTTCTCTCAAATTAATTTAAGTGAAGCAAGACATAATTTCTTAAAAAATTACTAAGTCTCAAACAAATCTAAGTGAAGCAAGAGAGCATTTCTTCAAAAATACTAAAGCACGCCGTGCTCAAAAAGATATAAGTGAAGCACTAGAGCAATTCCATAGCTCATAAAAACTTAAGTGAAGCATAGAGAGAAATTCTAACAAGTCATGGCATAATTTTGGCTCTCTCAAATAGGTGTGTGCAGCAAGGATTCAAGACTTAAAACAAAAATCAAAACAAGAAAAGACTCATATCATACAAGACGCTCCAAGAAAAACTCATAGTATGTGATGAATAAAAATATAGCTTCGAGTAAAGAAAACGATGGTCGTTAGAAGAAAGAGGGGATGCCACTCGGGGCATCCCCAAGCTTAGTTGCTTGCTTCTCTTTGGATAATAGCTTGGGATGCCATGGGCATCCCCAAGCTTAGGCTCTTCTTACTCCTTATTCCTTCATCCATCGTAACATTACCCAAAACTTGAAAACTTCAATCACACAAAACTCAACAAAACCTTTGTGAGGTCCGTTAGTACAAGAAAGCAAATCACTACTATAAGTACTATAGCAAACCAATTCATATTTTATTATTGCATTATATCTACTGTATTCCAACTTTTCTATGGAAAAACTCATCAAATAAAACCATAGAATCGTCAAAACAAGCATAGAACGCAAAGAAAACAGAAGCTGTCAAAAACAGAACAGTTTGTAGCAATCTTCGAATACTTTCGTGACTCTAAAAATTATGATAAATTAGGACCATATGAACAATTTGTATATTAATCTTCTGCAAAAAGAATCAACTCAAATACACTCTTCTGTTAAAAATAATAATTATTTTCGTGAGCGCAAAAGTTTTTGTTTTTCAGCAAGATCAAATCTACTATCACCCAACATGATCCTAAAGGCTTTGCTTGGCACAAACACTAATTAGAACACAAGAAACACAATCATACCAGTGGCATAATTGCAGAAACACACAAGAACAGGAAATAAAAAGCAAAATTTTATTTTATTCGTTGGGTTGCCTCCCAAGAAGCTCTTTCTTTATAGCCATTAAGATAGGCTTGAGATTTCAATGATGCTCACATGAAAGACAAGAATTAAAGCACAAAGTGAGCATCATAAAACATGTGACAAACACATTTAAGTCTAACATACTTCCTATGCATAGGCATTTTGTAGGCAACCAAATTATCAAGACAACAGATATCTAGCATATGCAAGGGAGAAGAATAAAACATTGACAATCTCACCAAAACGAGAGGTAAATTAGTAACATGAAAAATTTCTACAACCATATTTTCCTCTCTCATAATAATTACATGTAGGATCATAATAAAATTCAACAATATATCTATCATATAAAATTTTCTCGTCATGATCCACATGCATAAAAAGTTGACACTCTTCCAAAATAGTGGGATTATACTCAAATAAAGTCATGACCTCTCCAAGCCCACTTTTATCAAAAATTTCATAAGATTGATCATTCTCCAAAGTAGTGGGATCTAAAGTATAAACTCTTCCGAACCCACTTTCAATATTATTGCAAACATTATTATCAATATCATAATCATGACGAGGCTTAAATAAATTTCCAACATCATAAGGACCATCACCCCAATCATGATCATTGCAAGAAATAGAGGACATATAAAAATTACCATCCCCAAGCTTGGGGTTTTGCATATTACTAGCATAATTGTCATTAATAGAATTTATTATAACACCTTTACAATCATGCTTTTCATTCAAGGAGCTATCACGAATCACTTCATAAATTTCTTGTTTTATTACTTCATCACAATTTTCAGATTCATGAATCTCAAGCAAAACTTCATAAAGATAATCTAGTGTACTCAATTCACTAGCAATTGGTTCAACACAATTGGATCTTTTATGGCAAGTGGATGAGGATAAATATCAATATATTTATAAAAAGCAAATAGAAGGCACATGGGAACACAAGCAAACAAGATTGCAAGCAAAAATATAGATCTCACGAGAAAATGCCGAACAAAAAAGGGGACGAATAAAAATGGCAATTTTTTGTGAAGCGGGGGAGATGAAAACGAGAGGCAAATTGCAAATAATGTAAATATGAGATTTGCGACTAGGAACCTGGTAGATGTTGATGATGTGTCCTCGACAACGTTGTCGGAAATTCCTTTGGATGTTTGCTTGAACTACGTCGGTATTTCCCCAAAGAGGAAAGGATGATGCATCACAACGGTAGGTATTTCCCTCGGTGATGAGACCAAGGTTATCGAACCAGTAGGAGAATCACGCAACACTACGTGAGCGTTACCTACACACAAATAACAAATACTCGCAACCCGACGTGTAAATGGGGTTGTCAATCCCTTTCGAGTAACGGTGCCGAAAATAGGCTAACGGACATGAGAGAGTTGTAAATATTAATAGATTGAACGCCAAATATAATAAAGTGCAGCAAGGTATTTTTGTATTTTTGGTTTAATAGATCTGAAAATAAAAGCAAAGGAAAATAGATCGCAAAGGCAAATATAATAAAGAAGAGACCCGGGGTCCGTAGGTTTCACTAGTGACTTCTCTCGACAAAAATAGCAAACGGTGGGTGAACAAATTACTGTTGGGCAATTGATAGAACATCAAATAATCATGACGATATACATGCAATGATCTCTATATAGAAATCACGTCCAAGATTAGTAGAACGACTCCTGCCTAGATCTACTACTATTACTCCATACATCAACCGCTATCCAGCATGCATTTAGTCTATTAAGTTCATGGGAAAACGGAATAATGCAATAAGAACGATGACATGATATAGACAAGATCTATTTATGTAGAAATAGACCCCATCTTGTTATCCTTAATGGCAACGATACATACGTGTTGGTTCCCCTTCTGTCACTCGGATCAAGCACTGTAAGATCGAACCCATCACAAAGCACCTCTTCATTGCAAGATAAATAGATCAAGTTGGCCAAACAAAACCCAAATATCACAGAAGAAATACGAGGCTATAAGCAGTGATGCATATAAGAGATCAAAGAAGACTAAAATAACTTTCATGGATAAAAAGATAGATCTGATCATAAACTCAAAGTTCGTCGGATCCCAACAAACACACCACAAAAAAGTGACATCATATGGATCTCTAAGAGACCATTGTATTGAGAATCAAACGAGAGAGAGGAAGCCATCTAGCTACTAACTACGGACTCGTAGGTCTACAAGGAACTACTCACGCATCATCTGAGAGGCACCAATGGACATGATGCACCCCTCCGTGATGCTGTCTAGATTGGATCTCGTGGTTCTGGAACTTGTGGTGGCTAGAATTGATTTTCGTCGACTCTCCTAGGGTTTCTGGAATATTGGGGTATTTATAGAGCAAAGAGGCGGTCTGGGGGCACCCGAGGTGGGCACAACCCACCAGGGCGCGCATGGGCCCCCAAGCGCGCCCTGGTGGGTTGTACTCCCCTTGGAGCACCCCGAGGCGCTTCTCTGGCCCAATGGATTTCTTCTGGTCCAAAAAAATCCACAAAAAGTTTCGCTGCATTTGGACTTCGTTTGATATTGATTTCCTGCGATGTAAAAAACATGCATAAAACAGCAACTCGCACTTGGCACTATGTCAATAGGTTAGTACCAAAAAAATGATATAAAATGATTATAAAACATCCAAGAATGATAATATAACAACATAGAATAATTAAAAAGTATAGATACATTGGAGACGTATCAGATAGCAAAGTGAACAAAGGTATATTTGATATACATGTTATTGATGTCTACCTTACTAGTGCTCGTAGTAGCCCGTGGGTATTTGATACTTGTTCGGTTGCTAAGATTAGTAACTCGAATCAGGAGTTGTAGAATAAACGGGGACTAGTTGAGGGTGAGGTAATGATGTGTGTTGGAAGTAGTTCCAAGATTGATATGATCATCATCGCACACTCCCTGTACTTTCGAGATTAATGTTAAACCTAAATAAATGTTATTTGGTGTTTGTGTTGAGCATGAACATGATTGGATCGTGTTTATTGCAATACGGTTATTCATTTAAGTCAGAGATTGTTATTCTGTTTACATGACTAAAACCGTCTATGGTCATACACCCAAGGTGAATGGTTTATTGAATCTCGATCGTAATAATATACATACTCATAATATTGAAGCCAAAAGATGCAGAGTTGATAATGATAGTGCAACATACTTGTGGCACTGCCGTTTAGGTCATATTGGTGTAAAGCGCATGAAGAAACTCCATGCTGATGGACTTTTTGGAATCACTTGATTATGAATCATTTGATACTTGCGAATCATGCCTCATGGGCAAGATGACTAAAACTCCATTCTACGGAACAATGGAGCGAGCTAATAACTTATTGGAAATAATACATACTGATGTATGTGGTCCGATGAGCATTGAAGCACGCGGCGGGTATCATCATTTTCTCACCTTCACAGACTAGTATGTGTGCATGTGCAACGCACGTCTAGACTAATATGACAATTATATGTGAAAAATTGTATGTAAAAGGATAATCTGATAACTGCAAGAAATATTTGAAATGAATTGTTGTATACAAAAGTTGATTTTCCACCAAAGAAAAGGTATTGCATTCATGTTTCAAACCATTAGTACCCTTTTTATTCTATGTATCTTGAATAAAATGTTCAAGTACTCAGTTACAATCACTATTTAATGGTTCTATCTACTCAAGATCTACATCTATTGTTAGTAATATGATTAGTCTCTTACAATTCCAACTTCTCATAATCATCTTTCTATTTTGTTGTTGTCATTGTTTCAACCAACATCGCTGAGTATCACATCTCTATGGAGTAGGGGAATAACCACTCTGACCTGTGGTGTACATGGCGAGCTCTTCAAGTAGAAGGCCAACAAGAATGGCACTCCCAGCATAAGTTTGGTTGCTTAGTGGATGTAATGCCCAGGATGGGACTATACCTCCTACGTGTCGAGGCACGACTTAAAGGTATAAGCCCATTCTGGAATGATCTCAAGTTTGGTATCTTTGCACAACTCATGTAAAAAATAGGGATGAAATTACAAAAGGATAGTTAGCTTACACTCGCCACGTCACACAATACATTACATAAGCAAACTCATCATCCAAATAACATCACAACCCGACTACGGGCGAAGATCCAAATGAAAGATACCAAATACATAAAGCCACAGGTCCGAATCGCCCCTAGTAGAAACCACTACTGATCATCGGGATAGTGCACATAGTATCGACTACGTTCTTCATCGAACTCCCAGTACAGCTCCGTGCCGTCACCTGAGTAGTTCACCATGGTACCTGCATCTGGTGTGGTGTAGAATCTGTGACCCACGGAGGACTAAGCAATCCCGTTCCCGGGTAGCAAAACTATCTAAGCCTTGGGTGTGGAACAAGGCTGAAGAAAGAATAAAGGTTGCAGCTGCACTAGCACTAGCTTACGTGTTTAGAGCGAGAAGAGAAGTGCCACGAGCGTCAAAGTGATCACGAAGTGATCCTATCTAAACACGTCAATCATAACCCCACCGTGTTCACTTCCCGAACCCCTTTCAGAAAATGACCGTCGCAGTTACTCACGCTGGTAGTGTGTTCTGAACATGGTGTCAAGTTTTCTACAACCAGATATTAACAAATTCCCATCTGCCACATAACCGCGGGCATGGCTTTCGAAAGTTCAAAACCCTGCAGGGGTGTCCCAACTTAGCCCATTACAAGCTCACGATCTACGGTGCCGCAACTCCAAGGTGGGAAGACCCGAGTATTCTCGGAATCCCGTGCTCAAGATACTCCGACTAAGGTAAGACTAATCCAGCAAATCCTCCCGGCGTGCCGACACCCTGATAGTAGCCGCGCGTATCTCGTCTCAGGCCACGCCCGGATGGGACAAGCTACGAGTTTTTACCAGCCCTCGGGTTCCCCCAGGGTGGCCCCACAGGTTGCCCAGTTTGGACCAACACTCATGTGGAGCACTGACCCGGGTTGTTGATTAAGAAGAGGGTTTATAACTCCCTATGCAAGTTTTAGTTGTTTAGGCAAATGTAGTACCAATGTTGGGACTTGCTGGAAAAGACTTAGCGCTAAGCGGTTTATCGAGGGGGTCCCATAACCCCAAACGTGTGAGGAACGCAAAATCAAGGAACATAACACCGGTTTATACGGTTCCTAGGACGGCATGAGTGGAACAAATCACCAAGCAAGAGGCTTAGCCTTCCACCCATTACCAATATATAGATGATTTAGTTTAAGAGTTTATTTAGTGTGATATCCCAACAAGCTTCAACATGAAGCAAGAATCTTCAAATCTTCTCCTGCAACTAGCAATGATATAAGAGGGGCTGAGCGAAGCTTACATATCCAAACAATGGTTTGCTAGGTTGGGTGGTTAGACGGATTCATGGTTACAATAGGAGGCTGACAAACAAACATGGGCATCGAGGCAATGAGCTAAAGAGCGAGACATCTAGCAATAGGCAAAGATAGTAATGATATCTGGGTCAGGTCATCTTGCCTGTCGAGTCGTCGATGGGATCGTAAGGCGGCTCCTCATTCTCAACCTCGGTAGTAACCTCGTTCTCGTTCTTGGTCTCGGCTTCCGGCTCTACTCAACACAAGAACACAACGAGGCACGAAATCAAACAAGGTGCAATGCACAAGCAACATGATGCAAGTATGATGCACTTATGATGCATGACAAGTCTATATATGATGCAATACATGGCAAGGCAGGAAGCACTCAAAAACAACACAAGTCAACAAGTTTAAATGCGGCCGGAATCCACATAAAGCAAATCCGGTAAGTCCTCATATGCATATGTTGAAATTGGTCCAGATCTGAACAAACCTTAAGTTAGAGTTGTTAAACAACAAGTTAACATGCACCATGATGATCTACACGAAATTCTAGTCAAGTTTCGTATAAAGTTTGTTTAAATCGGAGCTACGGTCTAGAAGATATGAGCAAAACAAGTTAAGCATGGCAACGGTGCAAGATGCACCCAAACATCAAGCAAACATACTCCAAACATGTAAACAAGATTATATTATGATTCTACATGCAAAATCACACAAGTTTCATATAGGGCACGCTCAAAACGGAGCAACGGTTCAACACATACACACGAAACAAGATTCAATGCAAAGCTGAAATTAACAGCCACATAGCAACTTTGGAGCAAGAAAATATATACTCTACAACACTCAAACATGGTGACAAGAAGCATGGACATGAAGTAGACATATCCTACAGCAAACAACTCCATTGGAGCAACTCCATAGGAGGCATGGATCAATAGCAACAAGCTACAACATTTTGAACATGCTGTTAAAAACCTGACAGTAATATTTTATAGCAACTTGGGAGCAAGAAATAAATAAGCTACAGCAACCCATATGAGAAAGTGAGGACATGGACGGATAGACAACAACATGTACAACAAAGAATGATCAATGTCCACCCCAAAACTAACATGGATTTGCCTAGGGCATCAAGCAAACATAGCATCAGGATATGACAGATTCCAGCCTTAGCCAAAATTTTACTGAGTATAAAACAGTTAAGTTGGCATGGCATGTTTGCAAGCATGTTTAAGTCAACTCAAGGCATATCATGGAAAATGGTTTGCACCAAAGCAAAGACCACATGATGGAGATTCTAAAATATATTGGCATGTGACTAGGGGACAAACACATCAATAGCTACAAGCTCTTCAAATGAGCATCTCATAACATGTTACAAAACTTAATAGCCACATGCACTTTTGCAACAGAGATTAACATGGAAATATGAACTCTAACATGCATGCTACATCAACCATCATGTAAAGCATCTCCTGATGAACATTTTGACATATAATTTGCTTCATTTGGATAAACATGCACCAAGTTATCACATCTCAAACATGGCATGAAAATAACAAGTAGCGTCAGTTTATATCATGTAGCACTCTTGTCACGAAGATTAAGTCATCTAGATGGACTCAAGCAAGCATGACACAATGGAACAAAACGTAGAGCACATCACCACGATCATTTTGACATATCATATGCAAAATTGGGACATACACACAAAAGATACAACCATCACAATATTCCATCAGACAACAAAATTCAAAAGACTTAGAGGAAAAAACAGGGGTCAACCTCCTCGCGAATCGGGTCTGAACCCGTGGATCGGGTTAACGGCGAAGCGGGTCGAAGCGGGTTGCGGGTGCCGACCCGTTAGGGTTTCGTCCCGGCGAACTGGATCGGGCGCGGCGGCGCTGCGGGCCTCGGCTCCGGCGGGAGCTCGACCTCCGGCGGTGGATCCGGCCGGCGGGCTCGCGAGGAGGAGGCCGCGGGGCGGCGCGGCTGGCCGGTGGAAGGATCGGCGGCGGTGGCGTTCGGGGCCCGGGACAGCGCGAGAGCTCGGGCGGCGAGCGCTCCGGCGGCGGGGAGAAGAACGGCCGACGGCGGCGGGGTCCCGGCGGTGGAGATGAAGGAGCGGGGCGGCGCGGGGCTTCGGCCCGGTTGGCGGCGGCGGAGGTCTCGCGTCGGGCCTGCGGGCCGGCGCGGTGGGGAACGGCGGCGGCGGGGACATGTGGCTGGCTCCGGTTGGTCCGGAGCGTCCGGGCGGACGTGTCCGGTCCGTCCGGACATGTCTGGCGGCGGCGGTTGCGGTGGAACTAGGGTTTGGGCGAAAAAATGGACATGGGGGTACGTTTTTATAGGCACAAGGAGCTAGGAGACTCCAAATGGGGAGCGGTTTTCGGCCACGCGATCACAATTCGACGACCGAGATGATGGGAAGGGTTGTGCTGGGTTAGTGGACTGTTGTGGAGGGGGTATTGGGCCTTAAAGAATAGGTTCTTTTAGCCCACTAGGTTAACCGTTGGAGTACCAAACGAACTCCAAACGCGACGAAACTTGACAGGCGGCCTACACGTACCAAAACAACATCGCACGACAAGTCTCACGTCATTTCGGAAACGTTACACGGCCACACATGAAAGAAGGACTCGGGGATGCCACGGGCACGTGTGTGAGCGTCGGAACTCGAAACGGACAACGGAAAGAGACGAGTGGGACCGGATGCAAGTGACAACACAAATGCAATGCAATGCACATGACAACATGACATGGATGAAATGCACACACGCACACGACAAAATGAAGAACACGAAAAGAAAGAAGAGCCCGAAAAGGAATTATGAAGCCAAAGTTTATATATTGCCATATTGGGAAAGTGTTACATCTGGGGCATTACAAACTTTCCTCTACTACGAAAAGATCTCGTCCCGAGATCTTGGACTGGAAGAAGGAAGGGTACTCGGAACAAAGGTGATCTTCTCGTTCCCACATAGCTTCTCGATCGGTATGGTGTGACCACTTAACTTTCAAGAACTTGATTCACTTGTTGCGGGTCTTGCGCTCAGTTTCTTCAAGAATAGCAACGGGGTGCTCACGGTAAGACAAGTCTTGTTGAAGATCAATCTCCTCAAACGGAATGGTGCATTCAGGTGTCTTGAAGCACTTGCAGAGTTGAGACACGTGAAACACATCATGAACATTTGCAAAGTTGGGTGGAAGCTCGAGTTGATAGGCTAGATCACCTCTTTTGCCCAGGATCTTGAAAGGGCCCACGTATCTCGGAGCAAGCTTGCCTTTGATACCGAATCTTTGGGTGCCTTTCATAGGATAAACACGGAGATAGACATGATCTCCGATGTCGAAAGCCAAATCACGATGCTTGCCGTCATAGTAACTCTTTTGACGCGACTGAGCGGCCTTGAGATTCTCACGTATGACTTTGCACATTTCTTCGACTTCTGAGATCAAGTCATTGCCAAGAAGTTGACGTTCACCAGTCTCGGACCAGTTGAGAGGAGTACGGCACTTTCTGCCATAGAGGATTTCAAATGAAGCTTTGTCAGCACTTTCTTGGAAGCTGTTGTTGTAAGAGAACTCGGCAAACGGACGGTAATCTTCCCACTTCATGCCAAAAGAGATGACACAAGCTCTGAGCATGTCTTTGAGGATCTGGTTCGCTCTTTCGACTTGACCACTAGTGTGCACTGTTCAAGATATCTTCCGATATGCCGATAAATCGGCCGATTTATCGCTTACCCCTGTCTGGCCGATAAGATAAATCGGCCGATAAATCAGCCGATATGGCGATAAATCGGCCGATATGCCGATAAACTTGCCGATTTACCCCTTATCATGGGTCGACCGATAAGTTCCCGATAAGCGATATCCCCAACATTGCTAGTGTGAGGGTGAAACGCAGTGCTGAAACGGATCTTAGTGCCCATGTCTGACTGGAAGGAGTCCCAGAACATGGATGTGAACAAACTTCCATGGTCTGAGGAGATAACTTGAGGAATGCCATGTAACGACACAATTCTGGAAGTGTACAACTCTGCCAGTTGAGCTGCATTGATTGATTCTTTGACTGGAAGGAAGTGAGCTACTTTGGTAAGCTTGTCAATCACCACAAAGATAGAATCATTCCCCTTCTTGGACTTGGCAAACCCAGTGACGAAATCCATTTCAATGTGGTCGAATTTCCACTCGGGAATAGGAAGAGGTTGGAGGAGACCGGCTGGACGTTGATGCTCTGCCTTCACTCTTCTACAGACATCACATTCATTCACGAATTGGGCAATCTCCCTTTTCATGCGAGTCCACCAGTAAGATTGCTTGAGGTCTTGGTACATCTTGGAACTTCCAGGATGAATTGAGAGGAGGGAGTCATGTGCTTCGTTCATTATGAGCTTCCTGAGATCACCCTTGGGAACCACAAGTCTGTCCTCAAAGAACAAGGTCTCCTTCTCATCAACGCGATATCACTTGTATTTGGGAGTACCCTTTGCGATACCATGTTTCACTTTATGCACCATAGCATCACTGAGTTGGGCCTCACGGATCTGATCTTCCAAGGTAGGAGCAACTTGAAGATTTGCAAGAAAGCCTTGCGGAACAACTTGGAGGTTGAGCTTCCTGGAAGCTTCACAAAGCTCAGGCTGAAACGGCTTGATAAGGAGACTGTTGCAATATGCCTTTCTGCTCAAGGCATCTGCAATGACATTTGCCTTGCCAGGTGTGTCTTCGATGCTTGGATCATACTCTTGGATCATCTCAACCCAACGAGTCTGGCGAAGGTTCATGTTCGGCTGTGTGAAGATGTACTTCAAGCTCTTGTGATCGGTGAAGATGTCAACTTTTTGGCCCAACAGAAGGTGTCTCCACATGATCAAGGCGTGTACCATAGCTGCTAGCTTGATATCATGTGTGGGGTAGTTCTTATCACTTGGCTTCAGTTGACGAGAAGTGTATGCCACAATTTTCTTGTCCTGCATTAGCACACCACCAAGTCCTTGAAGAGAAGCATCACAGAATACTTCGTAGGGCTTGGACTCATCTGGAGGAGTAAGAACTAGAGCAGAGATGAGTTTTTCTTTGAGAGTTTTGAATGCCACATCACAATCCGGAGACCAGTTGTACTTGACATTCTTCTGTAGTAAGTTGGAAAGAGGCTTGGCAATTTTGGAGAAGTTCTCAACGAACCTTCTGCAATAGCTAGCAAGACCAAGGAAGCTTCGGAGTTGCTTGACGTTCTGAGGGGGTTCCCAGTTGATAATCGCTTCAACTTTCTCGGGGCTGACAGCAATACCATCAGCAGAGATGATATGGCCCAGATACAAGACCTTATCGAGCCAGAATTCGCAATTGGAGAACTTGGCATAGAACTTATGTTCACGGAGTCTGTCGAGAACCAGACGGAGGTGCTTTTCATGATCCTCTTCATTCTTGGAGAATACCAAGATGTCATCCAGATAGACGAGCACAAATTCGTTAGTGTAGGGGTTGAAAATGTAGTGCATCATTCTCGAGAAGGTGGGTGGAGCATTAGCGAGGCCAAAAGACATGACTGTGTATTCATAGGAGCCATAGCTTGTTCTGAATGCAGTCTTGTGAATATCTTCTTCAGGGATACAGATCTGGTGATAACCCATCCGGAGATCGAGCTTTGAGAATACTTTTGCTCCTTTGAGCTGCTCGAACAGTTCATTGATGTTGGGGAGCGGATACTTGTTCTTTATTGTCTTCTTGTTCAATGGCCGGTAATCAACACAAAGGCGCTCTGTGCCATCCTTCTTCTTGACAAATAAGACACCACAGCCCCAAGGAGAAGTGCTAGGCCTGATTAGAGCCATACGCTCTTGCTCATCGAGTTGTTTCTTCATCTCCTTCAACTCTTCAGGTGAGAGCTTGTACGGACGCCGACATGCTGGCTCGGTACCGGGCTCGAGTTCAATGATGAATTCAACTTGACGATGCGGAGGCATGCCTGGAAGCTCTTTAGGGAAGACATCTTGATATTCATTGACCACCGGAATTTGAGAGATGGCATTAATCTCGCCCTTGTCATTGAGAGAGAATAGCCTGATTGTGTTATCTCGAGAGGCGAAGATAATCACGTCTTCGTCGAAATGACTAATCTTGACTTCCTTATTTGCACAATCAATGTGAGCATCATGCTGGGAAAGCCAATCCATCCCGAGAATAAGATCAATGTCGGAGTTGCTGAGAATAACCGGAGAAGCCAGAAAGCGGTAATCACCCATGCGAATAGATACATTCGGAGCCACCATACTAGAACTCAATCTCTTGCCAGGAGATATAACACTCAAAATTCTTGGTAAAGCTTCGGAGTGAACATTATGCTTGGATGCAAATGGATATGACATGATGGAACATGATGCACCCGAATCAAACAACACTTTTGCAGGAATAGAGTTAACTGGGAGGTTACCAAGTATCACATCTGAAGAATTCTTTGCTTGAGCTGCATCCATCAGATTCACTATTGCTGCCTTTGGATTGTGCTTGACAATAACAGTGGTGGCAGGTGGAGGAGGCGGAAGGCGCCTTGGGTTGCGGCACTTGTTAGCATAATGACCCTTCTGAGTGCACTTATTGCAAACCACTTCTGAGAGAGGACGGTGATAAGGAGCACTTGACTGTGAAGCTTGAAAGTGATTCTTTGACTGATTGCTTGGGTTGGGTGGGTGGGAGAAACCACGGCCACCAGAATTCTTGTTGTTGCTGTTGGGAGGTCGGATCACTGGAGGAGGTGGAAGCCAAAACTTCTGTTGCTTTGCGACCACTTGGGAAGAAGAGGAGGAGTGAATAGCGTCTCTGATCCTCTTTTTGGAAGCTTCCATCTTGAGCTGGTTTGCCTCTTGCTTAAGTGCCATGTTATAGAATTGATCAAACTCATCAGGCTCGAACAAGGTGAGAGCTAGTTGGAGTTCATCCTTCAGACCACCACGGAACTGATAGATCTTGCTCTTGGCATATGGGATGTCTTTCTTGGCATAGCGGGCAAGGTTCTGGAACTTGACATTATATTGGTAGACAGTCATTGAGCCTTCCTTCAGGTTGCGGAATTGCTCACGCATACCCTCGATGACACTTGTTGGAATGTGGTGAGAGCGAAAGTCCTTGCAGAAGTCATCCCAGGAGATTACACGTCCCTCTCTGGAATCTTTGTATTGCTGCCACCAATCAGGGGCTTGGTCCTTGAGTTGGAAGGCGGCAAACTTCACATAGTCCTCGGGCCTGACGTTACTGCACTCGAAATGCTTCTTGATATCTGTTATCCAGTCTTCAGCATCGAGAGGGTCCACATAGTAACTGAATGCCTTCGGTTGGTTTGCAAGGAACTGGTTGAGTGTAGCAAAGTGAGGTTGGTTGAACAAATTGCCTTAGCCTTGGTTCCCATGAGCACCCTGATTTGCTTGATTTGCTTGAATGTTCTGCATCATTTGCATAAGCATTTGGGTGTTCTGGTTCGTCGCTTGCATAATTGCTCTCCAGGCCTCAGACGGAGGAGGAGGGGAAGGAGGACGATCAGGAACCTCTTCACCCTCTGGGTTAGCGTTGGGAACCCTTTTAGGAGCCATCCTGGATGAGATGACAACTATTAGCCATTGAATGAAAGAATATATAAGCTGAATCAACGGCTAGAAATTGCAACATAAGTCTTCACAAGAACATTCGAACAAGATGAACGAATGTAATCCACAGTTTAATGATAACAACAATCTTCACGAGAAGCCACTTGGGAGAACAAAAGGTAAATAAAAACAACAAGGAGCAGATAGAACAAATACAAGATAAAAGCTTCGTTCGACATATTCATGTTGAAAGCTTATGGAACGTGTTACAAAAGGGTTTTGCAATCCCCGGATCAGCATAGCCAAGGACCCTTTAAGATGCAACTCCCGATCGAAACAACGCCCATAAAACTACTTCACTCGATGTAGAACCCCGAACTCCATATCATGCATTCATTGGAAGAATGCCTATGAACTACTAGATGAACCCACCTATTAATTTCCGAAAGTTTCCAGTTATGCAATCAGGTGTTGGGGATACAGGGGAAGCATCACGCACTCAACTCTAATCCTACATCCAGCTATATCCATCCTTCAACACATAACCAGTTATTTCCGGAAACCGTCTACCTCGGACCTTTGAAACGCATCTAATATACAAGCTATGGCAATACTCCCGAACTACCTCCCCAATACTGGGTGATGTCGGGGTTATCTTGCCACTAACCGCATAGGAGAGTTTTCGATGTCGGCCGTCTTAAGTATTCTAGAACTGCTGCGATATATTTGTGACGACAACACCTCGGAGCTCAACTCCCCGGGACACTGCCACAACCCCTAATGACAGGAGGCATCGATAACAATGTTCTCGTCACAAAGACATCGGAACAATCCAAACAATACCCGCGTGATCCTAAAAAAAATTAGTGAATATTGAGAGTAGATGAGGCAAGAATAATCGTCAGGAGTCCTCACCAGAGTGAAAAGAGATAAGGAGCAAAAGAAATCCTACTCTCCGATATATATATATAGGACTCAAAACATTTTAAGTGTGTGCCTAGACTCAACCGTCAACGATTCGATCAATCATTGGGGGCTTCTAGGTCGGAGAAGGCTCTGAATACCAACTTGTAATGCCCAGGATGGGACTATACCTCCTACGTGTCGAGGCACGACTTAAAGGTATAAGCCCATTCTGGAATGATCTCAAGTTTGGTATCTTTGCATGACTCATGTACAAAATAGGGATGAAATTGCAAAAGGATAGTTGGCTTACACTCACCACGTCACACAATACATTACATAAGCAAACTCATCATCCAAATAACATCACAACCCGACTACGGGCGAAGATCCAAATGAAAGATACCAAATACATAAAGCCACAGGTCCGAATCGCCCCTACTTGAAACCACTACTGATCATCGGGATAGTGCACATAGTATCGACTACGTTCTTCATCGAACTCCCAGTACAGCTCCGTGCCATCACCTGAGTAGTTCACCATGGTACCTGCATCTGGTGTGGTGTAGAATCTGTGAGCCACGGAGGACTCAGCAATCCCGTTCCTGGGTAGCAAAACTATCTAAGCCTTGGGTGTGGAACAAGGCTGAAGAAAGAATAAAGGTTGCAGCTGCACTAGAACTAGCTTACGTGTTTAGAGCGAGAAGATAAGTGCCACGTGCGTCAAAGTGATCACGAAGTGATCCTATCTAAACACGTCAATCATAACCCCACCGTGTTCACTTCCCGAACCCCTTTCGGAAAATGACCGTCATGGTTACTCACGCTGGTAGTGTGTTCTGAACATGGTGTCAAGTTTCCTACAATCGGATATTAACAAATTCCCATCTGCCACATAACCGCGGGCACGGCTTTCGAAAGTTCAAAACCCTGCAGGGGTGTCCCAACTTAGCCCATTACAAGCTCACGATCCGCGGTATCGCAACTCCAAGGTGGGAAGACCCGAGTATTCTCGGAATCCCGTGCTCAAGATACTCCGACTAAGGTAAGACTAATCCAGCAAATCCTCCCGGCGTGCCGACACCCTGATAGTAGCCACGCGTATCTCATCTCAGGCCACGACCGGATGGGACAAGCTACGGGTTTTTACCAGCCCTCGGGTTCCCCCAAGGTGGCCCCGCAGGTTGCCCAGTTTGGGCCAACACTCATGTGGAGCACTGGCCCGGGTTGTTGATTAAGAAGAGGGTTTATAACTCCCTATGCAAGTTTTAGTTGTTTAGGCAAATGTAGTACCAATGTTGGGACTTGCTGGAAAAGACTTAGCGCTAAACGGTTTATCGAGGGGGTCCCATAACCCCAACCGTGTGAGGAATGCAAAATCAAGGAACATAACACTGGTTTATACGGTTCCTAGGGCGGCATGAGTGGAACAAATCACCAAGCAAGAGGCTTAGCCTTCCACCCATTACCAATATATAGATGATTTAGTTTAAGAGTTTATTTAGTGTGATATCCCAACAAGCTTCAACATGAAGCAAGAATCTTCAAATCTTCTCCTGCAACTAGCAATGCTACAAGAGGGGCTGAGCGAAGCTTACGTAGCCAAACAATGGTTTGCTAGGTTGGGTGGTTAGACAGATTCATGGTTACAATAGGAGGCTGACAAACAAACATGGGCATCGAGGCAATGAGCTAAAGAGCGAGACATCTAGCAATAGGCAAAGATAGTAATGATATCTGGGTCAGGTCATCTTGCATGTTGAGTCGTCGATGGGATTGTAAGACGGCTCCTCGTTCTCAACCTCGGTAGTAACCTCGTTCTGGTTCTCTGTCTCGGCTTCCGGCTCTACTCAACACAAGAACACAACGAGGCACGAAATCAAACAAGGTGCAATGCACAAGCAACATGATGCAAGTATGATGCACTTATGATGCATGACAAGTCTATATATGATGCAATACCTTGCAAGGTAGGAAGCACTCAAAAACAACACAAGTCAACAAGTTTAAATGCGGCCGGAATCCACATAAAGCAAATCCGGTAAGTCCTCATATGCATATGTTGAAATTGGTCCAGATCTGAACAAACCTTAAGTTAGAGTTGTTAAACAGAAATTTAACATGCACCATGATGATCTACACGAAATTCTAGTCAAGTTTCATATAAAGTTTGTTTAAATCGGAGCTACGGTCTAGAAGATATGAGCAAAACAAGTTAAGCATGGCAACGGTGCAAGATGCACCCAAACATCAAGCAAACATACTCCAAACATGTAAACAAGATGATATTACGATTCTACATGCAAAATCACACAAGTTTCATATAAGGCACACTCAAAACGGAGCAACGGTTCAACACGTACATACGAAACAAGATTCAATGCAAAGCTGAAATTAACAGCCACATAGCTACTTTGGAGCAAGCAAATATATACTCTACAGCACTCAAACATGGTGACAAGAAGCATGGGCATGAAGTAGACATATCCTACAACAAACAACTCCATTGGAGCAACTCCATAGAAGGCATAGATCAATAGCAACAAGCTACAACATTTTGAACATGCTGTTAAAAACCTGACGGTAATATTTTATAGCAACTTGGGAGCAAGAAATAAATAAGCTACAGCAACCCATATGAGCAAGTGAGGACATGGAAGGATAGACAACAACATGTACAACAAGGTACGATCAATGTCCACCCCAAAACTAACATGGATTTGCCTAGGGCATCAAGCAAACATAGCATCAGGATATGACAGATTCCAGACTTAGCCAAAATTTCACTAAGTATAAAACAGTTAAGTTGGCATGGCATGTTTGCAAGCATGTTTAAGTCACCTCAAGGCATATCATGGAAAATGGTTTGCGCCACAGCAAAGACCACATGATGGAGATTCTAAAACATATTGGCATGTGACAAGGGGACAAACACATCAATAGCAACAAGCTCTTCAAATCAGCATCTCATAACATGTTACAAAACTTAACAGCCACATGCACTTTTGCAACAGAGATTAACATGGCAATATGAACTCTAACATGCATGCTACAGCAACCATCATGTAAAGCATCTCATGATAAACATTTTGACATATCATTTGCTTCATTTGGATAAACATGCACCAAGTTATCACATCTCAAACATGGCATGAAAATAACAAGTAGCAGCAGTTTATATCATATAGCACTCTTGTCACGAAGATTAAGACATCTAGATGTACTCAAACAAGCATGACACAATGGAACAAAACGTAGAGGACATCACCACGATCATTTTGACATATCATATGCACAATTTGGACATACACACAAAAAGATACAGCCATCACAATATGCCATCAGACAACAAAATTCAAAAGACTTGGAGGAAAAAAACAGGGGTCGACCTCCTCGCGGATCGGGTCTGAACCCACGGATCGGGTCAACGGCGAAGCGGGTCGGAGCGGGTTGTGGGCGCCGACCCGTTAGGGTTTCGGCCCGGAGAACTGGATCGGGCACGGCGGCGCTGCGGGCCTCGGCTCCGGCGGGAGCTCGACCTCCGGCGGTGGATCCGGCCAGCGGGATCGTGAGGAGGAGGCCGCGGGGCGGCGCGGCTGGCCGGCGGAAGGATCGGCGGCGGTGGAGCTAGGGGCCAGGGGCGGCGCGAGAGCTCGGGCGGCGGGGAACCTCGGGCGGCGAGCGCTCCGGCGGCGGGGAGAAGAACGGCCGGTGGCGGGGCGGGATCCCGGCGGTGGAGACGAAGTAGCGGGGCGGCGCGGGGCTTCGGCCCGGTTGGCGGCGGCCGAGGGCCCGCGTCGGGCCTGCGGGCTGGCGCGGTGGGGAACGGCGGCCACGGGGACACGTGGCTGGCTCCGGTTTGTCCGGCGCGTCCGGGTGGACGTGTCCGGTCCGTCCGGACGTGTCCGGTGGGGGCGGTTGTGGTGGAAGTAGGGTTTGGGCGAAAAAATGGACATGGGGGGACGTTTCTATAGGCACAAGGAGCTAGGAGACTCCAAATGGGGAGCGGTTTTCGGCCACGCGATCACAATTCTACGACCGAGATGATGGGAAGGGTTGTGCTGGGTTAGTGGGCTGTTGTGGAGGGGGTCTTGGGCCTTAAAGAAGAGGTTCTTTTAGCCCACTACGTTAACTGTTGGAGTACCAAACGAACTCCAAACGCGACGAAACTTGACAGGCGGCCTACACGTACCAAAACAACATCGCACGACAAGTCTCACGTCTTTCCGGAAACGTTACACGGCCACACACGAAAGAAGGACTCGGGGATGCCATGGGCACGTGTGTGAGCGTCGGAACTCGGAACGGACAACGAAAAGAGACGAGTGGGACCGGATGCAAGTGACAACACAAATGCAATGCAATGCACATGACAACATGACATGGATGAAATGCACACACGCACACGACAAAACAAAGAACCCGAAAAGAAAGAAGAGCCCGGAAAGGAATTGATGAAGCCAAAGTTTATATATTGCCATATTGGGAAAGTGTTAAATCTGGGGCATTACAGTGGACATCCCAGAAATTAGATATAGATTCCTAACTCACCTACAAGTCAGGCTAGAGTTCCAAGGAATACTGCATTGTGACCATTAAATTAAATAATTGAATAAATGCTGCAATATGAAGATTAAAAGTGAACTATGAAGACAAAAATTAGTTAATGCTTGATGAGCTTGCATCGGTAGTTGCATTTTCAGTACCAGCTATCACATGGATAACCGCATATCAGCAAGAGAAAGAGGAAGTGACTGAACAACAATAATTGGCCTTAAATAACAACAATCTCTTCCCACACAACGTCCATCCCTTTAGCCCGCCAAAAAGAATTTTTCAACTTAGAAATATCGACTTTTGACTAAATTTCAGTAGATGACTACAATGGTGAGTGGATATGTAGTAGAGTAGCCATGGTGCCTAAACATACCATGCGATCCGAGTATATAGTCTTCGATGTCGATATCTTTTCACCAACATGGCAAAACCTTGCATCAAAACTGGACACTTCACTGTGAAAAGAGTACAAGCTAAGCCAACAAATAACATGTCAGAGGTGGTTAGAAAGGTATTGAAGAAGAGAATCATTTTTATTGGATAGTATGGTAAGATAACATAAAGCCCAGAGAATCATAATATTCCCCTCAATTGTTACCACAGTATTGAAGAGCCATGTACTGACTATGAAGTATTGGTCGATACTAAAATATGAAGTTGCATATTAGGGGAACAATAGCCAAACATGTTAAACACAAGATAAGTACCCCCTCCAACCAAAAATACTTGTCATCAATATGGACAAAAAAGAATGTATCTAGAACTAAAATACAGCTAGATACATCCCCTTTTATTCATTTTGATGACAAGTATTTCCAGACAGAGGGAGTACAAAAGAACCTATAGACAGAACATCTTGTAAACTGGACAATGTACAGTTATATGGATAGCCAAAATGACTGCACGACCATATGTAAAAACTGCACAATGAAGTTCCATAATGCAGTCATAAGAAAACTTTGGCAAACCAACATTTTGTTATTTATTCAAAGTTCACCTTTACTACAAAAGTGGCGCTTGGATTAATCATTTTAAAAACATGCATGCAAGCCTGCCAATACCAATTGGCAGGCCAACATACAAGAACAAAATTTGCTTCTTGTATTGCAGATATCCATAAAAGCATGTACTGAATTTTCCGTGCAGAAAATGATTTGCCATAGATTGTCAAAGAGATCCTGTATGGTCCTTCCATTCAAATAGTCCAAAAACTAACATAAAAATGCAGCAATCTATTGGCATAATGCACTCCACAGAATCATACTGTACATTTTAGGACCGAGCTAAAAAAGGAGAAACCATAAAATCATACTGTACAAGATGTTGATCCTCAGTCAACAACAAATCATTTTAAAAACATGCATGCAAGCCTGCCAATACCAATTGGCAGGCCAACATACAATAACAAATTTTGCTTCTTGTATTGCAAATATCCATAGAAGCATGTACTGAATTTTCTATGCAGAAAATGATTTGCCATAGATTGTCAAAGAGATTCTGTACAGTCCTTACTTTCAAATAGTCTAAAAACTAACATAAAAATGCAGTAATCCATTGGCATAATGCACTCCACAAAATCATACTGCACATTTTAGGACCGAGCTAAAAAAGGAGAAACCATAAAATCACACTGTACAAGATGTTGATCCTCAGTCAATAACAGATCAATGATATTCAAATCTTTTTTAGGAAATAAAAAATAATACTTACCTGCAGAAAAACAATAGATCGACACTCGATATTGAACTCTGTATATTCTCATCTTCAAAAAAATGCAGAAATAAATACTGAAGGAAATATGCCCTAGAGGCAATAATAAAGATGTTATTTGCATTTCCTTATATCATAATAAATGTCTTTTATTCATGCTAGAATTGTATTAACCGGAAACTTGATACATGTGTGAATACATAGACAAAATAGTATGTCCCTAGTATGCCTCTACTAGACTAGCTCATTGATCAAAGACGGCTATGTTTCCTAGCCATAGACATGAGTTGTCATTTGATCAACGGGATCTCATCATTAGGAGAATGATGTGATGGACTAGACCCAACCTTTAGCATAGCACTATGATCGTTTAGTTTTACTGCTATTGCTTTCTTCATGACTTATACATGTTCCTATGACTGTGAGATTATGCAACTCCCGAATACCGTAGGAACACCTTGTGTGCTATCAAACATCACAACGTAACTGGGTGATCATAAAGATGCTCTACAGGTGTCTCCGAAAGTGTTCGTGGTGTTGGCATAGATCAATACTAGGATTTGTCACTCCGAATGTCGGAGAGGTATCTCTGGGCCCTCTCGGTAATGCACATCATAATAAGCCTTGCAAGCAAAAGACTAATGAGTTAGTCACGAGATGATGTATTACGGAACGAGTAAAGAGACTTCCCGGTAACGAGATTGAACTAGGTATAGAGATACCGACGATCGAATCTCGGGCAAGTAACATACCGATGACAAAAGGAACAACGTATGTTGTTATGCGGTTTGACCGATAAAGATCTTCATAGAATATGTAGGAGCCAATATGAGCATCCAGGTTCGCTATTGGTTATTGACCGGAGATGAGTCTCGGTCATGTCTACATAGTTCTCGAACCCGTAGGGTCCGCACGCTTAACGTTTGATGACGATCGGTATTATGACTTTATGAGTTTTGATGTACCGAAGGTAGTTCAGAGTCCCGGATGAGATCACGGACATGACGAGGAGTCTCGGAATATCCGAGACGTAAAGATTGATATATTGGACGACTATATTCCGACAACGGAAGTGTTCCGTAAAAGTTTCGGAATTTACCGGAGTACAGGGGGGTTATCGGAACCCCTGGGGAAGCTATGGGCCTTAATGGGCTGTAGGAGAAAGAGAGAAGGAGGGCCAGGGCTGGGCCGCGCGCCCCCCACCCCTTGGTCTGAATTGGACAAGGAGGGAGGGGGGCCGGCGCCCCTTTCCTTCTCCTTCTCCCTCTCCTTCCTTTCCCCCTTCTCCCTTTTGGTAGTTCCTACTAGGAATAGGATTGCAATCCTATTCCTAGTAGGATTGCACCTCCTAGGCGCGCCACAAGGGGCCGGCCGGCCTCCCCCCTTGCTCCTTTATATACGGGGGCAGGGGGCACCCAAAGACACACAAGTTGAATTGTTTTAGCCGTGTGCGGTGCCCCCCTCCACAGAAACACACCTTGGTCATACCGTTGCAGTGCTTAGGTGAAACCCTGTACCGGTAGATACATCATATCCGTCACCACGCCGTCGTGCTGACGAAACTCTCCCGTGAAGCTCAACTGGATCAAGAGCTCGTGGGACGTCATCAAGCTGAACGTGTGCTGAACGCGGAGTTGTCGTACGTTCGGTGCTTGATCGGTTGGATCGCGAAGAAGTTCGACTACATCAACCGCTTCACTTGACGCTTCCGCTCCCGGTCTACGAGGGTACGTAGACACACTCTCCCCTCTCGATGTTATGCATCTGGTAGATAGATCTTGCGTGATCATAGGAAAATTTTAAAATACTACGTTCCCCAACAGTGGTATCAGAGCCAGGTCAATGCGTAGATGATATGCACGAGTAGAACACAATGAGTTGTGGGTGATACTAGTCATACTGCTTACCAGCATGTCATACTTTGCTTCGGCGGTATTGTGAGATGAAGCGGCCCGGACTGACATTACGCGTACGCTTACGCGAAACTGGTTTCACCGTTATGAGCACTCGTTGCTTAAAGGTGACTGGCGGGTGTCTGTCTCTCTCACTTTAGCTGAATCGAGTGTGGCTACGCCCGGTCCTTGTGAAGGTTAAAATAGCACATACTTGACGAAACATCGTTGTGGTTTTGTATGCGTAGGTAAGAACGGTTCTTGCTAAGCCCGTAGCAGCCACGTAAAACTTGCAACAACAAAGTAGAGGACGTCTAACTTGTTTTTGCAGGGCATGTTGTGATGTGATATGGTCAAGACATGATGAGATATACGGTTTTCTATGAGATGATCATGTTTTGTAATGTTATCGACAACTGGCAGGAGCCATATGGTTGTCGCTTTATTGTATGAAATGCAATCGCCATGTAATTGCTTTACTTTATCACTAAGAGGTAGCGATAGTCGTAGAAGCAATAGTTGGCGAGACGACAACGATGCTACGATGGAGATCAAGGTGTCGCGCCGGTGACAAAGGTGATCATGACGGTGCTTTGAAGATGGAGATCAAAAGCACAAGATGATGATGGCCATATCATGTCACATATTTTGATTGCATGTGATGTTTATCTTATTATGCTTCTTATTTTGCTTAGAACGACGGTAGTATTATAAGATGATCCCTTACTAAATTTCAAGGTATAAGTGTTCTCCCTGAGTATGCACCGTTGCGAAAGTTCGTCGTGCTGAGACACCACGTGATGATCGGGTGTGATAAGCTCTACGTTCAAATACAACGGGTGTAAGCCAGTTTTGCACACGCAGAATACTCGGGTTAAACTTGACGATCCTAGCACATGCAGATATGGCCTCGGAACACTAGAGACCGAAAGGTCGAGCGTGAATCATATAGTAGATATGATCAACATAAGATGTTCACCATTGAAACTACTCCATCTCACGTGATGATCGGACATGGTTTAGTTGATTTGGATCACGTGATCATTTAGATGACCAGAGGGATGTCTATCTAAGTGGGAGTTCTTTAAGTAATATGATTAATTGAACTTTAATTTATCATGAACTTAGTCCTCATAGTTTTTGCATATCTATGTTGTTGTATATCAATGGCCCGTGCTACCGTTCCTTTGAATTTTAATGCATTCCTAGAGAAAGCTAAGTTGAAAGATGATGGTAGAAATTACACGGACTGGGTCCGTAACTTGAGAATTATCCTCATTTCTGCACAGAAGAATTATGTCCTTGAAGCACCGCTAGGTGACAAGCCCCCTCCCGCTAATGTAGACGCTTTGAACATCTGGCAGAGGCGGTCTGATGACTACACGATACTTCAGTGTGCCATGCTTAACGGCTTAGAACCGGGACTTCAACGACGTTTTGAACGTCATGGACCATATGAGATGTTCCAGGAGTTGAAGTTAATATTTCAAGCAAATGCCCGGATTGAGAAATATGAGATTTCCAATAAGTTCTACAGCTGCAAGATGGAGGAGAATAGTTCTATCTGTGAACACTTACTCAGAATGTCTGGGTACTACAATCATATGACTCAACTTGGTTGCAAAGTTGATGAGGATAGTGTTATTGATAGAGTTCTTCAATCACTGCCACCAAGCTATAAAGGCTTCGTGATGAACTATAATATGCAAGGGATGCAGAAGACAATTCCCGAGCTCTTCGCTATGCTCAAAGCTGCGGAGGTAGAAATCAAAAAGGAGCATCAAGTGTTGATGGTTAATAAGACCACTAGTTTCAAGAAAAAGGGCAAGGGAAAGAAGGGCAACTTCAAGAAGAATAGCAAGACAGTTGCTAATCCCACGAAGAAACCCAAGTCTGGAGCCAAGCCTGAAACTGAGTGCTTCTATTGCAAAGGGACTGGACACTGGAAGCGGAACTGCCCCAAGTATTTGGCGGATAAGAAGGATGGCAAGGTGAACAAAGGTATATGTGATATACATGTTATTGATGTGTTCCTTACTAATGCTCGTAGTAGTACCTGGGTATTTGATACCGGTTCGGTTGCTAATATTTGTCACTTGAAATAGGGACTACGGATTAAACGAAGATTAGCTACGGACGAGGTGACGATACGCGTGGGAAATGGTTCCAAAGTTGATGTGATCGCCGTCGGCACGCTACCTCTACATCTACCTTCGGGATTAGTTTTAGACCTAAATAATTGTTATTTGGTGCCAGCGTTGAGCATGAACATTATATCTGGATCTTGTTTATTGCGAGACGGTTATTCATTTAAATCAGAGAATAATGGTTGTTCTATTTTTATGAATAATATCTTTTATGGTCATGCACCCTTGAAGAGTGGTCTATTCTTATTGGATCTCGATTGTAGTGATACACATATTCATAATATTGAAACCAAAAGATGCAAGGTTAATAATGATAGTGCAACTTATTTGTGGCACTACCGTTTAGGTCATATTGGTGTAAGGCGCATGAAGAAACTCCATAGTGATGGACTTTTGGAATCACTTGATTATGAATCACTTGGTGCTTGCGAACCATGCCTCATGGGCAAGATGACTAGAACTCCATCCTCCAGAACTATGGAGCGAGCAACAGATTTGTTGAAAATCATACATACTGATGTATGTGGGCCAATGAGTGTTGAAGCTCGCGGCGGGTATCGTTATTTTCTGACCTTCACTTATGTTTTGAGCAGATATGGGTATATCTACTTAATGAAGCACAAGTCTGAAACATTTGAAAAGTTCAAAGAATTTCAGAGTGAAGTAGAGAATCATCGTAACAAGAAAATAAAGTTTCTACGATCTGATCGTGGAGGAGAATATTTAAGTTATGATTTTGGTCTTCATTTGAAACAATGTGGAATAGTTTCACAACTCACGCCACCCGGAACACCACAGCGTAATGGTGTGTCCGAACGTCGTAACCGTACTTTATTGGATATGGTGCGATCTATGATGTCTCTTACCGATTTACCACTATCGTTTTGGGGTTATGCTTTAGAGACAGCTGCATTCACGTTAAATAGGGCACCATCTAAATCCGTTGAGACAACACCTTATGAACTATGGTTTGGCAAGAAACCGAAGTTGTCGTTTCTTAAAGTTTGGGGCTGCGATGCTTATGTGAAAAAGCTTCAACCTGATAAGCTCGAACCCAAGTAGGAGAAATGTGTCTTCATAGGATACCCAAAAGAGACTATTGGGTACACCTTCTATCACATATCCGAAGACAAGATATTCGTTGCTAAGAATGGATCCTTTCTAGAGAAGGAGTTTCTCTCGAAAGAAGTGAGTGGGAGGAAAGTAGAACTTGATGAGGTAATTGTACCTTCTCCTGAATTGGAAAGTAGTACATCACGGAAAATTGTTCCAGTGATTCCTACACCAATTAGTGAGGAAGCTAATGATGATGATCATGAAACTACAGATCAAGTTTCTGCTCAACGTCGTAGATCAACCAGAGTACGTTCCGCACCACAGTGGTACGGCAACCCAGTTCTGGAAGTCATGTTACTAGACCATGATGAACCTACGAACTATGAGGAAGCGATGATGAGCCCAGATTCCGCAAAATGGCTTGAGGCCATGAAATCTGAGATGGGATCCCTGTATGAGAACAAAGTGTGGACTTTGGTTGACTTGCCCGATGATCGGCAAGCCATTGAAAATAAATGGATTTTCAAGAGGAAGACCAACGTAGACGGTAATGTTACCGTTTACAAAGCTCGACTTGTTGCGAAAGGGTTTCGACAAGTTCAAGGAGTTGACTACGATGAGACTTTCTCACCTGTAGCGATGCTTAAGTCTGTCCGAATCATGTTAGCAATTGCCGCATTTTATGATTATGAAATTTCGCAAATGGATGTCAAAACTACATTCCTAAATGGACATCTTAAAGAAGAGTTATATATGATGCAACCAGAAGGTTTTGTCGATCCAAAAGGTGCTAACAAAGTATGCAAGCTCCAGCGGTCCATATATGGACTGGTGCAAGCATCTCGGAGTTGGAATATACGATTTGATGAGGTGATCAAAGCATATGGTTTTATACAGACTTTTGGAGAAGCCTGTATTTACAAGAAAGTGAGTGGGAGCTGTGTAGAATTTCTAATATTATATGTGGATGACATATTGTTGATTGGAAATGAAATAGAATTTCTGGATAGCATAAAAGGATACTTGAATAAGAATATTTCAATGAAAGACCTCGGTGAAGCTGCTTATATATTAGGCATTAAGATCTATAGAGATAGATCAAGACGCTTAATTGGACTTTCACAAAGCACATACCTTGATAAAGTTTTGAAGAAGTTCAAAATGGATCAGTCAAAGAAAGGGTTATTGCCTGTGTAACAAGGTATGAAGTTGAGTAAGACTCAATGCCCGACCACTGCAGAAGATAGAGAGAAAATGAAAGTCATTCCCTATGCATCATCCATAGGATCTATCATGTATGCAATGCTGTGTACCAGACCTGATGTGTGCCTTTCTATAAGTCTAGCAGGGAGGTACCAAAGTAATCCAGGAGTGGATCACTGGACAGCGGTCAAGAACATCCTGAAATACCTGAAAAGGACAAAGGATATGTTTCTCGTATATGGAGGTGACAAAGAGCTCGTCGTAAACGGTTACGTCGATTCTAGCTTTGACACTGATCCAGATGACTCTAAGTCACAAACCGGATATGTATTTTTATTGAACAGTGGAGCTGTCAGTTGGTGCAGTTCCAAGCAGAGCGTCGTGGCGGGATCTATATGTGAAGCGGAATACATAGCTGCTTCGGAAGCAGCAAATGAAGGAGTCTGGATGAAGGAGTTCATATCCGATCTAGGTGTAATATCTAGTGCATCGGGACCAATGAAAATCTTTTGTGACAACACTGGAGCAATAGCCTTGGCGAAGGAATCCAGGTTTCACAAGAGAACAAAGCACATCAAAAGAAGCTTCAATTCCATCCGCGATCTAGTCAAGGAGGGAGACATAGAGATTTGCAAGATACATACGGATCTGAATGTTGCAGACCCGTTGACTAAGCCTCTTCCACGGGCAAAACATGATCAGCATCAGGACTCCATGGGTGTGAGGATCATCACTTTGTAATCTAGATTATTGACTCTAGTTCAAGTGGGAGACTAAAGGAAATATGCCCTAGAGGCAATAATAAACATGTTATTTGTATTTTCTTATATCATGATAAATGTCTTTTATTCATGCTAGAATTGTATTAACCGGAAACTTGATACATGTGTGAATACATAGACAAAATAGTATGTCCCTAGTATGCCACTACTAGACTAGCTCATTGATCAAAGATGGCTATGTTTCCTAGCCATAGACATGAGTTGTCATTTGATCAACAGGATCACATCATTAGGAGAATGATGTGATGGACTAGACCCATCCGTTAGCATAGCACTATGATCGTTTCGTTTTACTGCTATTGCTTTCTTCATGACTTATACATGTTCCTATGACTATGAGATTATGCAACTCCCGAATACCGTAGGAACACCTTGTGTGCTATCAAATGTCACAGCGTAACTAGGTGATCATAAAGATGCTCTACAGGTGTCTCCGAAAGTGTTCGTGGTGTTGGCATAGATCAAGACTAGGATTTGTCACTCGGAATGTCGGAGAGGTATCTCTGGGCCCTCTCGGTAATGCACATCATAATAAGCCTTGCAAGCAAAAGACTAATAAGTTAGTCATGATATGATGTATTACGGAACGAGTAAAGAGACTTGCCGGTAACGAGATTGAACTAGGTATAGAGATACCGACGATCAAATCTCGGGCAAGTAACATACCGATGACAAAAGGAACAACGTATGTTGTTATGCGGTTTGACCGATAAAGATCTTCGTAGAATATGTAGGAGCCAATATGAGCATCCAGGTTCCGCTATTGGTTATTGACCGGAGATGAGTCTCGGTCATGTCTACAAAGTTCTCGAACCCGTAGGGTCCGCGCACTTAACGTTTGATGACGATCGGTATTATGAGTTTATGAGTTTTGATGTACCGAAGGTAGTTCGGAGTCCCGGATGAGATCACGGACATGACGAGGAGTCTCGGAATGTCTGAGACGTAAAGATTGATATATTGGACGACTATATTTGGACAACGGATGTGTTCCGTAAAAGTTTCGGAATTTACCGGAGTACCGGGGGGGTTACTGGAACCCCTGGGGAAGCTATGGGCATTAATGGGCCGTAGGAGAAAGAGAGAAGGAGGGCCAGGGCTGGGCCGCGCGCCCCCCACCCCTTGGTCCGAATTGGACAAGGAGGGAGGGGGGCGCCCCTTTTCTTCTCCTTCTCCCTCTCCTTCCTTTCCCCCTTCTCCCTTTTGGTAGTTCCTACTAGGAATAGGATTGCAATCCTATTCCTAGTAGGATTGCACCTCCTAGGCGCGCCACAAGGGGCCGGCCGGCCTCCCCCTTGCTCCTTTATATACGGGGGTAGGGGGGCACCCAAAGACACACAAGTTGAATTGTTTTAGCCGTGTGCGGTGCCCCTCCACAGAAACACACCTCGGTCATACCGTTGCAGTGCTTAGGCGAAACTTTGTGCCGGTAGATACATCATATCCGTCACCACGCCGTCGTGCTGACGAAACTCTCCTGTGAATCTCAACTGGATCAAGAGCTCGTGGGACGTCATCAAGCTGAACGTGTACTGGACGCGGAGGTGTCGTACGTTCGGTGCTTGATCGGTTGGATCGCGAAGAAGTTCGACTACATCAACCGCGTCACTTGACGCTTCCGCTCCCGGTCTATGAGGGTACGTAGACACACTCTCCCCTCTTGTTGCTATGCATCTGGTAGATAGATCTTGCGTGATCGTAGGAAAATTTTAAAATACTACGTTCCCCAACAAATACTGTGTAGGTTTCCAATTAAAATGATGCTTAAATCAGATCTTTTTCCTTGCAAAAATGAACCAGCTTTTGAAGATGTATTCTTGATTCATTAGGAAGCTTTGAAACCAAATTCAATTTATTCCCATTGAAAGTTGGATGCAAAATGTGTTATTTTCCATCTCTGCATATGAGGGCATAACCTAAAACAATGCACCTAGGAACATAAGAAAGATCAACGACCAAACACTTAGTCTTCTTCTTTCTTAAGGCTAAAGGCACTCCATGAACTCAGACTCTGCATGTAGTTCCAGCGGAAGGGAAAAGCATGAAAGCTGCCTCTAAAAGACTCCCGCTTGAAGGGTCAATAAGAAAGGATTTCCTCCTGGAGCATAATAGAGAACCTGATTGGTGGATGCAGAAGCTGAATGGTTTTTGTTCATCTGCATAACACATACACTGCAGTTTATGAGAACCCCCCCCCCC
>LR738714.1:510040793-510061024 GCA_902687465.1 Secale cereale | reverse complement strand
GCTGATTATTGTACAGATACATTCATTATTTCTTATAGTGGGTAAACATAGCTTTACTTTGTTAGAAAAGGTGGCTCATTTTCAAGTAAAGGAAATTTAATTAATCAAAAAACATTGAAAATATAAGTTGCAATATAAGACAGAAATTTAATTCAAGGAATGTATATACTGAACTATTGTCTTTTTATTTTAAAGGGCTTTGAGTGAAAGGTTGCAGATTCGACTTTTCAACTACATTGTTACCTGCAAGCCGAGCACAACAAAAACAAAAAATATTTCAATTAAGTGATTTTAGTACGTTTACCAAATTATAAAGCTAAGAAGCTTGCAATAACTAATAATTGAATGTGAGAATGAAAAATAATTACATGCCATCTATACTACTCCCTCCGTCCGGAAATACTTACCGCAAAAATGTATAAAAATGGATGTATCTAGAACTAACATAGGTCTAGAAATATCCATTTCTCTAACAAGTATTTACGGGCGGAGGGAGTACTTATCACTACTACTAATTCATGTAAACATCATGAATTGTTGAGGAAACCACAAAGAGGCAGTCAATCATAATATTCATCACTAATAATAATTGTTGAAAACATCAAGAATTGTTATCCCTGCAATATTCTGTCATAAGCTTATTAGCTGGACCATTATAATGAGCAATTGCTGAGGACCCCCCCCCCTCCCCCTCATGGGATTGAGGTACAAAATCAACTAACCTGACACAAAAAAAAGTTAAATTTCATTAGTACACCAATTTTAGTGTTGGTCTTACTATACAGGACTGTCGTGGAGTTGTCACAGCAGATGTCCTAAGGGAAGGACTTGATTGCAGAGCCATAGCGACGTGGTTAGCTTAAAGGGGTTAAACGGGACAAAAGACACGGGGAGTTTATACTGGTTCGGCCCCTTGCGGTGAGGGTAAAACCTAATCCAGTTTGAGGTGGAATTGTTGGGGTGTCGATTGCTAGGGAGCAGATGCGCTTGCCTAGCTCTCGATCTGTTGTTTCTTGCTCTAAGCCGCTGCCGGGTCGTCCCCTTATATACACGGGTTGACGCCCTGCGGCCTACGGAGTCCTGGCCGGCTCATACAATCGTGTCCGACCTGGTGACTCTTGTTACATGCCTTACAATACAAGTTTCATATGTGGCGGTTGATACTCACGGGCTTTAAGCCGTCTCGGGCCTTGGGCCCTCACATAAACCGCCATCTTTAACATGCTTCTGGGCTTAGCCCATGAACCGCCGTTGGGTAACCCGGCCCCTCCTGGGCGGGTCATATCAAATACTTATATCCCCAACATTAGGCCCCAGATTGATTTGAACTTGTTCATGTCAACCTTCCTTCATCTTCTCACAGGAAATTATAACCTACCATGACGTCAGCTTTTGAAATGATGGTAACCCGCCATGACGTCACTTGTAACTTACCTCCGAACCATTGGGATCTTTAACAAATCTTCCGCATTTATTGGGATTCCGATAATCGAGGCGCCCGCACTGTTACTTTCCTCTTTTTTCTCCTCCTCGATTCTTGCGCGTGACCCTTATCCACTCTACTTATAAATAGGGCCTGGAATCCTTTCCATTCTCCCCTCGCTTCTTTCCACTTCGTCTCCTACCTCACGATGCTCCTTCTCTCGAGCTCCGCTGGCGCCGCCGTCCTCTGCTTTGTCTTCAACAGAAGCCGTCGCGTCCGCCCAACGCGACCAGTTCTCTTCCGTGTGCCACCGCCGTTTTCCTCGACCAGGTGCATTCTTGTTCGTCACCTCCTAGATCCATTAGGGTTCCCGCAAAGTTCGCCAAAGTTCATCTTCTTCTTTCTCAGCGATTATAGTTTTCCTTCTGAACTTGATGTCCCTTTGTACGCTGATGTTGATAATGTCCCTTTAGCAAATACTGTAATATCTCCTATCTGAAAAAATAGATTCACCCCCAAGAACTGCATCATATTTAACTTAGGTTTGCCTGTTCATCAGTTTAATCTTAATTTCCGAACTGCTGTAGATCCAAAATTACTGCTGCAATTTGTGAAAATTGTTTTTCCCAGACTTAGTGAAATCTGCTTTTCTGAATATCTGCACCTGTCATGGTGGCTTAATTTTCTGACTTATAATTATTCTTATGTCATTAGGCCCCATTTAAGCCGCCATGTTGAACTTATAGTGTAACATCTTCTTCCGGTTTAATGAATCGATTCTGAACCAGCAACAATCTTCTCCTTCTTTAGGCTTGTTTGTTCATAATGCCGCCAAAGACAGTGACCACGTGCAACTGGGTCCCTTCAGTTGTTACTGAGGCCACACTTGCCGATTATGTCAAAGTTGGATACCTGTCGAAGAAGTCAGTTATGCCTTACTGCGCCCCTAAACCAGCCGGCATGTTGCCCTGCGCCGCCTTCCTTCCGAGGCGGAGTCCGCCGCCCGCACGAGCCGCGCAGTCGTGGCCGACTTGGCCTCGCCGCCGCCTGGCCCCCTCCCCAAGCCAGCTGCCCTCCCCCCTTAAAATATGCCGCCACCCCCCACCCCCGTCGCCCCACCACATGCGACGCGCACCACCGCCGCCGCAGCCGAGCTGCGTCTCCGCCGCTGAAGCCCGCTGCCGCCAGCGCCGCTCGCCGCCCCGTGCCGCCGCTGCCACCGCCTCGCCGGAGCCGCGCCGCTGCCGGAGGACGCCGCCGCCGTCCCGTTCCATGAGGTAGCCACCGGTTTTTTTTAAAACCAATTGGTTTTATTTTGAAAACCCTAGATCTCTTTTTTCGGTTTCGTTTCGGTTTTTCTCAGTTCGGTTAAATAGCGGACGTTCGTTCGTACATTCGTTTTAACGAACGTTGTTCGCCCGTGAGTCGCAGACAGCGAACGTTCGTTCGTTAGCCTGTTTGTCAGTTTTTCTTTTTAAGGGTTTTTCCACGATTATTTTCGATCGCGATTTCTGCCCTGATCTTCATTTTAGTTTAACTTTTCGCTCGTTAGTCGGAATCAGGCGATTCAAGCGGATAGATCTTCGTATCGAAGCCCTCTTTCCATTTAACCAACTTGAACAAGGTTTTGGTAATGTAAAATTTGACTTTAGTTCAATCTAGTAAACGGATCTTGTTTCTTCGTAGTTTGAGTTTCGTTGCTTCGTTTGATTTGATTCTTTTTGCAAACCGGAGTTCTTTAGTTGAACTTTCTGGTTAGATCTTCTTATTTGAGTTTTACCAGTGCATCTTTTCTTGGTTGCTTATGTATGCTATTGTTTGCTTGTGATAGAATTCCTGGAGTGCGAAGCGTGCTACTATGAGTCCCTAGGTTTTGTGAATCGTCAGCAAGTCAAGTAACACTTTGATCATACCCTTTATTACCCAGTTTTTATGCATTAGTTCAACCCTCACACATTGCATGAGTAGGATCTCCTAACATGTGGGACTGGGAAGTAGTTTGAGGTAGAACCTATTACCTGCTTTATTATCAAACCCATGGGAGTTACTTCTACGTTATGCTTAGGTTGCCATGCTATGCTCATAGACGCAGATTGGGTTTGAGAGTATCCATGACAGATGTGAGATTGATTAATTAATGGTTCAACTTAAGGTGGCTACTTTAATACACATCTGGGTGGATTGCTTGTAGGGCACCTGGAGAATCGAGTGTTGTACTAGGAAATCCTGGGGGTACCGTCTGATTATCCTATGGAATGCCACCCAGGCTCAAAGGGATCATAAGACTATTCATGCTAGGAACTTCCTTGTGCAACCACAATGCCATTATGGGCTCTATCATAGTTGAGTATGTTGTGTGAGCTCTTTCAGCGATGGACTAGCATATGTAGGGGAAAGTAGGTGTACGGGTCCACCCGGGGTAAAGAGTAAATGCTTCTAAAAGACTGTGTCTCGGTCATCCGTTTCTCAAATACCATGCAGTGCGAGAAATCAAACGGAGGAGACTGAGTCTTGTGGGGAAAAGTGCACAAACCTCTGCAGAGTGTACAAACTAATCATGATTAGCCGTGTCCCCGGTTATGGACATCTTGAATTATTGGATTGATCTCATCACTCTAAAACTAAATTTGTGGGTAATTAAGATGGCTTTAATTGGGATTGAGTTGGAGGAACCTTCTCAATGATGTTTCAACTACCATGATAGTTAAAATAAAAGTTATTCCTTTGTTGTAGGGAAAATTTGGCTTTATGCAAAAACTTTAACCTTAGAGCCTCCACTAGCCATATATGCATGTAGTGTTAGCCTTTATTCTGTTACTTGCTCTACTGTGTTATCTTGCCAGTATATTCCATGTGCTGACTCGTTTCGGGCTGTAACATGTCATGTTCCAGACTTTTCAGAAGAAGAGTAAGGTGCGCTAGGTCGTTTGTCATGCACTCAGCTATGCCGTTGGAGTTGATGGACTCACTTATCTTCCAAGCCTTCCACTGTTATCGTGTTAGATGGCCTTATGCCATATTATTTTTGTAATCAGTTCTCTTTTGAGACATTCGATGTAATAAGTGTGTGATTGCCACTGTGTTATAAATCCTTCAAGTACTGTGTGTGTCAGCATTACCGATCCAGGGATGACACAGAACATAAAGACTTCGGTCCATTCGGATCGTGGTCGCTACAGAGCTGGTCCTAAATATCATTGTATAGAACTTGCCTACATACCCCTCATGAGCCGGTGGTAATGACTATTTTGCCGCCAGGTTAGTATAAGTAATTGATAATAAAGAAGCATTATGCATTAGCCCCCAAGTGCCAAGTACTCTTGCTTGCAAAGTGCTCGGGACTTTAATGGTATGAACTATTAATTTAGAAAAAAAATACACGTCCATTAGCCCCCAAGGGTCAAGTGCTCTTGCTTGCAAAGTGCTTGAGACTTTATTGATATGAACCGGCACGGAAAGAAAAACTTTAGCATCCATTAGCCCCCAAGTGCCAAGTGTTGTTACTCGCAAAAGGCTTGGGACTTCAATTCTTGTAAACCGGAAACTAATTTGCCTCATGTTCTTTTTTGTCTATTCAGGATACTACTGCTGAATTGCAAGTGCAGTTAGATGATGCAAGGAGCCGGCTTAAGCATCAAGAGTCTGAGACCCAGAAGGCTGAATCAAAGTTTCAATTTAGCCTGTCTGGATTAAATGAGCTGAAGGCTAAACTTAAGACGGAGAAGTCTGCCTGGGCTGAAGAAAGAACCGCCTTGGTGCAGAGAGCTGAAAAAGGCGAATCAACTCTTGAAAAGGTGACAACAGAGCTCACCAGGTTAAAGCATCGTGTCTTCGAAATGACTTCAGCCATCTTCGGTAAGCCGCCATGTTGCAATTTGAATAAAATCCTTAGGTAACATAACCCGTTGCTGACCAATTTATGGCTCATGTAGGTAGTATGAGTAGTAATCTTGGCAGGGAACCGCTTGTAAAGCTCAAAGCTATCTACAGGCTTGTGGTGCAACTATACACTGGAGCGCGGCGTGCCTTGGTTGCTGTCTCTCCGTCCAGCCAGGCACCAACGTTGTTTGTGGATATTTTAAGAAGACTCTCCGTTCTACCTGCCAGAATAGATGAAATAAAGCGATCGTCTGCGAGAGCCGGTGCTGTGATTACCTTGAGCCGGGCTAAGGTGTGGCTTCCAGAGCTGGACCCGTCTGACCTATCCACTGGCTATCCAAACTTAAAAGAAGACGACACTTCTTTTGACCATAAGGACTTTGCTTCCTGCGTCAAAAACATCCGCCCTGTGGACAGCTTAATCGTTAACGAAACGAACTTGTCCAAATATCAGCCGGCTTATAATAAGGAGAATCAAAAGATGCCCACTCTCTCTAGTAAAGTGATGGAGCCGATGCCTCCAATAAGTAAGCATGCTTTTGCCCGTGAAATTGATCCCTCTAAACTTATTGGTGAAGAGGCTGAGTTTGAAACTTTGGCTGGCTTGGATTGGTTGGCACAGAACTTTCAGACAGAGGATGGCGAAGAACCGGAGAAGGATAACTCGGAGCCTTCAAAGCAGCAAGGCCAAGGAGAATGAGCCGCTAGGCAGTTCACACGATTGATCATGTTTAAAAAACACTTATGTTGATTGGATCACTGAATCTTGTAATAGGGTAGTTGAACTTGAATCTGGCGTGCCATCGCGCACGTCTCTGCATCTGTATGATATTATTAACCCGCCAGGTATCGAAGTATGACTTTCTGTAGTTGTGACCGTATTGTCCTGTGTAGATCCGTATAATCCTTGTCCTGCACATAAACAAAGAACATATGCCCTAGCGGTTTACCGCCGGGCGGGTCATTATGCCCAACCGGTGCCACTGGGGACAGATGTCCATAACCAGGGCCGCTTTAATTATTATACAAATAGTCATACCTGAAGATACAATTTGGACTGTCGGCTTGATCAGTCTCCATACAGTTATAAACCTTGTAGAGGTATTGCTCTAGAAATAAGATCGTTATACTCTGGTGGCTTAGAGCCGTTCATTAGGTTGGGTTTCGGAGACCCAGAGAGGCTTCAAATATGAGCCACTAGAAGAGGCAGCTTGGCCGAATTTGCGAAGAGCGCAAATCAAAACGAAAAACTCACAAAAACAAAGGAACTAGAGAAAAAGATCAAAAAAACACTCGAGGCTTTTGCAGGCCGCCAAGCCAAAGATTCTTATTCAATGAAACTAGCCTTGGTGGCCACTGGAAGGTACGTGCGTGCTATGAGCTGGCTCTCATAGTACCCAATCGACATTTGAACCTAGACAAGTACAGGTCTTTGTTTTAAAGATAGACTTGCATAGAGTACGCGGGGTCAGAGTTGCATCTTGCATCATAGGCCGAATTATCCAAGTTTCAAGGAAGGCGGCATTTTGAGCCTGGATCTATCCTGACTATCTATAAACCGTGCTCTCGCAGTGACAGTCGGCGTTTGAACCTTAACAAGCTCAGTTCTTGGTCGAATACGCCATATAAGACTGATTGCCAAGAGTTCGTCGGGTCAATCAGGATGACCTGACGGAGTTGAAGAAGCTGGGTACAGGTAGGACCCACAGGTTATGTCCTCTTTGGTCGAATACGCCTATGTTGGAACATAACCTGGTCAAATGGGTAGTAATGATGTGTTCTCTTCGGTCGAATACACCTATGTTTGAACAGGAAGCGCCCAAGTGACATACTTACAATTTATTCTCGTCAAGACCTTATGCTGGAGCTGTGCTATGCATCCACCTCTCTGTGATCCCTGTAATTTGGGTGGTAAGCCTCTTGAGAAAAACATGTATGATGATGACAAGGACTCGGCTTTGAAAAAATGGCAGAGGCCCCGAATTAGCAGGGATGCCGGCTTTATTATATTTGTACTAATATTTACATCATCGAACTACATCATGAGAGCCGGAGGCTTAAGTATAGTAAGGCCGGAGGTGAGCAATATTCCACGGCCGATTAGTCTCCTCTTCTGATGTGTGTGAGTCCTTGTGCTCTCGAATGTCGATCAGATAGTATGATCCGTTGCGCAGATTCTTGCTGACGACAAAAGGTCCCTCCGAAGGCGGCAAAAGTTTATGCATGTCAATCTAATCTTGGATGAGCCGGAGAACTAAGTAGCCTTCTTGAAAGGTTCTGGTCTTGACCCGTGATATCGTCGTAATTCCTGTTGATAGATTGCTAAACGAGCCGCCGCGTGATCACGCTCTTCATCCAACCGGTCCAACGCATCCTGCTATGCCTTCTCATTATCAGCTTCGACGTAAGCCGCCACTTGGGGCGAGTCATGATGGATATCATTGGGAAGAACTGCCTCTGCTCCGTATACCATGAAGAAGGGCGTGTAACCTATAGACCTATTGGGCATTGTATTAATGCTCCATAACGCATAAGGTCACTCTTCCACCCAACAACTCGGCGTTCTCTTTAAAGGAACCATGAGTCGGGGCTTGATCCCTCACAGAATCTCTTGGTTAGCCCACTCTGCTTGACCATTGGACTGTGGGTGAGCCACAGAAGAAACATCAAGTCGGATATGCTCACGCTGCAAAACTCCCTCATAGCACCCTTGGACAGATTGGTGCCATTGTCCGTTATAATACTATGGGGAAAACCAAAACGAAAAATCACCTTCTTGATGAATTGAACCGTTGTTTTCGCATCACACTTGCTGACTAGCTCTGCCTCAATCCACTTGGTGAATTTGTCCACTGCCACCAACAGGTGGGTTTTCTTATCTTTGGACCTTTTGAAAGGCCCTACCATATCAAGCCCCCAAGTCGCAAACGGACAGGTTATCGGAATCATCCTCAACTCTTGAGCCGGAACATGAGTGCACCGTGAAAATTTCTCGCAACCATCACATCTGCTGACCAAGTCTTCAGTATCAGCATGAGCCGTCAACCAATAGAATCCGTGACGAAAAGCTTTTGCCACAAGAGATTTAGAGCCGGCGTGATGACCACAATCTCCCTCATGAATCTCCCGCAGGATCTCACAGCCTTCCTCAGGCGAGACACAACGTTGAAACGCACCTATAACACTGCGATGGTGCAATTCTCCGTTGATAATCGTCATCGACTTAAACCGTCGGGTTATCTGTGTGGCCAAGATTTCATCCTCAGGTAACTTACCCCGGGTCATGTAAGCCAAATACGGAACCGTCCAATCCGGTATGACATGAAGAGCCGCCACCAACTGTGCCTCTGGGTCAGGAATGGCAAGGTCCTCCTCTGTAGGCAACTTGACAGACGGGTTAAGTGATACGTCTCCAACGTAACTATATTTTTTTATTGTTCCATGCTATAAAATATTATGTTCTGTATGTTTAATGGGCTTTATTATACACTTTTATATTATTTTTGGGACTAACCTACTAACCCAAGGCCCAATGCAAATTGTTGTTTTTTTGCCTATTTCAGTGTTTTGCAGAAAAGGGATATCAAACGGAGTCCAAACGGAATGAAACCTTCGGGAGAGTTATTTTTGGGACTGTATCTTCATAGAAGACTTGGAGTACACGTGAGGGAACGAGAGAGGCGGCCACGAGGGTCTAGGGTGCGCCCAGGGGGGCAGGCGTGCCCCCCACCCTCGTGGGCCCCCTATGGCTCCCCCGATGCCCTCCTTCTCCTATATATATCCATGTACCCTGAAAACATCGAGGCAACAGAGAAAACCCTAATTCCACCGCCGCAACCTTCTGTTCCCGTGAGATCCCGTCTTGGGGCCTATTCCGGAGCTCTGTCGGAGGGGGGATCGATCACGGAGTGCTTCTACATCAACACCATAGCCTCACCAATGAGTTATGAGTAGTTTACCACAGACCTTTGGGTCCATAGTTATTAGCTAGATGGCTTCTTCTCTCTCTTTGGATCTCAATACAAAGTTCTCCTCGATCTTCAAGGAGATCTATTCGATGTAATCTTTTTGCGGTGTGTTTGTCGAGATCCGATGAATTGTGGGTTTATGATCAAGATTATCTATGAACAATATTTGATTCTTTTCTGAAATCTTTATGTATGATTATAATATCCTTGCAAGTCTCTTCAAATTATTGGTTTGGTTTGGCCTACTAGATCTATAGTTCTTTCAATGGGAGAAGTGCTTGGCTTTGGGTTCAATCTTGCGGTGTCCTTTCCTAGTGACAGTAGGGGCAGCAAGGCACGTATTGTATTGTTGCCATCGAGGATAAAAAGATGGGGTTTATATCATATTACTTGAGTTTATCCCTCTACATCATGTCATCTTGCTTAAAGCGTTACTCTGTTCTTATGAACTTAATACTCTAGATGCATGCTGGATAGTGGTCGATGTGTGTAGTAATAGTAGTAGATGCAGAATCATTTCAGTATACTTGTTACGGACGTGATGCCTATATATAATGATCATGCCTAGATATTCTCATAACTATGCGCTTTTCTATCAATTGCTCGACAGTAATTTGTTCACCCACCGTAGAATTCTGCTATCATGAGAGAAGCCACTAGTGAAACCTATGGCCCCCGGGTCTATTCTCATCATATTAATCTTCCATCTACTTTACTTTGCTTTCTTTACTTTCTGTTCTTATACCAAAAATACCAAAAATATTATACTATCCTATCTATCATATCTCACTTTCGTAAGTGACCGTGAAGGGATTGACAACCCCTTATCGCGTTGGCTGCAAAGTTCTCATTTGTTTGTGTAGGTATGAGGGACTCGCGCGTGGTCTCCTACTGGATTGATACCTTGCTTCTCAAAAACTGAGGGAAATACTTACGCTACTGTGCTGCATCACCCTTTCCTCTTCGAGGGAATACAACGCAAGCTCGAGAAGTAGCATTAAGCAAAACATCCAAAAAGGTGTTGGGGGCACCGGCTTACGTTGAGATCCTAACCGGCTTAAGGCATCAGCTATCTCGTTCTTCCTTCGATCAATATGCTCAACTTGGTAACCCTTGAAGTGACCCGCAATAGCATCAACCTCCTGACGATAAGCCGTCATGAGTGGGTCCTTGGAATCCCAAGTGCCAGAAACCTGCTCAGCTACCAGATATGAATCGCCGAAGCATCTTACCCGGCTTAAATTCATCTCCTTGGCCATCCGAAGACCATGGAGCAAGGCCTCATACTCAGCTGCATTATTAGTACATGGGAACAGTAACCGGAGAACATAAGAAAATTTATCACCTCGCGGGGAAGTTAAAACAACTCCAGCCCCCGAGCCTTCTAAATGTCTGGATCCATCAAAGTGAATTGTCCAATATGTCTTCTTAGGCATCTGCAGCTCCGTCCAGTCATTGATAAAGTCCACGAGTGCTTGCGATTTGATGGCTGTCCGAGGCATATATTTTAAACCATGAGGCCCGAGCTCAATGACCCACTTGGCCACTCGTCCTGTAGCTTCTCTATTTTGGATGATATCCCCTAAGGGAGCTGAACTCACCACTGTAATAGGATGACCCAGAAAATATTGCTTAAGCTTCCGGCTCGCCATGAAGACCCCATATACTAGCTTCTGCCAATATGGATATCTCTGTTTGGACTCAATAAGCACTTCACTAATATAATAAACTAGCCTTTGAACTGGATAATCTTTGCCAGCCTCTTTCCTTTATACCACAATGGCCACACTGACAGCCCTGCTATTTGCAACAACATATAATAACAATGGCTCCTTGTTAATGGGGGCCGCCAGAACCGGCGGCTCAACCAATTGTTTCTTGAATGCCTCGAACGCCTCATGAGCAGCTTCACTCCAGACAAAGTCATCTGTCTTTTTCATCATCTGATATAGAGGGATAGCCTTTTCACCTAAGGGACTTATGAACCAGCTCAAAGCTGCTATCCGTCCTGCCAAGCGCTAGACATCATTGACACACTTCGGTCTTGCCAAGGAGGTGATGGCCTTGATTTTCTCCGGGTTAGCCTCGATGCCTCGCTCAGAGACCAAAAAACCCAAGAGCTTGCCTGCTGGAACGCCAAAAACACACTTGGCCAGGTTAAGTATCATCTTGTACACCTGGAGATTGTCAAACGTTTCCTTTAAGTTGTCGATCAAGGTCTCCTTCTTTCCGGACTTGCCATAATGTCATCCACATAAGCATGAACATTACGCCCAATCTGGCCATGCAGGCAATTCTGTACACACCGCTGGTAAGTCGCCTGAGCACTCTTAAGCCCGAAAGGCATAGACACATAGCAGAAGGCTCCAAATGGAGTGATGGAAGTCGTCTTCTCCTGGTCCTTAACTGCCATTTTGATCTGATGACACCCAGAATATGCATCCAAAAAACTCAAGCGCTCACAACCCGCCGTAGCATCAATGATCTGATCAATACGGGGGAGGGCAAACGGGTCAGCTGGACAAGCTTTGTTTAAGTCTGTGTAGTCCACACACATTCGCCAAGTGTCGTTCTTTTTAAGAACCAAAATCGGGTTAGCCAAACACTCTGGATGAAAAACTTCAACGATAAACCCGGCTGCCAGGAGCCGGGCCACCTCTTCACCAATGGCCTTTCGTCTCTCTTCGTTAAAACGGCGAAGAAACTGTCTGACCGGCTTATACTTCGGATCAATATTGAGAGTGTGCTTAGCGAGTTCTCTCGGTACACCCGACATGTCTGAAGGCTTCCATGCAAAGATGTCCCGGTTTTCACGGATGAACTCGATGAGCGCACTTTCGTATTTTGGATCCTGATTAGCCCTGATGCTGAACTTCTTAGATGAATCGCCAGGAACAAAATCAATGTCAGGACCGGTTTTCGGGGTATTAATTTCCCCAGAAATGGCCCTTGTGCTCGCCAGCCCCAGGATTACTGTTAGCTGATGAGACACCACTTGATACAGAAAACCCAAGCAAAAGTACAAAATAAGTAGTACAAGACCATTCTGGCTTTAGGTACAACACAAGGTTTCTAGTGGCTGATGGCGGAAGCGGTCTGTGACACGTCGGCGTCTGTGGGACTCCATTTCCCACGGGAACAGCTGACCAGGTTAACTCCTATCTTCGCGAGGCTGCTATCACCGTTGCATAGGTTCCGGGTAGTCGTCGCAACACTCCTCTCCATGCAAGAAATCTGGCCAAGACAATAGCCGGGGACAAGCCAGTGAGTACTTTGAATGTACTCGCAAACATTATGAACACGGGAGAAATATAATCATGCTTGAAAATATTATATGATTTGACAGTCCATATGGCAAGCAGGCCGTTAGTATAAAAATGCGGGAGTGATAATAAAATAAATGACAAGCATGCCACAGTCGGGTGTCTGAGCGACACCACATAAAGGGCTTATAAATAAAAGTAACAGCAAGCATGCCACTGATGTCTACACACGCTTCTACTCTTGTAGACTATGTTGGGCCTCCAAGCGCAGAGGTTTGTAGGACAGCAGCAATTTCCCTCAAGTGGATGACCTAAGGTTTATCGAACTCAGGGAAGTAGAGGTTGAAGATGGTCTCTCTCAAGCAACCCTGCAACTAAGATACAAGAAGTCTCTTGTGTCCCCAACACACCTAATACAACTAGGAGTTGTATAGGTGCACTAGTTCGGCGAAGAGATGTTAAATGGCAAGTGATATGGATGATAGGAGTGGCAAAGCAAAGTAATATAAATCTGTAATGAAAAGTGCAGCAAGCAAACAAGTGGTAAACGTGAGCACAAATGGTATTGCAATGGTGGAAACAAGGCCTAGGCTTCATACTTTCACTAGTGGCAACTCCCAACAACATTAACATAATCGAATCACATGATATTTCCCATAAAACATGCAAAGGGGACACACTCGGAGGTCATTCCTTCGTGGTCAACAGAGGACGAGAATTATGTAGGGCTACAAAAGCACACCTCAAAGTTCGTAGTTCTCAATCTAAGGATTTCCCAATGTCACCGCGGCCATCCAAAGAGAGTCCCACAATCACCACAACATATCTAAAGGATAGTCAAAGACAAGCACCAAGAGACTCTCAATCTTCAATCAACACACAAGAGAGGAAATCACTCATGAAAATACTTTTCTAATCCATGTCCAATATACCGCTGTCACCTTGGTCTCGGGGATTATACTAGATAAAGACAAGTGAGTACATCAATCCAATACATAGAGGAAGGGGAAATATCATGGGATCACCCTAGATTAACATAGCCTATGATCACAACGAAGATCACGTCATGGGAGAGAGAATTGACCACATAGCTACTGGTAAGAACCTCAGCCCCGAGGAGGAACTACTCCCGCATCATGGAGGGAGGAAGCAACGTTGATGGAGATGAATCCGGGGGCACTTCCCCGTCCCGGCAGGGTGCCGGCGCAGGAATTCTGGTCCCCCAAAGCTTGATGGCGATGGCGGCGGAGATCGGAATCGCGTCTGGAGAAAAGGGGCCGGAATCAGGGTTTCCGCGACACGGTGTAAATATATGCCAAAGGGGGGCATCAGAGGGGGTCAGGGGTGCCCAGGCGCCCCCCCGGCGTGGCCAGGGGGGCCGCGTGGGCCGGCCGCCTGGAGCCCCTGTGGGTCCCCTCCGGCCCTACTTTGGCCGCATGGAAGCTTCCGGAACGCTGATTTTTTATATAATTTTTCTGGATTTTTTCTGGCAGATCTCGTAATGTGAAAACCTGAAATACAAAAACAGCCGAAAACAGAAACTGGCACTGGGGTGCACTGAGTTAATAGGTTAGTCCAAATATGATCAAAAGTGTATGGAAGTGTATAAATAACATAGCAATATCACCCAAAAGAGGCATGGAGCAAGCAGAAATTATAGATACGTTTTGGACGTATCAACATCCCCAAGCTTAATTCCTGCTCGTCCTCGAGTAGGTAAATGATAACGAGAATAATTTCTGTGGTGACATGCTATTAACCATATAGGACTTTTTCATAGTCACATGACAAAAGCTTACTGAGACAATGAATCTATAGTAATTAAGTTGCCTCATGAGAAAATCACAAAGAACTGAAAGTTTTACAATATGATACTGAAACATCAAATAGATTTGTAATGAACATGATGTGCAAATATGATAAAGTGATATCTAGCTTGCCCCCTTTAGTGAAGCAAAACATAAATGCAGGGGCACCTCCAAGGTTTAAGTGATGACTAGATACAATGATTTCAGAATAAACGATATCACAATCATGCAAAAGACAATGCTACTTTGGGACAATGCACATTACACTCAGAATAACAATCATGCTCTCAGTAGTTGGTGCTTTAAAAGAAGGTGGAGACTCTCGAACCGTGGCTTTTGTTGGCAAGGTTGAAAACCCGTAGTCGGAAACAAAGACAAAACATGTACCAGAGCTCTTGATTTTAAAAACAGAGGTAACAATTATTATTTTTGATTATGCATGTTTCGTCAACGAATGCTAGCAGACAACTCAATCACTTCTTGAGATGGACAAGTTTCGAGGAACGGCTCCCGAATGAGGACGATCACATCCTCTTAATCTCCTTGTTTATCACTGCCAAAGTTTTCTGATTTCTCATGAACAAAGCGTGAAGGAGGGTTTGTTTGTTATAGTATCTTTTTGAGCCGGGCGCACTCAATGCCAGTTCCTTCTCGTATTATGGGTTTGCACATTATACATGCAATCCTAGGGTGAAGCTTGTCCAACTTAAAAAGATCATGAATTAACCACTACTTCCTCATGAACTTACAACAGAGGCACAAAATAGGAATGCTTTTTTTTCTTTGAATAATTTCGAGATGGTACATGCAAGTCTCCGTTAGGAATGGCAGGTAAATACCATGTAGGAAGGTATGGTGGACTCATATGGCATAACTGGATTAAAAGGATGTGGATGCACAAGCAGTCAGTCCGCTTAGTACAGGTGGAGGTTAGCAAAAGACTGGGAGCGACCAACTAAGAGAGCAATGACGGTCATAATCATGCAGAGCGACAAAGCAACATTGAATCAGGCATGGAAGTTATATCGCTACTCAGAAACAAAAGATCATCAAGGCTTGACAGACTTTCTTTACAGTCTTTAAATATGCGTGAGCATACGCCAAGTCAATCAAAATAAATTCTTTGAAGGAAGATATTACTTAACCATACCACATCATAGGCAAACAAATCATGTTGGTACTCCAATAACACATTGGGAACCCCCCAGCTATTTGGGACTAACCATAAGAAAACCTGAACTACTAAGCGCCATTATGCACGTAGCATCTTTATCATAGACATATCAACCAATGCAACGGAAGCAAACTCTCTTAATAAGATAAGCATGATGACTAAAGAGATTTCAAGCAACCAACTAAACAAAAGCTCTTTAAAAAGATAAGCATGAAAGTTAAGAGCTAAGCATGATAGTAGCTATTAAAAGACAAAGAACACACACAGCAAAGATAGACATGCAAATTCTATGTTATGTTCTAGGTAGAAGTGGAGCGTGTTTCTCTCCCACATAAAGAAAGCTGAGTTCCGACTCGTTATGAAAAGCTAAAGAAAACTAAAAGGAAAACTAAAACAAGACGCTCCAAGCATAGCACATAACACATGAAGTGATTAAAATATAGTGGAACGAAGGATGAACTGATAATGTTGATGGAGAAGGGGATGCACGGGGGCATCCCCAAGCTTAGACGCTTGAGTCTCCTTGAATATTTCTTGGGGGTGCATGGGGGCATCCCCAAGCTTGAGCGTTTGACACTCCTGAATCTTTTTATCATCTTCCCTCGCACACTTGAAAACTCCCTTCATACATAACTCATCATAATCTGATTAGCGAGGTTAGTACCCATAATAAAATAATTGTTCCTTGCTGGAAATAAAGATATTCTTGAAGTTCTATTGTTTCTCAAGATTGCCAAAAGGTTTTTGCAAAGAAAAAGCAAGCTCTAGGTTTGCAAAATGAAGGAAAGGCAAAACAGGACAGAATCTGTAAAAAACAGAACAGCAGGTAGTAAATGATTTTTCCGGGGCACTTCTGCAACTCTAATCAAAAAACTCAAAACAGATGCACGAAAGACAATTATATAGAGCACGCTGTCGAAAAAATTCAGACCAAAAAGATGATCCGGTGATTTTATACGAATTTTTCTATCCAAGGACAGAATCTGTTTCCTGGACAGCACGTCACAACTTTTGAACTTTCTTGCAATCAGAGGCTAAACTTGGCACAAAGCTGAAATATAAAGATACAATGATGTTGCTACAGTAGTAACAAACATCAAGACCACTAAAACTGAAAGTAAACATAACAAGGGTTGTCTCCCTAGAGCTCTTTCTTTATAGCCATAAAGATAGGCTTAAGACTTTAATGATGCTCTCGTAGGAATAAGAGCTGAAGAACAAAAGAGAGCATCAAGAAGAAAATACCAAACACATTTAAGCCTAACATGCTTCCTATGCATAGGAATATTGCAATAGAATAATTCATTGAAGCACAAAGCAACTAGCATAGGAAGGCAAAACAAGCATAACTTCAAAATATTCACCATAAAGAGAGGAAACTTCTTATTATTAAGATATTTAGAACCAAGTCTCCCTCTCTCATTATAAATTTCAGTGGCATCATGGATGAACTCAACAATATAAGCATCACATAAAGCATTGTTACCATGATCCACATGCAAAAAGGTACTCTTACTCTCCACATAAGCATAATCTTTCTCATTGGTAATAGTAGGAGTAGGACTATCATAAACAACTTGAACACTATAGATTAATTGTGTATTAGGAGGGTGGTGTTCAACAAGGGAGTAATTCCCTCCATGATTATGACAAGTTTCATAAGGATAATTTCTCCTTATGTCATAGGTACCTTTATAATCACTATAGGTTGGAGTTATGACATCATCATAGTAGAGAAGAGCATTATCATTGCTAGCAACTATATTTGTAATCATGTTGTCTTTATTCTTACTAGCAAAAGAATTATCAATTATCACATCACTAGTGGGTAAAGGATTTGCAATCCTATCATCCCCAAGCTTAGAGCTTCCCATATCATCACTTTTAGAGTTGGTACCAAAAAGATTTTCAAGATCATAAGTAGCATTATCGTCATTTTCCCAATCACAATAAGTAACATGCATATCATAATCAAAATCATCTTCAATAGTACCTACGGACGTATCATCAAGATGATAATTAAGGCAATAAACTTCACCTTCTTCTTTAAACTTACAATCGTTAGGATAAAAGTTGATGGGGGGAATATGCTCAGTCCTGGTTGATACCCATTCTTCTTCTTTCTTGCTCCTCTTCCTCCTCCTCTTCTTTTTCTTCTTCTTAACCTTAGGAGGGAGTGGTTGGAGATGAAGCTTCTCCACATATCCTGGTTTATCATTAGAAACAATAGGGGAAACTTGGGAGAAACTCTCCTTTTTATTAGCAGAAATATAAGAGACATTTTTATACTTTGGTAAAGTTCCCTCCTTTATAATCTTACCTATGTAATCATTTTCATGGCAATTAACAACACAATAGAGATGGCAATTTTGCAAAGTGTTTTTTATTCCTATGGCATTAACATCTAGCCATGAAGTCTTTTCTGATAACTCTTCACACATCAAAAATAACATAAGCTCATCATAAAGATCAGAGGTGATCATGTTATCACACAACCGGTTAACAGTTATGTTTCAAAAGTGCATGCATTGAAAATTAAAGTGACCCTCTATACGGCAAAGTTCACAAGTAAAAGGATAAAGGTCACACAATTCTCTAGCAATTTCATTTAAATCTCTGACCCAAGTGATTGTTCTTTCATGCTTATGTTGCTTACAATACTTCTCTTCTTCAATCATAGGCCTTTCACAAGGTCTATCCACTCCACAAAAATTAACATGCTTATATAAAACTTCATTTTTAGGAATTGGATCATGCATGTTGCAATCATCATGAACAATTTCATTTTCTTTGCAAATCTCTTTAAAAGGTTTATGATGCTTGATCCAATCCTCCTTAGGCATATTAAGATGTGAAGCAAAAGATTTGAGGAAATCAACAAGGAGTTGAGAATCAAGTCCAAACTTAGCACTATACTTATTAAAACTTGTAGTTTCAACAAAGGACTTAATGCAATCATACTCATAAATTATACCTGACTCTTTACCTTTGTCGATCTCCCAATCTTCAGTGTTGCGTTGAATTCTTTCAAGGAGTTCCCATTTAGCATCAACCTTTTCGTTTGTGAAAGAACCCATAGAGGAAGCATCGAGCAAATCTTTATCCTGTCGAGAGAGCCTCGCATAGAAATTAGTAATAATCATATCTTTGGGGAGCCCATGGTTAGGACATTTTAGCATTAACGTTTTCAGCCTCCCCAAAGCTTGAGCTATGCTCTCTCCATCGTGAGGATAAAAATTATAAACATAATTCCTATTCTCATGGACTTCATGAAGAGGATAAAACTTGGAGTAAAAGAGAGACTGGATCTCTTCCCACTCCAGCAGGTGAGAGTCATTTAGTAGCCTATACCATTCCAATGCTTTTCCTTTCAGTGACAAGGCAAATAATTTCCTCATGACAAACTCCCTCGATACACCTGCAAGCTTAAATAATGAACATAGTTGTGACAGATATAGCAAGTGTTCACCGGGATGTCTGTCTCCTGTATAACGATTAGCCAAAACATAATCGATAATACCAGCTGGTATTTTATAGGGCACAATTTTAGTAGGGGGAGGAGCAACCACCATAGGTGTGGGGCGTCTTCCCGCAAGCAACGATCCAATAGCAAGGTTGTCCATAAGCATAACTAGTGAAATAAAAACAAGAAACAAAAAGATTTAATTGCAAGATCTAAAGATATACCTTCAAGCACTCACCTCCCCGGCAACGGCGCCAGAAATAGCTTGATGTCTACACACGCTTCTACTCTTGTAGACTATGTTGGGCCTCCAAGCGCAGAGGTTTGTAGGACAGCAGCAATTTCCATCAAGTGGATGGCCTAAGGTTTATCGAACTCAGGGAAGTCGAGGTTGAAGATGGTCTCTCTCAAGCAACCCTGCAACTAAGATACAAGAAGTCTCTTGTGTCCCCAACACACCTAATACAACTAGGAGTTGTATAGGTGCACTAGTTCGGCGGAGAGATGTTAAATGGCAAGTGATATGGATGATAGGAGTGGCAAAGCAATGTAATATAAATCTGTAATAAAAAGTGCAGCAAGCAAACAAGTGGTAAACGTGAGCACAAATGGTATTGCAATGGTGGAAACAAGGCCTAGGCTTCATACTTTCACTAGTGGCAACTCCCAACAACATTAACATAATCGAATCACATGATATTTCCCATAAAACATGCAAAGGGGACACACTCGGAGGTCATTCCTTCGTGGTCAAGAGAGGACGAGAATTATGTAGGGCTACAAAAGCACACCTCAAAGTTCGTAGTTCTCAATCTAAGGATTTCCCAATGTCACCGCGGCCATCCAAAGAGAGTCCCACAATCACCACAACATATCTAAAGGATAGTCAAAGACAAGCACCAAGAGACTCTCAATCTTCAATCAACACACAAGAGAGGAAATCACTCATGAAAATACTTTTCTAATCCATGTCCAATAGACCGCTGTCACCTTGGTCTCGGGGATTATACTAGATAAAGACAAGTGAGTACATCAATCCAATACATAGAGGAAGGGGAAATATCATGGGATCACCCTAGATTAACATAGCCTATGATCACAACGAAGATCACGTCATGGGAGACAGAATTGACCACATAGCTACTGGTAAGAACCTCAGCCCCGAGGAGGAACTACTCCCGCATCATGGAGGGAGGAAGCAACGTTGATGGAGATGAATCCGGGGGCACTTCCCCGTCCCGGCAGGGTGCCGG
>LR738714.1:510021712-510037022 GCA_902687465.1 Secale cereale | reverse complement strand
CGGGTCAACATTATCTTTGTAAAACTTAAGTTCCTCTGTGGCGCAGACTGACTCTGCATAAGCCGCATCGCCTTCTTCATATTCCAAGGCTACCGTGCGACTGCCATGCACTATAATGGTCCCCTTGTGACCCGGCATCTTGAGCTGCAAATAAACATAACACGGCCTTGCCATGAACTTAGCGTAAGCCAGCCTTCCAAACAGAGCATGGTATGGGTTGTGGATCCTAACAACCTCAAACGTTAAAATCTCCGTCCTGGCATCATATTCATCCCCAAAGGACACCTGCAAATCAATTTTTCCCTCCGGGTACGCCGACTTACCAGGCACAACTCCGTGAAAGACAGTATTGGACGGCCTGATTTTCTTGCCAGTTAATCCCATACGACGGAAAGTGTTGTAATAAAGGATATTGATGCTGCTACCTACATCCATGAGTACCTTGGTGAACTTGTATCCTGCAACCTGAGGTGCTACCACCAAAGCTAGCTGACCCGGATTATCAACTCGGGGCGGGTGATCTTCGCGGCTCCACACAATGGGCTGCTCAGACCATCGCAAGTAACGAGGAACTGTCGGCTCAACAGCATTCACCGCCCTTTCATGAAGCTTCTGGTCCCGCTTGCACAGACTTGTGGTGAAGACATGGTATTGCCCGCTGCTCAACTGTTTCGGATTACTGTGATAACCAGACTGCTACTGATTCCCTTGATTGTTCTGCTGGTTGTTGCGGCCTTGATTCCCCTGGCCTTGAAAACTGGAGTTTGAGCCGCCGCCTCCATGACCCGCACCATGAAACCGGATCCTGAACAGCCGTTCGGTCCATAATTGTTCTGAATAGACTCCCTGTAAGACCTCATGATGCTGCAATCCTTCCACATATGAGTGGCCGGCTTTTCGTTCATTCCATGTTTTGGACATGGCTGATTCATCACCTCATCAATGTTATATCTTGGAGGCGGCTTCCCCTTCCGACGCTGGTTAAAATTACGTGCCCCAGTATTAGCTACGAAAGTATAAGCCTTGCGTTTATTGCCACTATTTTGATTGGTCGGGTTATACTGATATCCTCCCAGGTCATTGCCCTTCTTTCCCTTTCCCGGTCTTTCAGCCTCAGACTCGGGGTCCTTGGTACTATCAGAGTCGGCATATTTGACGAGAGCCACCATAAGCTTCCCCATATCACTAGAATGGCGCTTAAGCCGCCCCAACTTTAGCTTGAGCAGAGGGAAACGGAAATTTTTCTCCAACGTTAATATCCCATATTCCGCGTTGATCTTATCTGAAGAATGCATGATGGTTGAGACCTGGCGCACCCAACTGGTCGTTGATTCACCCTCGTTCTGAACACAAAGAGTATAGATCCACAATTGACATCGGTTGCTTGCATGTATCCTTGAAATGCTTGATAAACTTGGCCTTCAGCTCCGCCCATGACCCGATGGAGTTGACGGGCAGTCCTTTCAACCAGTTACGAGCCATACCTTCCAGCATCATCGTGAAATACTTGGCACATGCGGCTTCGCTAACGTCCAGCATCTCCATAGCCATCTCATAACTCTCTATCCAAGCCTCAGGGGCTGATCCGCTATGTAATTGGGCACCTTACAAGGGCCCTTGAAATCCTTAGGCAACCGCTCATTCCGTATAGCCGCCGTTAAGCACGGCACGCCCCAAGATCTAGACGTCCTGCCTGTCTCTACTGAGGTTGCCGGATAATATGGCGCCGGCTGATGATCGGCCGCCTGAGCCTCCAGCTCTGCCTCTCGGCGCATCCTGCCCTGATCCACCAAGTCATGTGCATTGGCGCCATGCCGCGCCGGGTTATGTCCACGAGCCGAGTTACGGCACCGCTCTGTGCTTGAAACCTCTGGCGAGTCAACATGCCTGCTGTAACTGGAACTTGAACGGGGGGTTGAATGAATCCAGTCTCGACTATAAGAATAAGCATGTTGCTGCTACAGCATCGTCTAAAGTAGTTCCTGGGCCCTCCGGGTTTCCACCACCACCGGGGTTTCGCCCTCAACCGGCAAAGCCGCCAATCTCGCTGCCACTGCTATCATGTTATCCAGAGGGTTGGAGTAGTGACCCACCGGCGTCGCCGGGTAATGATGTGTTGGGCGGTTTTGATTTGCATACAAAGAACATGTCATACGCTGGTGAACCGGCCCGCCGGTCCTAGGCACTTTAGCCGTCCGGTTTACCACCGGCGGACTACTGCCCCCTGCTCCAACCGTGTTAAAAAGATTTCTTGGCTCATAAACGAAGGGGAGATGACTCTGTTGCTTTCTTCCTCATGGCCTCGTTAGCTACGTTCTGTTACACCGAGAGCCGGTAAGAATCCGCTGAGCCCGGGCGTCCAGAACAGCCCGTTCCTCTGTCATCCTGGCGTTCTCCGCCGCCAGGTCTTCTTTGGCTTGTGTTATCTCCTCTCGCAGCTTATCCACAGCCGCTTTGTGTTGTTCCTGGTTTTCTGGGGTTACCTCCATCCCCATCAGAGTCGCCAGATCCTCCAACAGATATGTCAAGACTTGAGTCGGTGGGCGCGCTGATCAGCCCACGCCTGCCGCAGCTGCCGTCGCGTCGGGTGTTATTGCCCCAGCAACTGTTGATCCGAGAGCCGGCTGGGTGCTAGTCATGAAAATCATCACCCTGCTCGGCGGCTCACAGGGGTCCGGAATACTGTTACCGTCGGACAAGCCCCCAAGCCGTCCGCTCTGCATCTGGTACATGAATCGGTCTCACTTGTGGATGACTCGCCATCGGAAAGAATGGCCGTCTCATCGCGAGATCCGGAGCTTCCAGCACCCTGGATGTATCCAACAAAGGCACGCTTCACGGCGGGCTGAACCCGGGTAGATCACGCACGCTGAGCCATATCGACGATGTCGGTGCAGGTGTCCGGCTCAGGGTCCGGTTCACCGATCTTGCAAATGAAGACGTGGATTCCGCCGAAGGGGACCTGGTATCCGTACTCAATTGAGCCGGCCTCGGGATCCCAGCCTTCATCATCGATTTAAAGATTATCACGATGACTCTTGGTCATTCGGCCCATGGCGTATCCCTTGAGCCCTTTGAAATTGCCCTTCAAGAACTCGAAACCACAGGCCGCAGGCCCCATGGTGGGCGCCAACTATCGTGGAGTTGTCACAGCAGATTTCCTAAGGGAAGGACTTGATTGTGGAGCCATAGCGACGTGGTTAGCTTAAAGGGGTTAAATGGGACAAAAGACACGGGGATTTTATACTGGTTCGGCCCTTGCGGTGAGGGTAAAACCAAATCCGGTTTGAGGTGGAAACGCTGGGGTGTCGATTGCTAGGGAGCAGATGCGCTTGCCTAGCTCTCGATCTATTGTTTCTTGCCCTAAGCTGCTGTCGGGTCGTCCCCTTATATACACAGGTTGACGCCCTGCGGCCTACGGAGTCCTGGCTGGCTCATACAATCGTGTCTGGCCTGGTGACTCTTGTTACATGCCTTACAATATAAGTTTCATATGTGGCAGTTGATACTCACAGGCTTTAAGCCGTCTCGGGCCTTGGGCCCTCACATAAACTGACATCTTTAACATGCTTCTGGTCTTGGCCCATGAACCGCCATTGGGTAACCAGGCCCCTCCTGGGCGGGTCATATCAAATACTTATATCCCCAACAAGGACGGAGGTCCAAACTAAACAAATATGCAATAAAATTACATGTCCATCAGTACATCGGTTGTTTTAACTCCATTCGCATGAGATGCCCCATTGTTAATTGCCCATATTAATTTTAGTTTAAGTCACATGTCAGACGGGAGAGAACCAAGGACGTGAATATTTGGAAATAGACATATTGGGTGAAAGAAGAGTGGACCTGAGTATGCAAGAGGTTGTGGCCATTGACTCTAAGGAACAAGTGCATAAGTCCAGTCGCTCAAGTTATCGAGAAAAAGATCAGGTAGATGAAGAGGAAGTTGCTCTATGTACAAAACCCCCTGGAGCATCTGCCCATCTCCTCTTGGATCCTCTCTCCGGTGGTGACTCGGGCAATACGGCCGCACGCCTGCCCGTCTCCTAATATGCTCAAATCAATTGACCCCCGCTAACATTACATGTATGTACATATTGGATTGGAAGTATGTCACGACAAAGAAATTGTATGGTGGAAAAAGGAATCGTACATGAAAAGGACAGAAATATAGGGGGACCTGGTGTATTGTCGTTGCCCATACACATGTCCTCTCTTGTACAGTGCCCTCCATCACCTCCAGCCTGAATTATACATGGAACCAATCCGAGAGGCCGACCACCTTGTGCAGTTGTTGGAGCATCGTCAAGAAGAACAGGTTGCCCAACAAGAGTTCCCAGTACAAGAAGAAGAGAGGAGGATTAAATTAGAATAGGCCTTGAACCACTATCGTCGGCTAGGAGCAGGATGAGACGTCATCCACCACCGCTCTCATTGCCGCCAGACCTATGGATGTGAAGATCGATGTGTCCCAAAGGCCAGTGGCCCATGTCGCACGCTCGCCCCGCCCAGCACCACCTGGCGCGGGTTCCATCGCCGCAACCTTGACGGAGGCGTCACCGGCTAGTTGCCGCTGCCGTGGGCTCTGTTAGGGATTTTCACGGTATGAGCGAGGAGGGGAGGGAGGATGAGCGAACTGACCTGGAGGCAGGCGCTCGAGCGCCAGATCGCTTCAGGCACCTCGCCTTGGTTGGATCCCCTGGACCGCCGGTTGCCTCGCACGCGTTTCATCGGCTACCTTGAGCGCTCGATCCCTCACGTGGTTGGCATCCGATGGATCCCGGCGACCATCGGTTTCCTGGCGAGGGTCGTCTCCTCGGCTGAAGATGATAAATGGGCCACTGAAGCCCAATCAACGACAGGCCTTCAAAAAAGTTGCTAGAACAGGTGCCCATCAGGACAGGCGGCCCAGTCGCGGTAAACGGGCGCTAAAATGTGATCTGACGGCGAGAAACGATCTAAATGCGTAATCCGACGGCCCAAATCGCTGGGGGTGTGAGAGAGCTCGGTTTAGGCTCAGTTTTACTGTTCCCAATAATGTGTACCATACCTAATGTGTGCCTTGCCACGTGTCCAGCAAGGGGGTACATGAGTGATCTAGGAGTGGATCACTAGACAGCGGTCAAAATTAGCCTTAGAGAAATAAGAAAATGTTTCTTGGTTATGGACGTGATAAAGAGTTCATCGTAAAGGGTTACGCCGATGCAAGCTTTGACACTAATCCAGATGACTTTGTATGCGTATTGAACATAGGAGCAATTAGCTAGAGTAGCTTTATGCAGAGCATTATAGACATATAAATTTGCAAAGTACACACGGATCTGAATGTTGCAGACTCGTTGACTAAAAACTCTTTCAGAAGCAAAACATGATCATACCTTAGAGTGTTAATCACATAAATGATGTGAACTAGATTATTGACTCTAGTAACCTCTTTGGATGTTAATCACATGGCGATGTGAACTATGGGTGTTAATCACATGGCGATGTGAACTAGATTATTGACTCTAGTAAACTCTTTGGGTGTTAATCACATGGCGATGTGAACTAGATTATTGACTCTAGTAAACTCTTTGGGTGTTAATCACATGGCGATGTGAACTAGATTATTGACTCTAGTGCAAGTGGGAGACTGATGGAACCCTAGAGGCAATAATAAAATGGTTATTATTATATTTCCTTAATCATGATAATGGTTTATTATTCATGCTAGAATTTTATTGACCGGAAACCTAAATACATGTGTGAATAAATAAACAAATATCGTGTCCCTAGTAAGCCTCTACTTGACTAGCTCGTTAATCAAAGATGGTTAAGGTTTCATAACCATGGACATGAGTTGTCATTTGATAACGGGATCACATCATTATGAGAATGATGTGATGGACAAGATGTTGGGAAACGTAGCATGTAATTTCAAAAAAAATCTTACGCTCACGCAAGATCTATCTAGGAGATGCATAGCAACGAGAGGCGAAGAGTATGTCACGTACCCTCGTAGACCAAAAGCGGAAGCATTTGACAACGTGGTTGATGTAGTCGAACTTCTTTTAGCTCTGACCGATCAAGCACCAAACGTACGGCGCCTCCGAGTTATACACACGTTCAGCTTGATGACGTTCCTCGTCCTCCTGATCCAACAAGATGCCGAGGAAGTAGATGAGTTCCATCAGCCCGACGGTGTGGTGACGATGATGGTAAAGTGATCCGCATAGGGCTTCGCCTTAGCACCGCGAGAATATGACCGGGGTGTAAACTGTGGAGGGGGGTGCCGCAAACGGCTAACAATTGATGTTGTGTGTTCTAAGGCGCCCCCCACATATATATTGGTGGGAGGGAGAGGAAGGCACTAAGGGTGCGCCCCAAGTAGGATCCGAATCCTACTTGGGGTTTCCAAAGTGGCGTCCCCTCCTTCCAAAAATCATCGGAGGGAATAAGGGAAGAGGGAAGAGAGAAGGAAGGGGGGTCGAACCCCCTCTTCTCCTTATCCTACCCGACCTCCTGCCATAGGGAGTGGGCGCACTGGTATGCTCTCCTCTCATGGCCCATATGGCCCATATATTTCCTCAAACAACATTCAATCACCAATCATATAACTCGTATAATACAATATCATCATCAAACGTTAAGCGTGCGGACCCTACGGGTTTGAGAACTATGTAGACATGACTGAGACACCTCTCCGGTCAATAACTAATAGCGGAACCTGGATGCCCATATTGGCTCCTACATATTCTATGAAGATCTTTATCGGTCGAACCGTTATGACAACACACACAAATCCCTTTGTCCGTCGGTATGTTATTTGCCCGAGATTCGATCGTCGGTATCTCTATACCTAGTTCAATCTCGTTACCGTCAAGTCTCTTTACTCCTTTCGTAATACATCATCCCATGACTAACTCATTAGTCATTTGCTTGTAAGGCTTATTATGATGTGCATTGCCGAGAGGGCCTAGAGATACCTCTCTGATACTCGGAGTGACAAATCCTAATCTCGATTCACGCCAACCCAACAAGACACCTTCGGAGATACCTGTAGATCATCTTTATGATCACCTAGTTACGTTGCGACATTTGATAGCACACAAGGCACTCCTCCGGTATCCTGGAGTTGCATGATGTCATAGTCATAGGAACATGTAATTGACATAGATGAAAGCGGCAGCAATAAACTGTACGATCAAATGCTAAGGTAACGGATGGGTCCTGTCCATCACATCATTCTCATAATGATGTGATCCCATTATCAAATGACAACTCATGTCCATGGTTAGGAAACCTTAACCATCTTTGATCAACGAGCTAGTCTAGTAGAGGCTTACTAGGGACACAATATTTGTTTATTTATTCACACATGTATTTAGGTTTCCGGTCAATACAATTCTAGCATGAATAATATACATTTATCATGATTAAGGAAATATAATTATAACCAGCTTATTATTGCCTCTAGGGCATATTTCCATTAGTCTCCAACTTGCACTAGAGTCAATAATCTAGTTCACATCGCCATGTGATTAACACCCAAAGAGTTTACTAGAGTCAATAATCTAGTTCACATCGCCATGTGATTAACACCCATAGTTCACATCGCCATGTGATTAACATCCAAAGAGTTTACTAGAGTCAATAATCTAGTTCACATCGTTTATGTGATTAACACTCTAAGGTATGATCATGTTTTTCTTGTGAGAGAGTTTTCAGTCAACAGGTCTGCAACATTCAGATCCGTGTGTACTTTGCAAATTTCTATGTCTACAATGCTCTGCATACAGGTACTCTAGCTAATAGCTCATACGTTCAATACACATCCAGATTGACTCAGAGTCATTTGGATTAGTGTCAAAGCTTGCATCGGCGTGACCCTTTACGACGAACTCTTTATCACCTCCATAATTGAGAAACATTTCCTTATTCCACTAAGGATAATTTTGACTGTTGTCCAGTGATCCACTCCTGGATCACTCTTGTACCCCCTTTCCAGACATGCGGCAAGGCACAAATTTGGTCTGGTACATAGCATGGCATGCTTTATAGAACCTATGGCCGAGGCATAGTGATTGACTTTTATTCTCTCTCTATTTTTCTGCCTTGGTCAGGCTTTGAGTCTTACTCAACTTCATACCTTACAACTCATGCAAGAACTCCTTCTTTGACTGATCCATTTTGAACTCCTTCAAAATCTTTATCAAGGTATGTACTCATTGAAATTTTTATCCAGTGTCTTGATCTATCTTTATAGATCTTGATATCCAATATGTAAGCAGCTTCACTGAGGTCTTTCTTTGAAAAACTCCTTTCAAACACTTCTTTATGCTTTCCAGAAAATTCTACATCATTTCCGATCAACAATATGTCATTCACATATAGTTATCAGAAAGGCTGTAGTGCTCCCACTCACTTTCTTGTAAATACAAGATTCACCACAAGTCTATATAAAACTATATGCTTTGATCAACTCATCAAAGTGTGTATTCCAACCCCGTGATGCTTGCACCAGTCCATAGATGGATCGTTGGAGCTTGCACACTTTGTTAGCACCTTTAGGATTGACAAAACCTTCTGGTTGCATCATATACAAATCTTCTTTAATAAATCCATTAAGGAATGCAGTTTTTGACATCCATTTGCCAGATTTCATAAAATGTGGCAATTGCTAACATGATTCGGACAGACTTAAGCATCGCTACGGGTGAGAAAATCTCATCGTAGTCAACACCTTGAACTTGTCGAAAAACCTTTTGCAATAAGTCGGGCTTTGTAGAAAGTGATATTACCACCAGCGTCTGTCTTCCTCTTGAAGATCCATTTATTTTCAATGGCTTGCCGATCACCGGGCAAGTCCACCAAAGTCCACACTTTGTTCTCATACATGGATCCTATCTCAGATTTCATGGCCTCAAGCCATTTATCGGAATCTAGGCTCATCATAGCTTCTTCATAGTACAAAGGTTCGCCACTATCTAACAACATGAATTCCAGGAAAGGGTTACTATACCACTCTGGTGCAGTACGTGTTCTGGTCGACCTTCGAGGTTCGGTAGTAACTTGATCTGAAGTTTCATGATCACTATCATTAGCTTCTTCTCTAGTTGGTGTATGCATCACGTGAACAGTTTTCTCTGATGGTCTACTTTCCAATTCGAGCGAAGGTACAATTACCTTATCAAGTTCTACTTTCCTCCCACTCACTTCTTTCGAGAGAAACTCCTTCTCTAGAAATGATCCATTCTTAGCAACAAAGATCTTGCCTTCGGATATGTGGTAGAAGGTGTACCCAACAGTTTCTTTTGGGTATCCTATGAAGATGCACTTCTCCGATTTGGGTTCAAGCATATCAGGCTGAAGCTTTTTCAAATAAGCATCACAACCTCAAATCTTAAAAAATGATAGCTTTGGTTTCTTGCCAAACCATAGTTCATACGATGTCGTCTCAACAGATTTGGATGGTGCCTTATTTAACGTGAATGCAGTTGCCTCTAATGCATAACCCAAAATGATAAAGGCAAATCGATAAGAGACATCATAGAATGCACCATATCCAAGAGAGTACGGTTACGATGTTTGGACACACCATTACATTGTGGTGTTCCAAGTGGCATGAGCTGTGAAACTATTCCACATTGTTTCAAATAAAGACCAAACTCATAACTCAAATATTCGCCTCTGCGATCTGATCGTAGAAGCTTTATTTTCTTGTTACGATGATTCTCTACTTCACTCTGAAATTCTTTGAACTTTTCAAATATTTTAGACTTGTGTTTCATTAAGTAGATATACCCATATCTACTCAAATCATCTGTGAAGGTGAGAAAATAACGATACCCACCGCGTGCTTCAACACTCATCGGACCGCATACATCGGTATGTATTATTTCCAATAAATCATTAGCTCGCTCCATTGTTCCGGAGAACGGAGTTTTAGTCATATTCCCATGAGGCATGGTTCGCAAGTATCAAATGATTCATAATCAAGTGATTCCAAAAGTCCAACAGCATGGAGTTTCTTTATGCGCTTTACACCAATATGACCTAAACGGCAGTGCCACAAGTATGTTGCACTATCATTACCAACTCTGCATCTTTTGGCTTTAATATTATGAATATGTTTATTACTACGATCGAGACTCAATAAACCATTCACCTTGGGTGTATGACCGTAGAAGGTTTTATTCATGTAAACAAAATAACAATTATTCTCTGACTTAAATGAATAATCGTATTGCAATAAACACGATCCAATCTTGTTCATGCTCAATGCAAACACCAAATTACATTTATTTAGGTTTAACACTAATCCCAATAGTATAGAGAGTGTGTGATGATGATCATATCAATCTTGGAACTACTCGCAACACACATCGTCACCTCACCCTCAACCAGTCTCTGTTTATTCTGCAATTCCTGTTTCGAGTTACTAATCTTAGCAACTTGAACTAGTATCAAATACCTAGGGGCTACTACGAATACTAGTAAGGTACACATCAATAACATGTATATCTAATATACCTTTGTTCACTTTGCCATCCTTCTTATCCGCCAACTTTTTTGGGGCTGTTCCGCTTCCAGTGACCAGTCCCTTTGTAGTAAAAGCACTCAGTTTTAGGCTTGGGTCCAGCTTTGGGCTTCTTTGCGGGAGTGGCAACTTGCTTGACATTCTTTTTGAAGTTCCCTTTCTTTCCCTTGCATTTTTTCTTGAAACTATTGGTATTGTTAACCATCAACACTTGATGCTCCTTCTTGATTTCTACCTCCGCAGCTTTGAGCATTGCAAAGATCTCAGGAATTGTCTTCTCCATCCCTTGCATATTATAGTTCATCATGAAGACTTTGTAGCTTGGTGGCAGTGATTGGAGAACTCTGTCAATAACACTATCATATGGAAGATTAACTCCCAGCTAAGTCAAGTGATTATGATACCACACATTTTGAGTATGTGTTCACTGACAGAACTGTTCTCCTCCATCTTGCAGCTATAGAACTTGTTGGAGACTTCGTATCTCTCAACTCGGGCATTTGCTTGAAATATTAACTTCAACTTTTGGAACATCTCATATGCTCCATGATGTTCAAAACATCTTTGAAGTCTCGATTCTAAGTCGTAAAGCATGGCACACTCAACTATAGAGTAGTCATCTGACCGCGTCCGCCAGACATTCACAACGTCTAGATTAGCAGGAGGGGGTTGTCACCTAGCGATGCATCAATGACATAATTCTTCTGTGCAGCAATGAGGATAATACTCAAGTTACGGACCCAGTCCGTGTAGTTGCTACCATCATCTTTCAACCAGCTTTCTCTAGGAATGCATTAAAATTCAGGGGAATGGTAGCACGGGCCATTAATATAAAACATAGATATGCAAATACTATCAGGACTAAGTTCATGATAAATTAAGTTCAATTAATCAAATTACTTAAGATCTCCCACTTAGATAGACATCCCTCAAGTCATCTAAATGATACGTGATCCAAATCAACTAAACCATGCCCGATCATCACGTGAGATGGAGTAGTCATCAATGGTGAACATCTCTATGTTGATCATATCTACTATATGATTCATGTTCGACCTTTCGGTCTCCAGTTTTCCGAGGCCATGTATGTACAAGCTAGGCTCATCAAGTTTAACCTCAGTATTCCGCATGTGCAAAAATGTCTTGCACCCGTTGTATGTGAACGTAGAGTCTATCACACCCGATCATCACGTAGTGTCTCAACACAACGAATATAGCAACGGTGCATACTCAGGGAGAACTCTTTTACCTTGAAATTTAGTTAAGGCATCATCTTATAATGCTACCGCCATACTAAGCAAAATAAGATGCATAAAAGATAAACATCACATGCAATCAAAATATGTGACATGATATGGCCATCATCATCTTGTGCTTTTGATCTCCATCTCCAAAGCATCGTCATGATCTCCATCATCACTGGCTTGACACCTTGATCTCCATTGTAGCGTCGTGGTCATCTCGCCAACTATTACTTCTACGACTATAGCTAACTCATAGCGATAAAGTAAATCAATTACATGGCACATAAATTTCATACAATAAAGAGACAACCATAAGGCTCCTGCCGGTTACCGATAATTTACAAAACATGATCATCTCATACAATAACGTATAACTCATCACGTCTTGACCATATCACATCGCAACATGCCATGCAAAAACAAGTTAGACGTCCTCTACTTTGTTGTTGCAAGTTTTACGTGGCTGCTACGGGCTTCTAGCAAGAACCGTTCTTACCTACAGCACAAAACCACAACGGTGTTTTCTCAAGATTGTTGTTTTAACCTTCTCCAAGGACCGGCCGCAGTCAAATTCGATTCAACTAAAGTAGGAGAAACAGACACCCGCCAGCCACCTTTATGCAAAACTAGTTGCATGTCTCTCGGTGGAACCGATCTCATGAACGCGTTCATGTAAGGTTGGTCTAGGCCGCTTCATCCCACAATACCGCCGAATCAAAATAAGATGTTGGTGGTAAGCATCATGACTATCACCGCCCACAACTCTTTGTGTTCTACTTGTGCAAAACATCTACGCATAGACCTGGCTCTAATGCCACTGTTGGGACACGTAGCATGTAATTTCAAAAAAAAATCCGACGCTCACGCAAGATCTATCAAGGAGATGCATAGCAACGAGAGGGGAAAAGTATGTCTACGTACCCTCATAGACCGAAAGCGGAAGCGTTTAACAACGCGGTTGATGTAGTCGAATTTCTTCTAGCTCCGACCGATCAAGCACCGAACGTACGGCACCTCCGAGTTCTGCACACATTCAGCTTGATGACATTCCTTGTCCTCTTGATCCAGCAAGATGTCGAGGAAGTAGATGAGTTCCGTCAGCACGACAACATGGTGACAATGATGGTGAAGTGATCCGCGTAGGGCTTCGCCTAAGCACCGCGATAATATGATCGGGGTGTAAACTATGGAGGTGGGCGCCGCACACGGCTAACAATTGATGTTGTGTGTTCTAGGGCGCCCTGACATATATACAGGTGGGAAGGAGAGGGAGGCAGCTAGGGTGCACCGCAAGTAGGATCCGAATCCTACTTGGGGTTTCCCAAGTGGCGCCCCTCCTTCCATAAATCATCGGAGGGAATAAGGGAAGAGGGAAGATAGAAGGAAGGAGGGGCCGAACCCCCTCTTATCCTTCTCCTATTTGGCCTCCTGCCATAGGGGGCGCGCCACCCCTTGTGGGCTGGTGTGCTTCCCTCTCATGGCCCACATATTTCCTCCGGGGGTTCTGGTACCTCTCGGAACTCCGATAAAGACCCGATACACTTCGGAACACTACCGGTGTCCGAATACTATCGTCCTATATATCAATATTTACCTATCGACCATTTTGAGACTCCTCGTCATGTTCGTGATCATATCCGGGACTCCGAACAACATTAGGTCACCAATCATATAACTCATATAATATTATATTGTCATTGAACGTTAAGCGTCCGGACCCTACAAGTTCGAGAACTATGTAGACATGATCGAGACACCTCTCCGGTCAATAACCAATAGCGGAACCTGGATGCCCATATTGGCTCCCACATATTCTAGGAAGATCTTTATCGGTCGAACCGTTATGACAACATACACAAATCCCTTTGTCCGTCGGTATGTTACTTGCCCGAGATTCGATCGTCGGTATCTCTATACCTAGTTCAATATCGTTACCGACATGTCTCTTTACTCGTTACATAATACATCATCATGTGACTAACTCATTAGTCATTTGCTTGTAAGGCTTATTATGATGTGCATTGCCGAGAGGGCCCAGAGATACCTCTCCGATACTCGGAGTGACAAATCCTAATGTCGATTCACGCCAAACCAATAAGACACCATTGGAGATACCTATAGATCATCTTTATAATCATCCTATTACGTTGCGACATTTGATAGCACACAAGGCACTCCTCCGGTATCCGGTAGTTGCATGATCTCATAGTCATAGGAACATGTATTTGACATAGATGAAAGAAGTAGCAGTAAATTGTACGATCAAATGCTAAGCTAACGGATGGTCTTGTCCATCACATCATTCTCATAATGATGTGATCCCGTTATCAAATGACAACTCATGTCCATGGTTAGGAAACCTTAACCATCTTTGATCAACGAGCTAGTCTAGTAGAGGCTTACTAGGGGCACAGTATTTGTTTATGTATTCACACATGTATTTAGGTTTCCGGTCAATACAATTCTAGCATGAATAATAAACTTTTCTCATTATTAATGAAATATAATAATAACCACTTTATTGTTGTCTCTAGGGCATATTTCCATCATAAGACCCATCCGTTAGCTTTTAGCATTTGATCATACAGTTTATTGCTATTGCTTTCATGTATGTCAAATACATATTCCTTTGACTATGAGATCATACTCCCGGATACCGGAGGAATACCTTGTGTGCTATCAAACGTCACAACTAATTGGGTGATTATAAATATGCTCTATAGGTATCTCCAAAGGTGTTTTGTTGGGTTGGCATGAATCGAGATTAGGATTTGTCACTCCGAGTATCGGAGAGGTATCTCTAGGCCCTCTCGGTAATGCACATCATAATAAGCCTTGCAAGCAAATGACTAATGATTTAGTCGTGGGATGATGTATTACGGAATGAGTAAAGAGACTTGCCGGTAATGAGATTGAACTAGGTATAGAGATACCAACGATCGAATCTCGGGCAAGTAACATACCGACTAAAAAAGGGAATTGTGTATTTTGTCATAACAGTTCGACCGATAAAGATCTTCGTAGAATATGTAGGAGCCAATATGGGCATGCATGTTCTGCTATTGGTTATTGACCGGAGAGGTGTCTCGGTCATGTCTACATAGTTCTTGAACCCGTAGGGTTCGCACGCTTAACGTTCGTTGACGATATAGTATTATATGAGTTATGTGATATGGTGATTAAATGTTCTTCAGAGTCCCAGATGAGATCACGGAGATGACGAGGAGTCTCGAAATAGTTGAGAGGTAAATATTGATATATAAGATTATGGTATGCGGACACCAGAAGTGTTCCGGAGGACATCATGTACTCATCGGGTCACCGGGAGGAGTTCCGCCCCCGACAAAAGATATGGGCCTAATGGGCCAAGAGGGGGAACGCACGACCCACAATGGGTTGGGGTGCCCCCATATGGGCTGGCCTAATGCTGAGAAGGAAAGGGGCGAGGGAAAGGAAAGTGAGGAATAGGAATCACACTTCCTTCCCTCAACCCCTCATATTTCCTTCCCTCTCAGACAAATATGGCAAGCGGGGGGGGGGGGGG
>LR738714.1:509968483-510021702 GCA_902687465.1 Secale cereale | reverse complement strand
GGGGGCGCACGGCAAGGCAGCCCCTAGGGGGGCGGTGGTGTGACACCCCAAGATCGACGCTCCAGAAGACTTCCAAATGTTCTGGGTTTCGCCATGTGTTTTATTTGCTTGATTCATTTTATTTGTGCTTTGCATCATGTCATTAATCTTTGCATCTTGACTAAATAAATAGTATGGGTCTTTGATCCATTTAAATTGAGGGATATTCACAATGGTGACTTCTCTTTATAACATATCCTCCCAATATTTAGGGAGCTATAATAAAATAATCTTGGAATAAACCATAACACACTTACAATTTAAGTTCCTTGTATTTTTTTAATCACAATTCCTTGCCTCAGACTTTGTCGATAATTCTTTCATCACTTTCCCAAGCTCCACCTTAAACCTCAACATTTTTGGACCTCCCTATCACCTACTTCGTATGCAAAACCATTTGAATTAAATTCAAATGAGTTTGATTCAAACTTCACCCACATGTTCATTTTCATTTTTCTTGGATCAAGCTCATTTTTGCGAGTCTGATAAAATTAACTTCTTGCCCAAACTCCACTCCAATCTATCTCGGCATTTCTTCCAAGTTTCTGTTTCTTTGAAATAGAGAGAACAATTAAGAGGAAGAAGAGAGTGCACAGCCCAGCAGGCCACAGGCCCACCGCGGCCGCCTTAGGGCATCCATCCCCGCAGCCCACATAGGCCCAGCCGACCCACCTTTAACTAAACCCTATCCTGTCGCTTAGCCTGAACCCCATTCTCTCGATCCCCTCCTCCCTCTCGATCTCCAGTGCGCCGCCACCCACAGGAGAAACACCTCGCTCCCGATCTCCTCATGTGCGCCATCGGTAGGTCCTCGTCCCGTCGCCCGAACCCTCCACGACCTCCTCCTAGAGCGTCACGGCCTCCTGCCTGAGCACAGACGCTCTCATCGTCGACCCGCCTTGCCTCGCGCCCTCATTCGTCTGCTCGCCGCCGTGCCACCACGGGTTGGATCCGGCGATGTCCGGCCATCTTCCGTCGTCCCCGATGACCTCCCGCTCCGGATCCGCCTTCACGACCTCACCGCCCGGTCCTGCTTCTTGCAGTTCCTCTCCTCGATGCACCATGGCCCCGCCCACCTCTGCTCGCCCCCATGACCCTCGTCTCAGCGCCACCCCGAGCCTCCACCCACCATGGTGTCGCCTCGCAGCTCCCTAGGGCCCATGTGGCGCCGGTCGCCTGACCTCCGCCATCGCCGAGCCTCCATATGCTCCTCTTTCCCTGAGTCTCCCTGCATCCGAACGACCAACCCCACGTCCGGCCAACCGTGTTGTTGCCGATGGACACCGAGCCATGGAGGCTCTTTAGGTGTTGCGCGCTTGTAGTGCCTTCTCCCGAGCAGGAGCAGCTTGAACCGATGCCTTCGTGAAGCCCGAGTGTGAATTTTGTGCATAGGATATGCCAAGACCGTCCCGGTCCGACAAGAACCACGACGTCCATCCATCGACAAGTACCCCTATGCATGGATACGCCAATTTCCTCTCCGAACATGTACGACTACACCCGGTGATGCGTCGAGTTCCTCTACCTACGTCCCACCCTCGAAGACCCCGTGAATGACAACTTCCCACGATGCCCCACGAACGACTACTTCCACTACAGTCGCGAGAACGACTACTTCCCTCTACGAACTCGATCCGCTCCGACAACGGCCGCTTCAAAGGTATACCCCGAGTCGAATGCCGATGTGGTCAACGAGTGCATGTGTTGTATGAGATGCACCCTATGTTTGCCTCGAGTCTGAATTGATGTTGCACGTTCCTCAATGTTTGCCATGCCGTCGACACGTGGGAACCCAGTTTTTGGGATCACCCCACCTTCCTTCGCATGACACGCTCTCGCTCCTTCTTTTGCACCGGTTTCTCGATGAGTTACCGGAACCGATATGTTGCCATGGCATCATTTTCGGATTCGTCGCCGTGGCACCCTTTTTTTCTACCACGGTGACAAATGTTTCATATCTTGCTCATGTCAATTGTTAACAAAATTGCATAAAACTTGAACGTGTCATTCGCGTCATGACAACAACATTAAAATGTTTAAATTGTGTTTGCTTAAAATTGCTAATTATGCACATGGGGATTTATCCGGAATTGTTGTTGTTATTTTCGGCCTCATTTAAAAATGCCTAGTTAGTGTAGTTTGCTCATGCTTCACCTCCTGCCATGTTAACAAACATTAAATCTTGTCTTGTAAATAAACGAGAGTCAACTAAATGTTTGAGTGTGGTGTTTCGTCAATATTGAGCTCCACTTAATTTGTAGTGTTGTTTGTTGCACTTTGACATGCCTATTTTAAATCGGACATGCATCTTACTTGTTTGTGCATATACCACATTTGAGCTTGTTTGTTTACCGTTTCGTTTGCTTCTTTCCGGTATGCTTCTCTCGTTAGCTTCGGTTTCGTTTCGGAGTTATGAGGATTCGTTCGACTACTTCTGTTTGCCTTCTTCATGGACTTGTCCTTCTTCCTTGCGGGATCTCAGGCAAGATGACCGTTCCCCGATATCACCTCTATCTTTGCTTTGCTAGTTGTCTCACTCTATAGTTATGCCTCGATGCCTATTCTTGTCTTGTCAGCCTCATATGTTGCCATGAAACACTCTAACCGCCTTCCTCACAAACCGTTGATTTGCTAAGTACGCTTTTGCTCAGCCCCTCTTATAGTGTTGTTAGTTGCACGTGAAGTTGGAAGATTCCTCCATGTTTTGGACTTGTTTATTGGGATAACACAATATATTTTTTAAATTAATTAATGAACATGTATATTGGTAATGGGTGGAAGGCTTGGCCTTCTGCTTGGTGTTATGTTCCACTCATGCCACCTTAGGACCCGATAAACCGGTGTTATGTTCCTTGATTTTGCGTTCCTAACACAGTTTGGGTTTATGGGCCCCCTTGATAATTTGCATTTCTTAAAGCTTTTCCAGCAAGGCCCAACTTTGGTTGTACCATTTTCCTAACAACTAAAAAACTTGCATAAGGTGTAATTAACCTGAGTTCTTAATCAACCCCCGGGCCAGTGCTCCTCATGAGTGTTGGTCCAAACTAGAGCAACTTGCGGTGCCACCCAGTTTTCTGGGGTCTTTGGTTGTTGTACGTAGTGCTTATCCGGTCGTGGCCTGAGACAAGATGCGCGCGGCTACTATCAGGGTGTCGGCACGCCGGGAGGTCTTGCTGGATTAGTTTTACCTTTGTCGAAATATCTTGAGCACGGGATTCTGAGAACACTCGGGTCTTCCCAACATGGAGTTGCGACTCCGCGGATCGTGAGCTTGTGATGGGCTAAGTTGGGACACCCCTGCAGGGTTATGAACTTTCGAAAGTCGTACCCACGGTTATGTGGCAGATGGGAATTTGTTAATATCCGGTTGTAGATAACTTGTAACCATATCCTTAAGTATACACTACATGTGTGAGTAACCGTGATGGTCTCTTTTCGAAGGGTTTCAGAAAGTGAACACGGTGGGATTATGCATGAATGTGAGTAGCTAGGATCACTTAGTGATCACTTTTGGCGACCGTTGGCACATATCCTCATCTCGCTCTGACTTCGTAAGCTAGTTGCTTAGTGCTTGCTGCAGCCACTTTATTACCTCTCCACACCTAAAAGTCTTTGTTAGTTTTTATACCCGGGAATGGGATTGCTGAGTCCTTGTGACTCACATATTACAACACACACACCAGATGCAGGTACAATTGAGTACGATGCAGGAGATGGACAGGAACTTCACTGGGAGTTCGATGAAGAGCGTGGTCGTATGTATGTGACGTGTCCCGACGATCAGTAGTGGTTCCTACTAGGGGCGATCAGGACTTGTGGTTGTGATATCTTTTCTCGTTTGATTTCGTCTGTAGCCGGACTCTGTGTTATTTGGATGAATGTATGAATGTTGAATTAATTGTGTGACGTGGCGAGTGTAAGCCAACTATTTTATCTCTTTATCCCTGTTCATTACATGAGTTGCGCAAAGATACCACGCTTGCAATCATTCCAGAATGCGATTATGCCTCTAACTCATGCCTCGACACGTAGGAGCTATAGTCCCATCTTGGGCATTACAAGTTGGTATTCAGAGCCTTCTCCGACCTAGGAGCCCCCTGATTGATCGAACCGTTGTCGGTGGAGTCTAGATAGACACACAAAAATGTTTTGAGTCCTATATATATTGGAGAGTAGGATTTCTTTTTACTCCTCATCCCCTTCTTCGCTCTCGTGAGGATTCCTGGCGTTGTTTTAACATCACTATCCTCAATTTTCACCAAATTGTTTTAGGATCACGCGGGCATTGTTTGGATTGTTCTGATATCTTTGTGACGAGAATTCTGTCTTGGTGCCTCCCGTCTGTTTAGGCTGAGTCCCGGGGAGTTGAACTCTGAGGTATTGTCGTTCCATTGTGTATCGTGATAGTTCTAGAATACCAGAGGAGGCCAACATCGAAAAATCTTCTATGCGTGTCTGGTGGTGAGATAACCCCGACGTCACCCAGTACTGGTGGGATAGTTAGGGACTATTGTCACGGCTAGTATAGCGGATGCGTTTCGAAGGTCCGAGGTAAACGGTCTCCGAAGATGCCTGGTTATGTGTTGACGGATGGATACAGCTGGATGTAGGTATTGCTAGTTGGGTGAGATATTGTTATTCCCCTGTATCCCCAACACCAAATTGCATAACCGGAAAGCTTCGGGTGTTAATAGGTGGGATTCAAGTAGCTCTTAGGTAATCTTCCAACGGGTGCATGATATGAGGTTGGGGTTCAACATCTAGTGGAGAGGTTATCATGGTCGTTGTTACACTGGGGGTTGCATCTTAAAGAGTCCTTGGCTATGCTGACTCGGAGATTGCAAGGCCCTTTGTAACACATGCCATGGGATCTCAGCACGAACATGTGGGACGAAACCTCTATTATGTGTTTGTTCCATCTGTTACCTTGTTGTTTTATTCTATCATTTTGTTCTCCCAAGTGGCTTCTCGACAAGTTGATGTACCATTAAGCTATGGAATTCATTCATTCAATTTTGTTTGAATGTTCATTGTGAAGATTATGTTGCAACATATCTATCCTTTGTTTTGTTTTGATTGTGGTATTCGAGTTGCTTCGATGTCAAATGTTGATTCCATACCTTTCCTAATCGGTGTTCTCATATTTCTATGGGAGTGCTAATCCGTCTTGATCATCAAGATTTTCATGTTAAATTCTTCTCAACTGGCGTGCTTCTCTTCAAGTTAACCCGATCCTTTTAATATGTGCAAGAGCAAGTCTTGGTTTTTCTCAACGATGTCTGTTTCATTCATCCCAAGTTGTCTTTGTTTTTCCCACCCTCCCACCCTTTTCTTTATGGAGCCAGAGTCCTTAATCAAGTGTCCTTATATTCTTGTGATGTCTCTTCATCAATCTTATTTAATGTTTCATCCAGTGATTTCTCGTGAAGATGCTCAGGAAGATTCAAGTTCATCATTCTTTGTTCTCTTTTTTCTTCTTCGGTGGACTAAATTCAAGCTTCGGTCATGATCATATCTCTTCCTTTTTGTTTCACATGTTTTCCCATGTTGAAATTTCTTATCTGAAGTCTCTCTTGTTTATTCAACTCTCTCTAATTCTTATCCAGAGTGCACAAGGTATCTCAGAAGATTCGTGTTTCAATTCTTAATCCGTTCAAGCTATTTTGAGGATTGTCATCTTATTCAAGCCATTTAATTCAACCGGCGCAATATCTCTTAAGCAATCTTTTTCAACGGTGATTTATTTTGAGTGGGCCCAAACCCACACATATTTTTCCAGGATCTTACCTGACTCTCCTAATTTCTTTTCAGAGTTATTCTGAAATTCTCTTCAAAGTGTGACGTAAGTATGGATTCCATCAGTCATATGCCTTCTCTAAGATCACTTTCATTCATTGTTGCTTCAACCTTTATATTTTCATTCTTTCGGAGTATCTCATATTCTTCATGGTATTTCTCGTCGTTCTTCTCAACAATTGAAGACCGGAGAAGAGTTTCTCTTAAATCTTGGCCCGTTCTCTTGAAGATTCGTGGTTCTAGCTTCATGACATCCTCATAGTTGTTTCGATCACAAGGAATCTTTTCATATCACTCGAAGCATGTCACGAATTCTTTCCATTGTGATCCTCCGAAGGCCATCATTTCAGAAGATTACTTCGTTCGCAATTTTCAACTTCGTCCTCTAGCTATTCTTAATTGATGCCTCTTCGTTCGTCTCCATATTCTTTTGATGCATCATTTAAGTATTCATTAGTCAGCTTGTGATCCCTTCGTTCTTTTGTATGTAAGTTTCCTCAAGTGCCTTGTTTTTTGTAATTCTTCATGGTGGTTTGTTCTCTTTCTTCATTTGTTTCAATTATTATGGTGGTTCATTGGACATTCCTCTTCCTACATTATCATATCATTTCACTCGTTCTTCACAAATCCTACCGGTGATTCGTTGAATACTTTCTCAAGTTTGTGCGAGATCTCTCTTTAATTCTTTGCAACAAGAATAAGTAGTATGCCAAATCCATTGGTTGTCATCAATTTAAATTGGTGAAGGAAAAGCATGACATAATTCTTTTTTTCCCTCTTCAAGGTGATTTAATTCCTTTGTCTGAAGTTCGTTCATGGTATCAAATTATTGGTTCATCTTTTCTTTCCGGAGTTCCAAACACTCTCAATTATCTTGTCGCGAAGCTCTATCTAAATCATTGCTAGGCTACAATGAAATTCTTCTCATCCTTTTGTTACCGGAGTTCTTCATGGTGGTTCTTGATCCCTTATCTTTTGAGGTGGTGTTATGTCATTCTTGGCAATTTTCCTTCACGTTTCAAGATTCACAAGTTGTAAGGAATGAGATATTTAAACCCATCATTTTCTTTGTTCAAGAGATCTTTCCAACCCTTCAATTTATTCGTTGGAGTAATCTTGGGTTGTATCTCACCTAAAATCTTTCCCTAAGGATTGCCGCTAATTATGGTGCTTATAAATGACCCAAGTTCTTCGTTTATCCTCCCGGTGAAATAAGTTTTTCGTCTCCTTGTTGATCTCAATCCAATCAAATGTTTTCGTTAGTGGCCGGTTGTCACCTCATAATTTTGAGATGTTTCCATAAGCCCACAACAAGCTTATTCTTTTGTTGTTGAATTTCCAACAACTCCGTTCAATGATTCTTTCTAAGGATGCTTTCAAAATTCATTGGTGGTAGAAGTTATCATTTTCTTCTACTTTCTTTCTTCCTAACAATCTAGCCTCTACTCTTTTGTTCCGGAGGTATTGTTATATTGATATCTTTGTTCCATCATCTCTTTTTGTCAAGATCATGTTCTTTTCCTTGCCGGTCCATTTATTAGGAATACCGTGTCCTCCATTCAAGTTCTCTCATCCTATCAAGTTTTTCCTCTCTTTTCAACCGGAGTGCTATCTGAAGCCTTTCTTACCCCTTGTGCCATTTGTTCAATAGTTTTTGGTGGCAGTGTGTTGTTGATTTTATCAGGTATCATCCCAACTTGGCAAGTTCATGTTAAATTCCTTCCATTTTCAGTCTGAGTGATGTCTGAATTCTTCATTCTTGTTCCTTGGCTATCTCGTTATATCGGTGCAGTTTCAAATTCTTTTGGTTCGTTAGGCTCTTGTTTCATGCCTTTCAACCTACAAGTTTCTCATATTGTTCCTTGTTCCTCTTTGCTAACAGAGTGTTTCCAATCTCTTTCATCTCCGTTGTATTCTTTCTTACAATTTTTTCAACCTCAAAGTTCGTGGTTTCACTCGTTTGTCAAAGAAGCAACTTTGTTTTACCTCTTTCGTTTCCTCTTCTACCCGATGCCATCTCTAGTATCGCGGGTCGAGATCCTCTGTTAGTGTGGGTGAGTTGTGACACCCCAAGACCGACGCTCCAGAAGACTTCCAAATGTTCCGGGTTTCGCCGTGTGTTTTATTTGCTTGCTTCATTTTATTTGTGCTTTGCATCATGTCATCATGCCATCATGTCATTAATCTTTGCATCTCAACTAAATAAATTGTATGGGTCTTTGATCCATTTAAATTGAGGGATATTCACAATGGTGACTTCTCTTTATAACATATCCTCCCAATATTTAGGGAGCTATAATAAAATAATCTTGGAATAAACCATAACACACTTACAGTTTAAGTTCCTTGTATTTTTCTAATCTCAATTCCTTGCCTCAAACTTTGTCGATAATTCTTTCATCACTTTCCCAAGCTCCACCTTAAACCTCAACATTTTTGGACCTCCCTATCACCTACTTCGTATGCAAACCCATTTGAATTAAATTCAAATGAGTTTGATTCAAACTTCACCCACATGTTCATTTTCATTTTTTCTTGGATCAAGCTCATTTTTGTGAGTCTGATAAAATTAACTTCTTGCCCAAACTCCACTCCAATCTCTCTCGGCATTTCTTCCAAGTTTATGTTTCTTTGAAATAGAGAGAAGAATTAAGAGGAAGAAGAGAGTGCACGGCCCAGCAGGCCAGAGGCCCACCGCAGCCTCCTTGGGCCATCCATCCCCGCAGCCCACATAGGCCCAGCCGCCCCACCTTTACCTAAACCATATCCCGTCGCTCAGCCTGATCCCCATTTGCTCGATCCCCTCCTCCCTCTCGATCTCCAGTGTGCCGCCACCCATAGGAGAAACACCTCGCTCCCGATCTCCTCATGTACGCCATCGGGAGGTCCTCGTCCCGTCGCCTGAACCCTCCACGACCTCCTCCTCGAGCGTCGCTGCCTCCTGCCTGAGCACAAACGCCTCTCGTCGTTGACCCACCTTGCATCGCGCCCTCGTCCGCCTTCTCACCGCTGTGCCGCCGCGGGTTGGATCCGGCGATATCCGGCCATCTTCCATCGTCCCCGACGACCTCCCGCTCCGGATCCGCCTTCCAAGACCTCGCCGCCCGGTCCTGCATCTTGTTGTTCATCTCCTCCATGCGCCATGGCCCCGCCCACCTCTGCTCGCCCCCATGACCCTCGTCTCAGCGCCACCCCGAGCCTCCAGTCGCCATGGTGTCGCCTCGCAGCTCCATAGGGCCCTTGTGGCGCCAGGCGCCTGACCTCCTCCATTGCCGAGCCTCCATATGCTCCTCTCGCCCTGAGCCTCCCTGCATCCGAACGACCAACCCCATGTCCGGCCATCCGTGTTGTTGCCGATGGACTCTGAGACATGGAGGCTCTTTAGCTGTTGCGCGCTTGTAGTGCCTCCTCCGGAGCAGGAGCACCTTGAACAGATGCCTTCGTGAAGCCCGAGTGTGAATTTTGTGCATTGGATACGCCAAGACCGCCCTGGACCGACAAGTACCACGACGTCCATCCATCACAAGTACCCATGTGCATGGATACGCCAAGTTCCTCTCCGAACATGTACGATGATACGTCTCCAACATATCTACTTATGCAAACACTTTTGCCCTTGTTTTGGACTCTAACTTACATGATTTGAGTGGAACTAACCTGGACTGACGCTGTTTTCAGCAGAATTGCCATGGTGTTATTTTTGTGCAGAAATAAAAGTTCTCGAAATGACCTGAAATTCAACGGAGAATTATTTTGGAATATATAAAAATTATCTGCGGAAAGAACCAAGCCAGTGGGGCCACACCCTGTCCACGAGGGTGGGGGCGCGCCCAGGGCCCCCTGTTGCTCCACCGACGTCTACCCCGACTCCATATATTCACTTTCGGGGAGAAAAAAACAGAGAGGAAGAATTATCATGTTTTACGATACGGAGCCGCCGCCAAGCCCTAATCTCTCTCGGGAGGACTGATCTGGTGTCATGGCCTGGCTTATTAGGGATGATAGACTACTCATATCAATAAGGAATTCCTTCTTTTCCGGGAGCCCATTCGGAAAGAACTCCAAATTAAGCGTGCGCAGCTTGGAGTAGTTTCAGGATGGGTGACCGACCGGGAAGTTGCTCCCGGGTGCGCACGAGTGAGGACCAAGTGCGTAGAAAATACTAGTATTGATATGTGAGGCCAGTCTAGATCCCGCCAGGAGTAATGACCACCGGCGGGTGTGTCTGGGTCGTTACAAGTTGGTATCAGAGCAGACCCTCGTGGTTACACGGATGTTTGCGGACAGGTGTGCGGTCATGTTGTTCATGACGTTTGTGACCCGTCGTGGCACACGACATGGCACATGTGCAGGACTAGAAGCACAGATGGTTGTGCCAAGAGGGAATGTTCCTGTGGCCCGACGAGGACGTCAGTTCCTCTGAGTGGGGGTGTATGTGATGGTCTGGCTTATTAGGGATGATAGACTACTCATATCAATAATGAATTCCTTCTTTTCCGGGAGCCCATTCGGAAAGAACTCCAAAGTTAAGCATGCTTAGCTTGGAGTAGTTTCAGGATGGGTGACCGACCGGGAAGTTGCTCCCGGGTGCGCACGAGTGAAGACAAAGTGTGCAGAAAAGATTAGTATTGATATGTGAGGCCAATCTAGATCCCGCCAGGAGTAACAACCACCGGTGGGTGTGTCTGGGTCGTTACATCTGGAGTCCGTTCGGGGCTCCAGAGAGGGGGGATCGTCGCCATCATCATCATCAACCTTCCTCCATCACCAATTACATGATGCTCACCGTCGTGCGTGAGTAATCCCATCGTAGGCTTGCTGGACGGTGATGGGTTGGATGAGATTTACCATGTAATCAAGTTAGTTTTGTTAGGGTTTGATCCCTATTATCCACTATGTTCTAAGATTGATGTTGCTATGACTTTGCCATGCTTAATGCTTGTCACTAGGGCCCGAGTGCCATGATTTCAGATCTGAACCTATTATGTTTTCATGAATATATGTGTGTTCTTGATCCTATCTTGCAAGTCAATAGTCACCTACTATGTGTTTGATCCGGCAACCCCGAAGTGACAACAATCGGGACCACTCCCGGTGATGACCGTAGTTTGAGGAGTTCATGTATTCACTATGTGTTAATGCTTTGGTCCGGTACTCTATTAAAAGGAGGCCTTAATATCCCTTACTTTCCACTAGGACCCCGCTGCCACGGGAGGGTAGGACAAAAGATGTCATGCAACTTCTTTTCCATAAGCACGTATGACTATATTCGGAATACATGCCTACATTACATTGATGAACTGGAGCTAGTTCTGTGTCACCCTAGGTTATAACTATTACATGAGGAATCGCATCCGACATAATTCTCCATCACCGATCCAATGCCTACGAGCTTTTCACATATTGCTTGTTGCTTATTTACTTTTCCGCTGCTACTGTTACAAAAACTACAAAAACACTATGTTACTTTTATTGTTGTTACCACTATTTACATATTACCTTGCTACTAAATTACCTTGCTGCACATACTAAGTTTCCAGGTGTGGTTGAATTGAAAAACTCAGCTGCTAATACTTAAGAGTATTGTTTGGCTCCCCTTGTGTCGAATCAATAAATTTGGATTGAATACTTTACCCTGGAAAACTGTTGCGATCCCGTACACTTGTGGGTTATCAAGACTATTTTCTGGCGCCGTTGCCGGGGAGCATAGCTACATTATTTAAGTCACTTAGGATTTATATCTGTTGATCACTATGAAGAATTTGAAGGACTCAAAAACCAAGATCTTTCCCTCAAGTACGAGGGGAGGTAAGGAACTGCCATGTAGCTCTGCACTTGATTCACCCTCTGTTATGAGTAAATTTGCGACACCTACTCCTGCTATTGAATCTGATATGTCATATGTTCTTGATGATGCCACTTCTACTATGTATGATGAAACTACTTCTATGCTTGATAATACTGTGCCACTAGGTGAATTTCTAGATGAACAAATTGCTAAAGTTAGGGAGAATGCAAATATTGAAACTGATAATATAGATGAAAGTGATGATGATGATTCTCCCCCTAGATATGAAGTTATTCCTGAGGGTTATGTTATGGATGAAGAAACTGCTAGAGACTTTCTTGCTTGCAATGATAGATATGATCTTAAGAAATTATTAGCTAAGCAGAAAGAAAAGTCTTTGAATGCTAGAATGAAATATGACCCTACTTTTGCTACTCCGCCTATCTTTGTTACTGATAAGGATTATGATTTCTCTATTGATCCTGAGTTAATTATTTTGGTTGGATCTGATCCTTTCCATGGCTATGAATCTGAAACTGTTGTGGCACATCTTACTAAGTTGAATGATATAACTACCCTGTTCACCAACGAGGAAAAGATTCGTTATTACTATATCCTTAAGTTATTTCCGTTCTCGTTAAAGGGTGATGCTAAGACTTGGTTTAATTCTCTTGATCCTGGTTATGTGCGTAGTCCCCAGGATATGATTTATTACTTCTCTGCTAAATATTTTCCCGCTCATAAGAAACAAATTTCCTTACGGTAAATATATAATTTTGTGCAAATTGAAGAAGAGAGTCTCCCACAAGCTTGGGGGAGGCTTCTCGGATTACTTAATGATTTTCCTGATCATCCTCTTCAGAGGAATGAAATACTTGATGTCTTTTATAATGGACTAACCGATGCTTCCAGAGACCACCTGGATAGTTGTGCTGGTTGTGTTTTCAGGGAAAGAACAGTTGATCAAGCTGAATTGCTATTGAATAATATGCTGACCAATGAAAATAATTGGACACTTCCTGAACCAGCCCCTAAGCCAACTCCGAAGAAAAGGGGAGTTCTATTTCTCAGTCCTGAAGATATGCAAGAGGCAAAGAAATCTATGAAAGAAAAAGGTATTAAAGCTGAAGATGTTAAGAATTTACCACCTATTGAAGAAATACATGGTCTTGATAACCCGACACACGTAGTAAAGGTAAATTATCTTTATAGATTTGATGAAGGTGATATTCCTCGTTATAAGTCTACTAGCCAATGCTTAGATGAGTTTGATAATTTTATTGTGAAGCAAGAAAACTTCAATGCTTATGTTGGTAGACAATTGCAATGTAATGCTTATATGATTGAATGCTTGAGTGATTATATGTCTAGAGTTAAAGGTGAATTGAAACTCATTAGTAAACATGCTTCTATGGTTACCACTCAAGTAGAATAAGTACTTAATGCTCAGAATGATTTGCTCAATGAATTAAATAGTAAGAATAATGACTTTGTTGTTAGAGTTGCAACTAGAGGGGGTAAAGTGACTCACGAACCTTTGTATCCTGAGGGCCACCCTAAGAGAATTGAGCAAGATTCTCAGAGAGCTAATTTAGATGCACCTAGTTTTTCTAAGAAGAAGAAAAAGAAAAATGATAGGACTTTGCATGCTTCTAGTGAACCTGTAGTTAACACACCTGAGAATCCTAATGATATCTCTATCTCTGATGCTCAGACACAATCTGGTATTGAACATGAACCTAGTGATAATGTTAATGATGATGTTCATGATGATGCTCAACCTAGCAATGATAATCATGTAGATATTGAACCTGGTGTTGATCTTGATAACCCACAATCAAAGAATCAACATTATGATAAGAGAGACTTTGTTGCTAGGAAGCATGGTAGGGAAAGAGAACCATGGGTTCAGAAACCCATGCCTTTTCCTCCGAAACCATCCAAGAAAAAGGATGATGAGGATTTTGAGCGCTTTGCTGAAATGATTAGACCTATCTTTTTGCGTATGCGTTTTACTGATATTCTCAAAACAAATCCTTATGCTAAGTATATGAAAGATATTATTACCAACAAAAGAAAGATACCTAAAGTAGAAATTTCCACCATGCTTGCCAATTACACTTTTAAAGGTGGAATACCTAAGAAACTAGGAGATCCAGGAGTACCTACTATACCTTGCTCCATTAAAAGAAACTATGTTAAAACTGCTTTATGTGATTGGAGCCGGTGTTAGTGTTATGCCTCTCTCTTTATATCGTAGACTTGACTTGAGTAAGTTGACACCTACTAAAATATCTTTGCAAATGGCCAATAAATCAACTGTTATACCTGTCGGTATTTGTGAGGATGTGCCTTTGTGGTTGCAAATGTTACTATTCTAACGGACTTTGTTATCCTTGATATTCTCGAGGACGATAGTATGTATATTATCCTTGGTAGACCCTTTTTTAATACTGCAGCGGCTGTTATTGATTGCAACAAAGGCAATGTCACTTTTCATGTCAATGGTAATGAGCATACGATACACTTTCCGAGGAAACAACCTCAGGTCCACTGCATCAATTCTATTGGAAAAAATTCAACTATTACTATTGGAGGTTTTGAATTTCCTCTTCCTACTGTCAAGAAAACATATGATATTCTTATTGTTGGGGACATACATATCCCCATTGAGGTAAACTAGTGTTATTCGAAAATTCTCCAGTTTCATGTTATTCGGAAAGATTTTATTAACAAGACCTGATCAACCTTGTTAATGGATCCCTTTTGATGAGCATGAGATGGGTGAATCTAGATAGCACAACCTGTTGTACCCTTCTTTTACTTTCTGTTAATTAGATAAAAGAAAGCAAAATTAGTATTTTCTGTATGTTTCCAGACTTATCCGTTGTCGGTGTACTAAGATAGGGGTACCTTAGTACCCCAACTTGTGCACGGGCAGTAGCAGCTCCCCGTGGCAGGGCTTACCACGTGCTCGCCAAGAACCTTTCTGGTCCCTATGAAGCCATTCAAGAACAAAGTATACAAGACAGAAGATCAAGGCCCCGGCAAGAGGAGCTTGCCGGGAAGGCCGCACCAGGCTCAAGGTTATCACTTTAGCACAAGCCCTTGGCAAGAGGAGCTTGCCAGGAAGGCTAAAGAATACACACCTCAAGAGATGCCTCGGCGCATCATGCGCCCCGGCAGGGCCCGGAGAGCGACAAGCTTCCGGGCCCGGCAAGATCATGACCCCGGCAAGGTGCTTGCCGGGGAAACCTGCGTTGTGTGCCCACGCTCCAGCTCGTCCGCCCACGCGTCGCCCTGGGGCCCTCCCAGGGACGCGTGGCGGACGGCTGTGCAGCCTGGGGCACACGGTGGCAAGCCACGGTGACGAGGCTACCGCCGTGGCAAACGGAGAAGCATGGACGCACGCTTTTGGGGTCGACGGCGACGGGCATTTAATGCCCTTGTCCCCCACTGTCAAAGTTAGGTGAAGACCACTATTCATATACTGTTCATGCACTATTACAACTACCACCAAATTTACACTTTTACCCTCCTCTACATTGACACCTGTCGGTGACCCCTTTTGAGCTATAAAAGGAGGCCCATGCACAACGTAGAGGGGGTTCGAAACTTAGACAACTCTCTCGCTCGGTGTAGCTAGCACTGTAGCTCTTCAAGCTCCCGAGCTCAAGAACTCAATACAACCTAAGCAGGAGTAGGGTTTTACGCGTCCACGCGGCCCGAACCTGGGTAAACTGCCCGCGTGCGCTCCTCGATCTGCTCTCCATGCTCCCTCCGCTCCCTTACCGCAACGAAGAAGGGGCTCCGGTCCCATAGGTGCTCGTGGGAGGACAGTTTCCCCCGACATCTTTGGCGCGCCAGGTAGGGGGCGTCGAGGTTGTGCGAACCTGATCCGGCGCTCATGCGGGCGCAACCTTCAGCAACTTCTCCAGCTTCATCAACCTCATCAGCAGCATCAACATGCCTCCGAAGAAGAAGGCTTCGGAGGTCAGAGGCCCGTCTGCGTTGATCCCACCGCCACCAGAACCAATGGTTGGTGGAGGAGACGTCGGTGGAAGGGTGGTCGCCGGCGAGGAAACCCACGGCGCCACCAAGTCCAAGGACAAGACCGACGATCGGGCGAACTCCAAAGCCTCGGCGTCGGTACACGCCCCACGTCCCTCCCAGGAGGTGCAAGACCAGCAGCGGCGTGGTACGGGAGGTACCATACGCTTGCTGGGGCGTGGCCAAGCCGGAGGATCGCGGGATGCTCAAGGCCAGCGTCCTGGTACGAGCAAGGCGCGGTCGCCAGGGCGAGAAACTGCTCCTTCTAACCCTGCTAGAAGTCCGAGCATATCTCGCTCTTCGCACCGCTCGCCGCCGCTCCCCTCCTCTCCAGCAGAAGCTCTAGCAAGAGCACAGCTGCTCCTCGACTTCCCTCCAGCGGCAGATAAAGCCGAAGACTGGAGGGCGACGATCCAGAGCCTCATCGCCTTCGCCAACAACGACACGCCGCAGCAGCCGGCAATGTCGCGGCCACGGCAAGTCGATCAGACGAAGGCCGATGGAAACAAGACCGCCGGGGGTGCAACCACCGTGCACTCCCCGCCGCAGAAGCAGAAGACGCCACCCCGGCGGATCAATGTCGACGACGACTCCACGGCGTCGTCGGATCCACGGGCTCGTCGTGACCAACGCCAGGTCCTCGACAACAGGCGGCAAGAGGACGCTCGAACCCGCATCGAGCGTCGACGAGAAGCCCGAAGACAATCCGATCAGCGCGCTGGGACCGCTGTCGACGCGCACGCGCCCGGTGAACCAGGCGACTTGCCGTACGCGGCAGGTTGCCCTGCGTTCACCCATGAGCTGCGGCAAGTCCAGTGGCCCAGCATGAAGAATTTCAAGCCCGACGTACCCGAGAAGTACGACGGCAAGACACACCCCTCGGAGTTCCTCAGCATCTACACCATCGCAGTGCAGGCTGCCGGGGGACGCGACGAGAAAATTCTCGCCAACTACTTCCTGCTAGTGCTTAAGCCAAACGTCCGCTCTTGGCTTATGCACTTGCCGGAGAACTCCATTTCTTCGTGGGCGGATCTGTGCCACCAGTTTGTTGGCGCCTTCACGGGCGGCCACAAACCCCACGGCCAGGAGAGCGATCTCCACATCTTAGCCCAGAAGGAGGGAGAGTCCCTGCGCAAATATATCCAGAGATTCAGCCGCGTCCAGCACAACATTCCCGACGTCCACCCTGCCGCGGTTATCAGCGCGTTTCATCAGAACGTGCGTAACCGCCGGATGAGGGAGGAGATGGCCATGACCAAGATCCGGGACGTCAGCGAGCTCTACGCTCTGGCTGACAAGTGCGCGCGCGCCGAAGAGGGGAGGAGACTCCCCGGAGAGGATACTGGCGCAGGAGGAAGCGACAGCGAGGATGCCGCCCCGGCAAGGAAGAGCCGGCGGCGGAATAACAGAAAGAAGAAGAGCAAGGAGGTGCTGGTTGTCGAGCAGTCCGGCAAGGAGGCTCCCGCCAAGAAGGCACAGGCTGGCGGCTCCGGCAAGGAGCTTGCCCCTATAGCGGCAGCCGACAAGCAGGAAGGTTCCGACAAGCAGTACTGCAAGATCCACCGCACCAAGGGCCACGATCTTCAGAACTGCAAGAGAGTCGAGTACCTCGTAGAGCAGCAGAAGGCTGAATACGAGCATCGCGACAAAGAGAAGGCCCAAGGAGGTGGAGGAGAGCCCAGCAAGAAGCGACCGTTCAATGGCCGGGGAGGACGCCGCGGCAAGGCCAAGCAGCGGCAAGGTGATAGACCTCCCCGGGGCCGCGACAAGGATGAGGAAGAAGACGACGACGACGACATGGAAGAAGGAGACAACAGCGAACAGGAGTTCCAGAAGGCCACAGAGGTTCTGTGTGTCGACGGAGGTGCCTCTCTGCACACTTCCCACCGCCAGCTCAAGCAGTGGGTGCGGGAAGTGAATGCAGCTGAGCCACCCGTCGAGTCACGCAGGCTCCTGAAGTGGTCCAGCACGCCCATCATCTTTGACCTTGAGGACCACCCTGACCGCACAACTGCGGTCGGGTGCTTGCCGATGTTGGTCTCACCAACTATCCGCAACCTCAAGGTCACCAAGATGTTGGTTGACGGCGGGGCCGGCCTGAACTTGATCTCCTCAGCTGTGATCAAGAAGCTACAGATCCCCGACAGCGAGCTCGAGGAAACCGGGTCGTTCCAAGGGATCAACCCGGGAAGGAGCAAGCTGAAGGGGAAGATTACACTGCCCGTGACCTTTGGCGGGGAGCTTAACTTCAGGACGGAGAGGATAACCTTCGACGTTGCCGATATCCCATTGCCATACAATGGGATACTTGGCCGTCCTGCCCTCGCCAAGTTCATGGCAGCTTCCCACTATGCCTACAACGTACTCAAGATGCCGGGGCCGATAAGCGTCATCTCTGTCCCTGGCGACAAGAAGGACGCACTTATCTGCGCCGACAAGATCTACCGGGATGCAGCAGCCGCAGCAGAAAGCAACACACTTGCCGCTGAAGCTCCCGGGGGGAAGACCAAGACCAAGTCCGGCAAGAGCTCTGGGGCCCACTCCGGCAAACGCACCTCTTCGGAGTGCTGCGCTGCCGTCGAGGACGCACCATCGAGCTCCACCGGCAAGTGCAAGAAAGGGATGGCAGCTCCACCGGCAACCAAGAAGGTGTCCACCAAGGAGGACGGCACTGGTGGTACCTTCACCATCAGTGCTACACTTGACCCCAAATAGGAAGGCGCGCTCGTTGCCTTCCTGCGGGCGAATGTCGATGTGTTTGCATGGCAACCATCTGACATCCCCGGTGTTCCCAGGAAGGTAATTGAGCACAAGCTTGCTGTTTGCCCTCATGCGCGGCCCGTCAAGCAGAAAGTCAGGAAGCAAGCCGTGGAGCGCCAAGAATTCATCGCCGAAGAGATAAAGAAGTTGGAAGCAGCAGGCCTGGTTAGAGGCGTGATCCATCCTACGTGGTTAGCAAATCCAGTCGTTGTGCGCAAGGCTAATGGGAAGTGGAGACTTTGTATAGACTTCACTGATGTGAATAAAGCGTGTCCCAAGGATCCATTTCCCTTGCCGCGTATTGACCAGATTGTTGACTCCACCGTCGGATGCGAGCTGCTTTCCTTCCTTGATGCATACTCAGGTTACCACCAGATATTCATGGCCAAGGAAGATGAAGAGAAGACTGCATTCATTACTCCATGCGGCACATATTGCTTCATACGCATGCCCTTTGGATTGAAGAATGCAGGCTCAACATTTGCGAGGGTGGTGCACACTGCTTTTGAGCCACAGATCCACAGAAATGTAGAAGCCTACATGGATGATATAGTGGTCAAGAGCAAGAGCAAAGATACCCTGATCCAAGACTTAGAGGAAACCTTTGAGAATCTGCACAAGATCCAACTCAAGTTGAACCCCGAGAAGTGCGTCTTCGGAGTCCCCTCCGGCAAGCTTCTCGGGTTCTTTGTGTCCCAAAGGGGGATTGAAGCCAATCCCGACAAGATAAAAGCCATCGAGCAGATTGAAACCCCGAAGCGCGTCAAGGACGTAAGGAGACTTGCTGGTTGTGTGGCTGCCCTCAGCAGGTTCATTTCAAAGTCTGCAGAACGCACCCTGCCTTTCTTCAAGATTTTGAAAAAGGCAGGCCCTATGAAATGGACTCCGGAAGCGGAGGCAGCGCTGCAAGACTTGAAAGGATACCTGTCCTCCACTCCGATACTTGTCGCACCTAGGCCACAAGAGAAGTTGCTGCTGTATCTAGCGGCAACCAATCAAGTGGTTAGTGCTGCGTTAGTAGCAGAGAGGGAGGCGGATGAGGAACCCACATCCCCGGCGAGCGAACCCAGCGACAAGCAGGGGGCTTCCCCGACAAGCTCTGGCCCCGACAAGGACAAGTCTGCGCAGGAACAAGGAGAAGTGCGAAGGAAAATGGTGCAGCACCCAGTGTATTTTGTGAGTTCCCTCTTGCAGGGGGGCTAGATCAAGATACTCTGGGGTGCAGAAGTTGCTGTTCGGCCTCCTCATGGCCTCAAGAAAGTTGCGCCATAACTTCCAAGCACACGAGATAACGGTGGTCACTCGCTTTCCGTTGAAGAGGATATTGCAAAATCCCGAAGCAACAGGCAGGATCGTCGAGTGGGCACTGGAGCTGTCAAGTTTTGGTCTCAAGTTTGAGAGTACTTCAACCATACAGAGCAGAGCTTTGGCAGAATTCATAGCAGAATGGACCCCAACGCCAGATGAAGAAGTCCCAGAGACAAACGTCCCCGTCCAAGAAGCAAGCAAAGAGTGGATAATGTACTTCGATGGTGCTTTCTTGCTGCAAGGCGCCGGTGCCGGCGTAGTGCTCATAGCGCCCACCGGAGAGCACCTCAAGTACGTTGTACAGATGCACTTTCCCAAGGAACAAGCGACAAACAATACTGCTGAGTATGAAGGTTTGCTTGCCGGCCTCAGAGTTGCAGCCGAGCTTGGGATCAAGAAGTTGATTGTGCGGGGAGATTCACAGTTGGTGGTCCGACAAGTGAACAAGAGTTATCAGAGCCCTTTGATGGAAGCTTATGTTGATGAAGTGAGGAAGCTTGAAGAACACGTTGAAGGTCTGCAAATGGAGCACGTCCCAAGAGCTCAGAATGACATTGCAGATGGCCTCTCAAAGTGTGCTGCCATGAAGTTACCTGTGGAACCAGGGACCTTCGTGCTCAAGTTAACTCAGCCATCCGTTACACCATCAGTTGGGCAAAGCAAGAAGAGGAAGTTGGTCTCCGGCGACTACTTGCCGGCGGATCTTCCTGAAGCCGCCGCCAAGGTCCCCAAGATCAACAGCCAAGATGCTGAGGAACAGTTTGCTCCTGCAGATCCAAAGATCTGTACAGTTGAAGCAGGCGTTCCCGACAAGCCTTGCCCCGGCGGGCTTGCCGGGGAACCATCAGCTCCGGCAGAGCCGCAGGTTCTTGTCGTAGAAGCTGAGGTTCCCGCAGCAGCCCTCATGCCTTTAGTCCTTGTTGTTGAGCCTCAGGCTCCAGCATGGGCACAGCAAATCGTCCGTTTTCTGCAAACTGGAGAACTTCCCGACGAGCCAGAAGAGATAGAGAAAATAACAAGGCAGTCAAGTATGTACCAGTTCGTTTGCAATGAACTGTACAGAAGAAGACTCAACGGTGTCAGGTTGAAGTGCATTTCCAGGAAAGATGGACACAAGCTGTTGGCAGAGATACACGGAGGCATATGTGGACACCACATTGGCGCAAGGGCACTTGCCGGGAAGGCGTTCCGGCAAGGGTTCTTCTGGCCAGAGGCCCTCCAAGATGCAACTGCACAAGTAACCAAGTGTGAGGCGTGCCAGTTCCATGCCAAGCAAATTCACCAGCCAGCTCAAGCTCTCCAGACGATCCCTTTGTCCTGGCCCTTCTCAGTCTGGGGGCTCGATATCCTCGGCCCCTTTCCCCGCACGGTCGGGGGCTTTGAGTACTTGTACGTAGCAATCGACAAGTTCACAAAGTGGCCAGAAGTGGAACCAGTGAGAAAGGTGATAGCACAGTGAGCAGTCAGGTTCTTCAGATCGATTGTTTGCCGTTTCGGAATCCCTAACAGGATCATCACCGACAACGGCACACAGTTTACAAGTCGCACCTTCATGCACTACGTCCAAGACCTTGGCGCCAAGGTCTGCTTCGCTTCTGTTGCTCACCCGAGGAGCAATGGTCAAGCGGAGAGGACCAATGCTGAAGTGTTGCGCGGACTCAAAACAAGAACCTTCGACAGGCTGCATAAGTTCTGAAGAAACTGGATAGAGGAGTTGCCGGCGGCTCTTTGGTCAATCAGGACGACACCAAATCGAGCCACCGGACAGACCCCCTTTGCTCTTATCTATGGAGCAGAGGCAGTTCTCCCCACGGAACTCGTATACGGATCTCCTCGAGTGCTCGCTTATGATGAGCTCGAGCAAGAGCAACTGCGACAAGATGACGCATTGCTCCTTGAGGAGGAACGTCTCCAGGCTGCTGTACGAGCTGCTCGATACCAGCAAGCCTTGCGTCGCTATCATAGCCGCAAGGTCAAGGCCAGGAGTCTCGAGGAAGGCGACCTTGTTCTTCGGCGTGTTCAGTCCGCCAAGAATTCCAACAAGTTGACGCCGAAGTGGGAAGGCCCTTATCGGGTGAGACAAGTCACAAGGCCCGGTGTTGTCCGCCTTGAGACCGAAGAAGGCTTACCGGTGAGCAACTCCTGGAACATAGAGCATCTTCGCAAGTTTCACCCATAAGGCGCGGTTGCCGTGATCCGCTCCGGCAACCACCTTTTGTACAAGTCTTGTCGCTGTTGCATGTAAACCTTTGTACAGAGCCGGGCGCAGACCCCGTGCGTCAGTAAAGTTTTTGTGCTTCCCACTATTTGTCATTTCCATGCTTTTCTTTGTTATTCGCATGCATCATTTGACACCCTGTGCAACGCACATCCCCGGTAAGCACTAGCAAGCCATAAGGCCCTATACTTGTTTTTCCTCCTCTTTTTCTTCCCCTCTTAAGCAGAAGGGGTATTCCTCGCGCACAAGTTTGCCGGGGGGGAAGGAGATGGAGGCATGAACCAAGTGCTGTTCAAGAAAGAGAAGACTTGCCGGGGGACAAACAATCTATGAAAGCTAAGTTACCAGAATTTGAGCAGTTCAAATTTTTGAAATTTTAGTTGTCTTCCTTGAACGACCACACTTTGTATGGAAAACCTGTGCGCGGAGGAACCTACCTGTGGCTAGCCGCGCCCTTACTTTGTTTCGAGCACGCTCAACGGCTTAAGTGAGCTGCGACAAGTGTCGCGCCCTTACTTCGTTTTCGAGTTCGCTCAGCAAGCTAAGTGTGCTGCGACTAGCTACGGCAAGGTTACTTGCCGGCGAGGCCTTTGCCGGCAGGCTGCTAAGAGTCCGGCACTCAGCGCTCGCGGCAAGGGTCCTTTGCCGGCAAGTTCCCTAAAAGCGTAGGGTGGAATGCATACAAAGTGAAGGGACCAAAGCAAGGGAGATAACACTGCATTGATAGCTCAAAATAAGATTGTATATTACAAAGATAACTTGTCGCGATACTAATAGATTCTTGTCCATAACATGCCTTGCAGCGGCAAGGGAAGCAGAAAGAAAGGGATCTAATCTACGCGATCGCCCTCACGCCTCGTGATCTTGCCCACCTTGGCGACGATGTGGGCAACCTGCGCCTTCAACGCCTCCTTATCAGCCTCGGGCGGCAAGGTCCAGAGGACGTTGACGAGGTTGATGCCGGGGTTGCGGTAGACAATCTTCGACAAGACCCGCTCCATGGTGCCCATGCAGAGCCGACGCGCCTCGTCGGCCAGCTGCACGGGGATCTTCTCCCGCAGCTGCGCAAGCGCCGGCGCAATCCCCCGGAAGAACAGACTCAACTTGGCGCTGTGGGGGAGACTCTCGTCCGGGGAGTACACAAGATGCTCCGCCTTCAGCGCCATCATCTCCATGTCAATTTTGGCAGCGGAGGTGACCAGCTCATCAGTCCACTGCTCCACTCCCCGGCTGAAGTTGTTCGCCGAGACGGCGGCGCTATCCACCAAGGCCCTTTCCTTGCGGAGTTCGTCCTTCAGCTTCGTCTCGCGGTCCCGGGCGGCGTCGAGCGATTCGGTCAGGGTGGAAACCTTCAACTCTAAGTCAGCGATGGAGTTCTTGGCGTCAGAGAGCTCTGTGCCCTTCTCGGAGAGACGTACCTGCAGCTCAGAGTTGGTGTGGGCATCTTTTTCCCGCTCCACATTGAGCGCAGTGACTCTGTCCTCGCTCGCCTTCAGGAACAGCTCCAGTTGCGCCACCCTGGCCGCCAGATCCTTCTTAGCAGTCTCCGCGGCAGCAGCCGCGTCCTTCGCCTCCTTGAGGGCCCCGCCGATAGCTTGCTCCCGGGTGGTGAGGTCGTCCTCGTGAGCGTCGAGGTCGACCTTCCGCTGGTTGAGTGCCCCTTCCCGCCGAGACAGCTCCTCGGCGACCAATCGTTGCTGCTCCTCGGCCTCAGCTTTTTCAAGGAGGAATGCTTGCTGCTCCCCGGCAAGCTCTTCGCGCTCCTCCGCCAAGTTGCGGAGGGCCGCCTGGTTGGCGGCGCGAGCTCCGCGGCGCGTTTCTCCAAGTCAGCTCCAGCCTTGGCGGCGAGAGCCTCCCGAGACTCCAACTTCGCCTGCCTGGCCCGGTACAAAGCCAGGAGCCGACGAAGGAGTCTCTCCTCTTCAGGCTCGTCACTGTCGCCGGGCGCTTCGACGACCTTCAATCCGGCGGAGGCGAGGACTTCTCCGTCAAAGGTCTCTCCCTCCGCGGGTGCTCGAGACGAGGACGCCCACGGGACTTGTATAAAGATCCCGTTGCCGGCCCCCAAGTAGACGCCTGACCGCTCCGCGGAGGCGGAAGGGTCGGCGGCCGGTGCAGCGGCCGGCGCTCCTGCGGCCTCCGGGCCAGCAGGATGGTCGTCGGTCCCTTCCCCAGTCGCGGCGTCGGCGGTCGGGGCGGTCTCCTCGACGACTGGCTCGTCAGCTCTAGCCGTTCCCTCGGCGGTAGTGGCGTTGCCGCCGCCGCCGTGCACCTCCTCCTCAGCGGTGGCCTCCGTCTCCATCCGCTCCGGTGCAGGAGGATCTAGTGGAAGAAAAAGAAAAGAAAAGAGTCAAGCAAATATCCAAAAAGAAGAATCCAAGAAGAAGAAGTTGCAAGGTTTTACCTTCGCGGACTTCTTCGACGACGGGGTCCCTCGCCGGGGAATTCTCCCTTGGCGGCGGAGCAGTGGCCCCTACTGGCGGAGGGCCACCCGCGCCCTCCCTTGGCGGGCTGCTAACCCTTGTCGGGCTGCTCACCCTTGGCGGGGTACTCGCCCTTGGCGGAGTGCCCGTCCTTGGCGGAGCGTCCCCCCTTGCCGGGGAGTTCATCCTTGGCAGGGAGGGTGGAGCAAGTGGCTCGTCGGGGGCGACCTCCTGGCGCTCCTGCAGCTGCGGCTCCACTTCTGCACAAAACAACAGAATGTCAGTACAAGCAACTACCTCGAGCGCGCCCGCCAAGCAGAAAAACGAATACCAGACTTACGCTGGGGGCTGCTCCTCGGAGCAGCAGGCTGATCCGGCAAGCTCGTCGCCGGCGCGTCGCTTGTCGCCACGACGGGCTCGTCGTCTTCAATGGTAACAACAGGGATCTTGGCCCTCTTCGCCATCCGCTGGGTCAAGGTCCTGTGAAGCAAAACAAAGGCAAGATCAGAACCAAGCAAGGAAAATCAAGACAAAACCAAAGAAACTAAGGAATTGCAAGTACTTACTCCTCTTCCTCTTCGTCGGAGCTGAGGGCGGAGAAGTCGAACTCCGCTTGGGGTGCTCCCGTGCGAGGAGCAGGAGGAGAAGGCTCCCTCGGGCGCTTGGCGGTCTCCGGGGCTGCGGGCTGCGAAGACCCAGCCCCCGTCATCGCCGAGGACCGAGGAGCAGAAGGAATGACCGTTCCGCTCCGGGAGGATCCCCCTCCGTTTGGCGCTCGAGCACGGGGCGCCTCCTTGACGGCTTCGCTCGTCTTGGTGGCGCGCGTCGCACGGCGCGCCGGCTGCTGCCGGGGGGCCTGTGGCCTCGCCGTCTCAGCTGCCCTGCGGGGGCGCTTCTTCTGTTGCTGCGGAGGGCTTGGCGGAGGCGGAGAATTCTCCGAGGACGAGGAGGCATCGTCAAGATTCAGAGATCCACCGGAGTCCTCGTCGGAATCCCCAGCCTCGGCGTCCTCCTCCTCCTCGGCAGGCCCGCTGGACTCAGTGCCATGCCCGGCGGCCTCGCTCCCCCCGGCAACCTTGCTCGTCCCGGCAAACTTCATGGAAGGCTCCCCGGCAAACTCCTCGGGCGCAAGCTTCAGCAGCTTGAGGATTTCCGCCTCCTCTGCTTGGCTCACTGCGTCCGCGGCCTGTGCCTCGTCCACAGTGTATCCAAAGTCGCCTGCGGCCGCAGCTGCGGCGGCCTCCTCCATCCTGGAGGCGATGTAGGCTATATCCCGTTCAGTAGTGGCCCGGGTGAGGCCCTTGTTCTCCTCGGCGTTGCGGGGCTTCTCGACCAAGTTGTCGAAGAAGGTCAGCACGGTATCCGGCGGAGGCTCTATCCAAGTGGGAACGACGCCGTGGGAGTCGCACGCGGGCATCATCGCTCGTAGGGAATCGCGGGCGGTGCTGTTGCACAGCGGCACCACTCCCTGGGAAGGTCTGAACCACTCCGGGTGGGCCGGGTCATGTTTGAAGAGCTCCCGGACCATCCCCTTCAACTCCAAGGCAGTGAAGTTGTAGTTCAATCCAGGGCGCAGCCTCATGATATCTGCTGCATTGCCGAATTCCCAGGCGGACCTTTTCCTTGCTTGTAAAGGGGCGATGCGGCGGCGGAGGAAATCTGCTCCAACTTCTCCGATAGTCAGATTGGCGACCCGGAGACGAATGGTCCTAATGAGGGCAATATTGAGCTTGCTGTCCTCCGGGGCCAATTCACTCCAATCCCTGCCGCGCACTATGGCAGTCTGGCGCGGCGAGGTAAAAGGCTCAGGCTTATCTTCCACCACCCAGCACCAATCGGCTCTCCACTCCTCCCACTTGCCACGAAGCTCACCCTTCAGGTACGAGTCCTTCTTGTTCAGCCTAAAGATCCAGGAGATGCCGCCGGAGAGGGGGGCACCTGACTCTACTCTGGGCATAAAGAAGTGGCGGAAAAGGGCTACATTTGGATGAACCCCAACATAGTTTTCGCACAGATGTGCGAAAACGGCCATCGTAAGGATGGCGTTGGGGGTGAAATCTAGGAGGTGGAGGCCATATGTATTCATGACATCACAAAAGAACTCCGAGAACGGAGGGCACAAACCACAATGGAAGAATGCAGCAAAGAAAAAGTACCCGCCGGGGAACATATCTTTGGCGACGGCGGGGAAGACTCTGGTGCGGGGATGAGCTTTAGTCTCCCTCGCCCAGAACAGATAATATTTATCCCGCAGCTCCCTCGGACCGAGCCTTGGCGCGAAGACCACGCACTTCTTCCGCAGGGCAGCCAGCTTCGCCGCCTGCTCGGACTTCTCCTTCTTGGCCTTGTCTGCTTTCGCCTTGTCGCTCTTCGGAGCCATGGCGGGGGCGGCGAGGAAGGAGGCGAGGAGCTCGACGGTGCCGCGGATGCGGGAGACGGCGGAGGAGGGAGTGGAGCTGGGCTCTGTGTCGATCTTGGGGAGGCGGAGGGCGACGGGGGTTTCTGGAGAATCAAGACGCAATGAAGACGATGGAGGGAACTGCCCCTGCTTCCTCTGCTTTTAAGGGGGGAAGTGGGGGACGCTCCGCATTTCCCATTAAAGAACAGGCCACGATCTCTCCCACGACGCCGCAATCGACGCGTGCCGTTAGGGAGGGATGCGGCGGATACGGAAGGGGATACGGCTTGCCGTGGGCCGCGTGTGCCCGTGCACTGTTTTGGGCCTGGCCCAACAGCGCTCGGCGCCGTGTGTGGCCCAGGCCCGGGGGCTCCTGTCGGTGTACTAATATAGGGGTACCTTAGTACCCCAACTTGTGCACGGGCAGTAGCAGCTCCCCGTGGCAGGGCTTACCACGTGCTCGCCAAGAACCTTTCTGGTCCCTATGAAGCCATTCAAGAACAAAGTATACAAGACAAAAGATCAAGGCCGCGGCAAGAGGAGCTTGCCGGGAAGGCCGCACCAGGCTCAAGGTTATCACTTTAGCACAAGCCCCTGGCAAGAGGAGCTTGCCAGGAAGGCTAAAGAATACACACCTCAAGAGATGCCTCGGCGCATCATGCGCCCCGGCAGGGCCCGGAGAGCGACAAGCTTCCGGGCCCGGCAAGATCATGACCCCGGCAAGGTGCTTGCCGGGGAAACCTGCGCTGTGTGCCCACGCTCCAGCTCGTCCACCCACGCGTCGCCCTAGGGCCCTCCCGGGGATGCGTGGCGGACGGCTGTGCAGCCTGGGGCACACGGTGGCAAGCCACGGTGACGAGGCTACCGCCGTGGCGAACGGAGAAGCATGGACGGACGCTTTTGGGGTCGACGGCGATGGGCATTTAATGCCCTTGTCCCCCACTGTCAAAGTTAGGTGAAGACCACTGTTCATATACTGTTCATGCACTATTACAACTACCACCAAATTTACACTTTTACCCTCCTCTACGTTGACACCTGACGGTGACCCCTTTTGAGCTATAAAAGGAGGCCCATGCACAACGTAGAGGGGGTTCGAAACTTAGACAACTCTCTCGCTCAGTGTAGCTAGCACTGTAGCTCTTCAAGCTCCCGAGCTCAAGAACTCAATACAACCTAAGCAGGAGTAGGGTTTTACGCGTCCGCGCGGCCCGAACCTGGGTAAACTGCCCGCGTGCGCTCCTCGATCTGCTCTCCGTGCTCCCTCTGCTCCCTTACCGCAACGAAGAAGGGGCTCCGGTCCCATAGGTGCTCGTGGGAGGACAGTTTCCCCCGACATCCGTGCAATAAAAAATACCCCGAAAATAAAAGTTCTCCAAATGCCCTGAAAATGAAGTATGATTTTTTCTAGAATATTTGAGAACATTTGGCACAGAGAACACAACAGGGGGGCAGCACCAGGCCACAAGAGTCCAGGGCGCGCCCACCCTCACTAGGCGCGCCCCCTACCTCCTGGGCCCCACGTGGCCCCCTCCACTTATTCCTGCATCCACACACTCCTTCCTCCCAAAAAATCACTATCCAGGTCAAGCATGAGTTCTAGCTCATCTTGCTGTCATTTTCGATCTCCTTGCTCAAAGCTCCATTCACAAAACTGTTTGGGGAGATTGTTCCTTCGTATGTGACTCCTCCATTGGTCCAATTAGTTTTTGTTCTAGTGCTTTATTTATTGCAAATTTCTGATGCTGTGGTGACCTTGTTCTTGAGCTTGCATGTCAAATTTCTTTGGTCCCAAGTAGTTCTAACGCATGATATAGTCTCTAGGCACTTGTAGGAGTTGTTACTATCAATCTTGTTGAGTTTGGTTCACTTTTATTTTGAGTTACTAAAAATTTCAGAAATATGCATAGGAAAATCTTGCAAGGTGGTTCCTCAAGGAAGCAATAACCAAGGCTCTCGATGCGTGAACCGGACGATGAATTGCCGAGGGAAGCTCAAGTGCGGCCTTGTGAATGGCCGTCAGAGGAGTTTATGGTTCGGGCAGGCATTAAGGAGGAGTTTGACGCATATGTGCGTAATGCTGACCTCGAGGGCTTCATGCAAGATAAGTGCCCCCAGTACCATTACTTGACTGATACCTTTGTGAGAAGATTTAAATTTTCATCTTCACATAATTCTCATGCTGTCCTGTTTGATCTTTATGATAAATCTTACACCGTGGACCTAGGAGATTTTAATGATGCTTGTAAGCTCCCGCAGTGGGGCAATATCGGTGATCCTCGCAAATCTGAATATAAAGACTTCCTTGCTAGTATCACTGTGGGGTGCTACTTCTCGAGCTTGCGTTGTATTCCCTCGAACAGGAAAGGGTGATGCAGCACAATAGCATAAGCATTTCCCTCAGTTTTTGAGAACCAAGGTATCAATCCAATAGGAGACCACGCGCGAGTCCCTCGCACCTGCACAAACAAATAAGAACTTCACAGCCAACGCGATAAGGAGTTGTCAATCCCTTTATGGTCACTTACAAAAGTGATATCTGATAGATACGATAGTTTGATATTTTTGATATTTTTGGATACAAGAACAGAAAGTAAAAATCAGCAAAGTAAAGTAGATTGTAGCTTGATATGTTGAGAATAGACCCAGAGGCCATAGGTTTCACTAGTGGCTTCTCTCATGATAGCAGAATTCTACGGTGGGTGAACAAATTACTGTCGAGCAATTGATAGAACAGTGAATAATTATGAGAATATCTAGGCATGATCATTATATATAGGCATCACGTCCGTGACAAGTAGACCGAAACGATTCTACATCTAGTACTATTACTCCACACATCGACCGCTATCCAGCATGCATCTAGAGTATTAAGTTCAAAAGAACAGAGTAACGCTTTAAGCAAGATGACATGATGTACAGGGATAAACTCAAACAATATAATATAAACCCCATCTTTTTATCCTCGATGGCAACAATACAATACGTGCCTTTCCGCCCCTGCTGTCACTGGGAAAGGGCACCGCAAGATTGAACTCAAAGCCAAGCACTTATCCCATTGCAAGAACTATAGATATAGTAGGCCAAACGAAACCGATAATTCAAAGAGACTTGCAAGGATATTATAATCATACATAAAAGAATTCAGAAAAGAACCAAATATTTCTCATAGATAATCTTGATCATAAACCCACAATTCATCGGATCTCAACAAACACGCCGCAACAGAGATTACATCGAATAGATCTCCTCGAAGACCGAGGAGAACTTGGTATTGAGATCCAAAGAGAGAGAAGAAGCCATCTAGGTACTAACTATGGACCCGAAGGTCTGTGGTAAACTACTCACAACTCATGGTGAGGCGATGGTGTTGATGTAGAAGCACTCCGTGTTAGATCCCCCCTTCAGTGGAGCTCCAGAACAGGCCCCAAGATGGGATCTCACGGGAACATAAGGTTGCGGCGGTGGAATTAGGGTTTTCTATGTTGCTTCGATGTTTTCAGGGTACATGGGTATATATATGAGGAAGGAGGGCGTCGGGAAGCAACGTGGGGCCCACGAGGCAGGGGTGTTGGGTAACGTAGCAGAATTTTAAAAAAATTACGCATTACCAAGATCAATCAATGGAGTCATCTAGCAACGAGGGAGAGGGGAGTGCATCTACATATCCTTGTAGATCGCGAGCGAAAGCTTTCAAGAGAACGGGGTTGATGGAGTCGTACTCGTCATGATCCAAATCACCGATGACCGAGCGCCGAACGGACGACACCTCCACGTTCAACACACGTACGGTTGGGAGAGACGTCTCCTCCTTCTTGATCCAACAAGGGGGAGGAGAGGTTGATGGAGATCCCGCAGCACGACGGCGTGGTGGTGGGAGCAGCGGGGACCTCGGCAGGGCTTCGCCAAGCTCAGTGAGAGGGAGAGGTGTTACGGGGGGGATGGAGGTGCCAGGGGCTTGGGTGCGCAGTCCTCCCTCCCCCCCCTTATATAGGGGCCCGAGGGGCGCCGGCCCCTAGTGATCCAATCTCAAAGGGGGGCGGCGGCCAAGGGGGGGAACTTGCCCCCCAAGTTTGGTGGGGCGCCCCCCACCCCCATTGTTTCCAACCCTAGGCGCAGGGGGAGGCCCATGGGGGCGCACCAGCCCACCAAGGGCTGGTTCCCTTCCTACTTCGGCCCATGGGGCCCTCCGGGACAGGTGGCCCCACCCGATGGACCACTGGGACCCTTCCGGTGGTCTCGGTACAATACAGGTGACCCTCGAAACTTTCCCGGTGGCCGAAACTAGACTTCCTATATACAAATCTTTACCTCCGGACCATTCCGGAACTCCTCGTGACGTCCGGGAGTCCGAACAACTTTCGGGTTACTGCATACTAATATCTCTACAACCCTAGCGTCACCGAACCTTAAGTGTGTAGACCCTACGGGTTCGGGAGACACGCAGACATGACCGAGATGACTCTCCGGTCAATAACCAACAGCGGGATTTGGATACCCATGTTGGCTCCCACATGCTCCTCGATGATCACATCCGATGAACCACGATGTCGAGGATTCAATCAATCCCGTACGCAATTCCCTTTGTCTATCGGTACGATACTTGCCCGAGATTCGATCGTCGGTATACCGATACCTTGTTCAATCTCGTTACCGTCAAGTCTCTTTACTCGTTCCCGTAACACATCATCCCGTGAACAACACTTTGATCGCATTGAGCTCATTATGATGATGACCTACCGAGTGGGCCCAGAGGTACCTCTTCGTCACACGGAGTGACAAATCCCAGTCTCGATTCATGCCAACCCAACAGACACTTTCGGAGATACCCGTAGTGCACCTTTATAGCCACCCAATTACGTTGTGACGTTTGGTACACCTAAAGCATTCCTACAGCATCCGGGGGTTGCACAATCTCATGGTCTAAGGAAAATTTACTTGACATTGGAAAAGCTTTAGCAAACGAACTACACGATCTAGTGCCAGGCTTAGGATTGGGTCTTGTCCATCACATCATTCTCCTAATGATGTGATCCCGTTATCAATGACATCCAATGTCCATGGTCAGGAAAATGTAACCATCTATTAATCAATGAGCTAGTCAACTAGAGGCTTACTAGGGACACGTTGTGGTCTATGTATTCACACACGTATCACTGTTTCCGGATAATACAATTAAAGCATGAACAATAGACAATTATCATGAACAAGGAAATATAATAATAACCATTTTATTATTGCCTCTAAGGCATATTTCCAACAGTCTCCCACTTGCACTAGAGTCAATAATCTAGTTACATTGTGATGAATCGAACACCCATAGAGTTCTGGTGTTGATCATGTTTTGCTCGTGGAAGAGGTTTAGTCAACGGATCTGTGACATTCAGATCTGTATGCACTTTACAAATATCTATGTCTCCATCTTGAATATAATTCTGGATGGAGTTGAAACGGCGCTTGATGTGCTTGGTCTTCTTGTGAAACCTGGGCTCCTTGGCAATGGCCATAGCTCCAGTGTTGTCACAGAAGAGAGTCATCGGGCCCGACGCGCTTGGAATAACTCCTAGGTCAGTGATGAACTCATTCATCCAGACTCCTTCCTGCGCTGCTTCGGAAGCAGCTATGTAATCCGCTTCACATGTAGATGCTGCCACGACGCTTTGCTTGCAACTGCACCAGCTGACCGCCCCACCATTCAAAACATACACGTATCCGGTTTGTGACTTGGATTCATCCAGATCTGTGTCGAAGCTAGCATCGACGTAACCCTTTACGACGAGCTCTTCGTCACCTCCATAAACGAGAAACATATCCTTAGTCCTTTTCAGGTACTTCAAGATGTTCTTGACCGTTGTCGAGTGTTCCATACCGGGATCACTTTGGTACCTCCCCACCAAACTTATGGCAAGGTTCACATCAGGTCTGGTACAGAGCATGGCATACATAATAGAACCTATGGCCGAGGCATAGGGGATGACACTCATCTTTTCTCTATCTTCTGCCGAGGTCAGGCATTGAGCTGTGCTCAATCTCATACCTTGCAATACAGGCAAGAACCCTTTCTTGGACTGATCCATATTGAACTTCTTCAATATCTTGTCAAGGTATGTGCTTTGTGAAATATCAATGAGGCGTCTCAATCTATCTCTATAGATCTTGATGCCTAATATGTAAGCAACTTCTCCAAGGTCCTTCATTGAAAAACACTTATTCAAGTAGGCCTTTATGCTTTCCAAGAGTTCTACATCATTTCCCATCAGCAATATACCATCCACATATAATATGAGAAATGCTACAGAGCTCCCACGCACTTTCTTGTAAATACAGGCTTCTCCCCAAGTCTGTATAAACCCAAACGCTTTGATCACCTCATCAAAGCGAATGTTCCAACTCCGAGATGCTTGCACCAACCCATAGATTGAGTGTTGGAGCTTGCATACCTTGTTAGCATTCTCAGGATCGACAAAACCTTCCGGTTGCATCATATACAGTTCTTCCTTGAGGAAGCCATTAAGGAATGCCGTTTTGATGTCCATTTGGCATATCTCATAATCATAGAATGCGGCAATTGCTAACATGATTCGGACGAACTTCAGCATCGCTACGGGAGAGAAAGTCTCATCGTAGTCAATTCCTTGAACTTGTCGATAACCTTTAGCGACAAGTCGAGCCTTACAGATGGTCACATTACCATCCGCGCCAGTCTTCTTCTTAAAGATCCATTTATTTTCTATGGCGTGCCGATCATCGGGCAAGTCCACCAAAGTCCATACTTTGTTATCATACATGGATCCTATCTCGGATTTCATGGCCTCAAGCCATTTGTTGGAATCCAGGCCCGCCATCGCTTGTTCATAGTTCGAAGGTTCACCGTTGTCTAACAACATGATTTCCATGACAGGATTGCCGTACCACTCTGGTGCGGAACGTGTCCTTGTGGACCTACGAAGTTCAGCAGTAGCTTGATCTGAAGCTTCATGATCATTATCATCAACTTCCTCCCTAGTCGGTGCAGGCACCACAGAAACATCTTCCTGCGCTGCGCTACTTTCCGGTTCGGAAGGGGTGACAATCACCTCATCAAGTTCCACTTTCCTCCCACTCACTTCTTTTGAGAGAAACTCTTTCTCCAGAAAGGATCCATTCTTGGCAACAAAGACCTTGCCTTCGGATCTGAGGTAGAAGGTATACCCAATAGTTTCCTTAGGGTATCCTATGAAGACGCATTTTTTCGATTTGGGTTCGAGCTTTTCAGGTTGAAGTTTCTTGACATAAGCATCGCATCCCCAAACTTTTAGAAACGACAGCTTAGGTTTCTTCCCAAACCAAAGTTCATACGGTGTCGTCTCAACGGATTTAGACGGTGCCCTATTTAAAGTGAATGCGGCAGTCTCTAAAGCATAACCCCAAAATGATAGTGGTAAGTCGGTAAGAGACATCATAGATCGCACCATGTCCAACAGAGTACGATTACGACGTTTGGACACACCATTACGCTGAGGTGTTCCAGGCGGCGTCAATTGTGAAGCAATTCCACAGTTCCTTAGGTGTGTGCCAAATTCGTGACTTAAATATTCTCCTCCACAATCCGATCGTAAGAACTTTATTTTCCTGTCACGTTGATTCTCAACCTCATTCTGAAATTCCTTGAACTTTTCAAACGGCTCAGACTTGTGTTTCATCAAGTAGACATACCCATATCTACTTAAGTCATCGGTGAGGGTGAGAACATAACGATAGCCACCGCGAGCTTCAACACTCATTGGACCGCACACATCAGTATGTATGATTTCCAACAAGTTGGTTGCTCGCTCCATTGTTCCGGAGAACGGAGTCTTGGTCATCTTGCCCAAAAGGCATGGTTCGCACATGTCAAATGACTCATAATCAAGAGACTCCAAAAGTCCATCCGCATGGAGCTTCTTCATACGTTTGACACCAATATGACCAAGGTGGTAGTGCCACAAGTATGTGGGACTATCATTATCAACCTTACATCTTTTGGCATTCACACTATGAATATGTGTAACATCACGTTCAAGATTCATTAAGAATAAACCATTGACCAGCGGGGCATGACCATAAAACATTTCTCTCATATAAATAGAACAAACATTATTCTCGGATTTAAATGAGTAGCCATCTCGCATCAAACGAGATCCAGATACAATGTTCATGCTCAAAGCTGGTACTAAATAACAATTATTGAGGTTTAAAACTAATCCCGAAGGTAGATGCAGAGGTAGCGTGCCGACGGCGATCACATCGACCTTGGAACCATTCCCGACGCGCATCGTCACCTCGTCCTTCGCCAGTCTCCGCTTATTCCGCAGCTCCTGCTTTGAGTTACAAATGTGAGCAACTGCACCGGTATTAAATACCCAGGAGCTACTACGAGCGCTAGTAAGGTACACATCAATAACATGTATATCACATATACCTTTGACGTTGTCGGCCTTCTTATCTGCTAAGTATTTGGGGCAGTTCCGCTTCCAGTGACCCGTTCCCTTGCAATAAAAACACTCAGTCTCAGGCTTGGGTCCATTCTTTGGCTTCTTCCTGGCAACTGGCTTACCGGGCGTGGCAACTCCTTTGTCGCCCTTCTTGAAGTTCTTCTTACCCTTTCCTTTCTTGAACTTAGTGGTTTTATTCACCATCAACAATTGATGTTATTTCTTGATCTCCACCTCCGCTGATTTCAGCATTGAATACACCTCGGGAATGGACTTCTCCATCCCTTGCATATTAAAGTTCATCATGAAGCTCTTGTAGCTAGGTAGGAGCGACTGAAGGATTCTGTCAACGACCGCATCATCTGGGAGATTAATTCCCAACTGAGACAAGCGATTGTGCAACCCAGACATTTTGAGTATATGCTCGCTGACAGAACTATTCTCCTCCATCTTACAACTGTAAAACTTGTCAGAGACTTCATATCTCTCGACTCGGGCATGAGCTTGGAAAACCAATTTTAGCTCTTGGAACATCTCATATGCTCCGTGCTGCTCAAAACGCTTTTGGATCCCCGATTCTAAGCTGTAAAGCATGCCGCACTGAACCAGGGAGTAATCATCACTACGCGACTGCCAGGTGTTCATAACGTCTTGAGCAGCTGGGAAAACGGGTGCATCACCTAGCGGTGCTTCAAGGACATATGCCTTCTTGGCAGCTATGAGGATGATCCTCAAGTTATGGACCCAATCCGTATAGTTGCTACCATCGTCTTTCAGCTTGGTTTTCTCTAGGAATGGGTTGAAGTTGAGGGCAACATTAGCATGGGCCATTGGATCTACAAGATATATTGTAAAGATTTTAGACTATATTCATGACAATTAAGTTCATCTAAACAAATTTAATGAACTCCCACTCAGATAGACATCTATCTAGTCATTTAAGTGATACATGATCCAAATCGACTAGGCCGTGTCCGATCATCACGTGAGACGGACTAGTCATCAACGGTGAACATCTTTATGTTGATCGTATCTTCTATACGACTCATGTTCGACCTTTCGGTCTTCCGTGTTCCGAGGCCATGTCTGTACATGGTAGGCTCGTCAAGTCAACCCTAAGTGTATTGCGTGTGTAAATCTGGCTTACACCCGTTGTATGCGAACGTTAGAGCTTGTCACACCCGATCATCACGTGGTGCTTCGGAACAACGAACCTTAGCAACGGTGCACAGTTAGGGGGAACACAATTCTTGAAATTTTAGTCAGAGATCATCTTATTTACTACCGTCGTTCTAAGCAAACAAGATGTAAAACATGATAAACATCACATGCAATCAAATAGTGACATGATATGGCCAATATCATTTTGCTCCTTTTGATCTTCATCTTCGGGGCTCCATGATCATCATTGTCACCGGCATGACACCATGATCTCCATCATCGTGTCTTCATGAAGTTGTCTCACCAAACATTACTTCTACTACTATGGCTAACGGTTATCAATAAAGTAAAGTAATTACATGGTGTTTTCAATGACACGCAGGTCATAAAATAAAATAAGACAACTCCTATGGCTCCTGCCGGTTGTCATACTCATCGACATGCAAGTCGTAATTCCTATTACAAGAACATGATCAATCTCATACATCACATATATATCATTCATCACATCCTATTGGCCATATCACATCACACGGCACATGCTGCAAGAACAAGTTAGACGTCCTCTAATTGTTGTTGCAAGTTTTTTACGTGGCTGCTATAGTTTTGTAGCAAGAACGTTTCTTACCTACGCCAAAACCACAACGTGATATGTCAATTTCTATTTACCCTTCATAAGGACCCTTTTCATCAAATCCGATCGGACTAAAGTGGGAGAAAAAGACACCCGCTAGCCACCTTATGCAACTAGTGCATGTCAGTCGGTGGAACCTGTATCACGTAAGCGTACGTGTCGTGGAATTGTCACGGCAGATGTCCTAGGGTAAGGACTTAGTCGTGAGGCCGCGCATCTATGTAGTAGCTTGAGAGGGGTTGAGCGGAATCGAGAGACGCAATGCAAAACAAGGTTTTAGACAGCTTCGGGCCCCGGGAAACATCATCCGGTAATAGACCTACATGATGTTTGAGGCTAGATCTCATTATGGCCCTCATGGTGTCGCCGGTAAACCGGCTCTTGGTGTCTAGCCCTAGAAACTTGCGAGAACTTGTCCCTCTTTGGGGAGCCCTGCCCCTCCTTATATATATTGAAGGGGCAGGTTACATGACTAGTCCTAGTAGGAATAGGATTACTCTATTACAAGGAGTCCTAGTTTTTCTTCCTTTGTAGGAGAATATTCCTTGTGCTTTCTTCATAAACCGGCCCACCATAACATGAACCGGCCTTCTGGGCCTTGGGCCTTGTCATCCGTGATCCGCCCGCCGGGTTCCCAGTGAATCGTCAAGTGTAAACCGTCTCAAGTAAACCGCCAAGTCCGGCCGGGTTATACTTCCGGCCGGGTTACGCCGCGGGGTATATCCCCGACATTAGCCCCCAGTTTAATTTGGATTTATCCATGTTAAACTTGATCCTTCTTGCGAGAACAAATTTAATAGGTTGTGCTTCGGGTTAAATATATTTTCCTGAAACGGCCTTGATCATCCTTAAATCCTTGTCATTTTCTCCTTGATATGTATCCATGATCTCATAGCAAATTTCCTTAGCAGATATTTTCAAACACTACCAATGCACAAAATTCCAGGCACTTCTTCTAAAAACTCTGGGTCAATAGACCAGCTTCATAATCAATTTGCTTGCAGAAGATATGAAGAATCCATTTGAATCGGCCTTCAATGCTCCGATTTGACAAAAATTATTAGCCTTTGAAATATCCAAACTGATATCCAGCCGGCTTATGATTACCACTATTGCCGGATTATAAAAACTGATAATTCCGGGTCATGACTGTTTATAGACGCCGGGTTATGATTGTTGCCAACGCCGGGTCACACAATTAATCTTCCTGATTTTCCAAAACTGAGAATTTGAAGATGTTCCTCCTTTATATTCATATTACATGTAGCCCCCAAGTCTTAAGAGTAGAACATAGTGATATCTTAAGACTTGTTTGAATATAATGGTTGCAATCTTGAAGAAATCCAGATTGTTTATCTCAGTCACTAGTCAAAACTGAATATTCCACATATGTAGCCCCCAAGTGCCAGGTCATTATGTAATAATGAGCAGGGACTTTGTATATACTTCATTGAAAATAACATTATATAATGTAACTTCCATCATGGGGTTTGAACCCACGTCCACAAGGTTAAGAGCTTTGTGCTTTACTAACTGAGCAGTGGATACTTCAATATAATGGATTAATACTTTTGTACCTTGAACTGTTGATAGGAGCAATTGGTAGCCCCCAAGGGCCGGCTCATTACGATGTGATGAGTTGGGTCTTCAATAAGGTGAGCAAAAAATGACTTTGCATTAGCCCCCAAGTGTCATGGTGCATGCTGGCAGTGACATGGGACTTGAATATTTGATGTAATCTTAACTTGAATAATGTAGCCCCCAAGTGCCGGGTTGTAAGCCTGCAGCGACTCGGGACTATTCCTTTGTAAAATAAATCATATCATTAACAATATGACATCCATTGCGCTGAAGCGACTTTGAAAACCTCAATCATAATATTGATAACCATAATAGCCATGTTGGCTATTAAAGATTTGAATAATATAATCCGGTTTGAAAACCGGTTCCAGTGATATTTGATCATAACCAGGCCGGGTTAATAAACACCGGTCATTATTTTATCTCATACTGGCGACTTATAGTCGAAAGCCAGGCCGGTTTAATAAACACCAGTCATTATAATTGATCATGTACTGCCAACCAGTTTTTTGGCTCTTTGTCGGCTCATCATGAAGGCCGATCCGGGTTACGATGAACGCCGGTTTGACTCTCGCTGGTGTTCATGACCCGGACTTTTAACTTGTAGACATATGGTCAACCTTGTAGTTGCCCAATCCCACATCAATAGACTTGGTTAAAAAACAAAATTGCGAAATCATAGAAACAAAGCATTTTTGGCAAATAAGACCATGTAGTCGAGGCTTTTTGCGAGCTGCCAGGCTCCAAATTCGAGGCTTTTTGTGAGCTGTCAGGCTCTAAATCGAGGCTTTTTGCGAGCTGCCAGGCTCCAGGCTTTTTGTGAGCGGCCTTTAGGCTCTAGGCTTTTTGTGAGCTGCCTTTAGGCTCTAGATTTTTGCAAGCTGCCAGGCTCCAGGCTTTTTATGAGCGGCCTTTAGGCTCTAGGCTTTTTGTGAGCTGCCTTTAGGCTCTATATTTGACGTTTTCATCGATACTACCCAATGTTTCAAGACCTCTGAGGGATCTTGTCTTTAGGTGATCGACTCGATGATTGTCAATGGCTTGTCCCTTGATGTATCAAGGGTGCCGGTTTAGGAGGCCGTGGTAAGTTTTCAGAGAAACTCCCATGTGATACTCCTTTGGTGTGCTCGCCGGGTACCTATGTTTGAGTTGTGATGTGCAACAAACTCTCTTTGGTCCCTTTAATAAATAACTGTCCTGCATATCAAAATATACGGATCAAAGTAACTGTTTTCTTGATGAAAACAATATATACCAAGAAAATAGATTTAGATGGATATCACCTGATGTATTTTGACCTTATGATCCTCATCGACGTCTGTTAATCAAACCGGCGGCATGAACCGGCATGTTGAGTAGGCCGGACCGCAGGGCCGACAATAAAACGACCGCAGCATCAGAGGCTGCACAGACACATGAGTCGGCCGTAGTGTTGTAAGCCGGCGCAGATGAGCAAGTTGTCCCCCGCGTTATAAACCGACGGGGACGCGTGAACTGTATATAACAAACGCCAATAGGGCAGTGTAATATTGCTCAGAGGAATTAAAATGTCCTGATAAAGTATATAGGAGGGATAACACCTGATTTGCTCGAAGAACAGATGGGTCGGCCGGCGCCGACGGGCTTGTCATCCTCTTCATTGTAAGCCAGCGCGGTCGCGAAAGATGGCCACGGCATTGTAAACCGGCACGGTCGCGAGAGACGGCCACGGCGTTGTAAACCGGCGCGGTCGCGAGAGACGGCCACGGCGTTGTAAACCGGCACGGTCGCGAGAGACGCCCACGGCGTTGTAAGCCGGCGCGGGAGTCCGTTGAGTAACAACGTCCACTTGTGCCGAATGATATTGGCGGGCCTCCATCTCCGCGGTATAATATCGCTCTGTAATGAATGATTTTTCTGCATACGAAATACAGCAGGGCGAGGTATTTTTGCTCGGATGAATTAGTATGTATTAAAAAATAAATAGGATAGATATCACCTGATTTATTTTCCGGATGAACGTGAATACCAATATTGGATAATGCTGGAGGTATTCCGGTGCAGCCTGGTCGGAGTTGCCCTGTCCGTAGTACTGCGCCAGTCGTCCCAAAAAGAAAATTTAATCCACCGTGTAGATACAGTAACTGTAGAGTGAAACATCATGTGACTAGACCACTTGCAGAAGCTTCACGTGAGATTGATTCTTTTGTCATGATTAACCTAGAAACCTGTGCCTTTGAGATGTTTGCTCCTTCATGTAGTAAATAAAAGGATATAAAAAACTGATTTGATCTTTCCTCATGCGTCCGAGTGCTAGCTGGAGTCTTTGGTCTTCACGCCTTGGAACTAGGCAGCTCGAGGCCGCGAGAAGCGGCGGCTGACCCGGCCAAACTGGCTACATCAGCCATATCCGCGGCGGAGGCGGACCAACCAGCCACAGCAGGAGTCGGCAAGGCTTCAGCAGAGGCTCAGTGTTGATCCACCATCGCGATGGCAGCTCGGACACGGAGGCACCGGTTTGAGGGCAATCGCGGCAGCTCGTGGCGACGACAAATCATGGCAATAACTCCGGGTCATACGAGGGAGGCCGGCCATGGACGCGGCGTCTCGGAGATGAGGCCACGGAGGCAGCTTTGACGCTACAACGGCAACGTGGGCGGCGGTTTAACACGGAGGTAGCAGCGAGGCGCGCAGACGGCGCGGTTTCGAACGAACAGCGGCTAAGGCAGACCGCCCGGCAGAACAGCGAAGGCGAGGGCATTGCAGCTCGATGAAGGAACGGCGGCTCAAGGACAGAGCAGCCACTGAGGTAGAATAACTCAGCGATGTGAAGGCGACTTGGCAAGATCGGTAACTCGGAGCAATCCGGTGGCGGGTCACGGTGGCTTCAAGAGACAGTCGGTGACTCGGCAAGGAGGAGCGAGGGGATGGCCGCAGATGCGGCTCCATGCGCCGGCGAGGGCGGCTCAGTCTTTGCATTGTAAGCTCCTTCCATCGATGGCTGGTGGCCACCAAGCCAGCTGGTTATGTATCAAACTTGCACGATCGCGCCCAGATTCAGCATATATGTAATCTATTCGATCCATCAGTTTCCAGTATCTGATGTAGATGCCGTACTCTGAGTTGTAGTACTCTGTAATGTCGCTGGGAGCCGGCGAGGTGGTTTGAAAACCGAGGCCGAGCCATAGTAGTCAAGGCAGGGGTGACTCGAAGTGGAAACCAAAGCGGAGATCGGCCACCGGTCCGTCGTGTAATGTTGATATGCTCGGATTTTAATTTTCAAAAACGTATGATTCTTTGATCCACACCCAGTTTAGTAGTGCTAGCATTGTTTTGGTATAAACGAGATAGAGCGACTGCCACTCGGAGGCTTGATGACGACTCGGACGAAAAGGTGGAGTCCAGACCAGCCACGGGTTGTGGCCTTTTTCCTTCGCTAGACAGATTAACTCCCAAAACATCAGCTTTCATGTAGACAGTACTCAAGTACTCAGTGGACCACTTTATACGAACAGCTCCCACGGAGTATTGCTTTACGAAAACACCTCGGGGTTTAACCCGTGTATGTCCATGCGCTTGTTGATTGATCTGACGCAGCGCACAGCGGCGGCTGTAGTATAATTCGGCCAGCTCCAAAGTTAACAACAATTCTGATCACCGAGACAGGATTTGCCGGCTCTGCCGAAGACTATCTCCTGCCAAATTTTTCTTCATCTGGCCAATTGCAAACTGCTCGAAACCCTAGAAAAAATCCCTCCAAGAACTCAACACCACCGTGCGCTGGTCCCACGGTGGGCGCCAACTGTTGTGGAATTGTCACGGCAGATGTCCTAGGGTAAGGACTTAGTCGTGAGGCTGCGCATCTATGTATTAGCTTGAGAGGGGTTGAGCGGAATCGAGAGACGCAATGCAAGACAAGGATTTAGACAGCTTCGGGCCCCGGGAAACATCATCCGGTAATAGCCCTACATGCTGTTTGAGGCTAGATCTCATTATGGCCCTCATGGTGTCGCCGGTAAACTGGCTCTTGGTGTCTAGCCCTAGAAACTTGTGAGAACTTGTCCCTCTTTGGGGAGCCCTGCCCCTACTTATATATGTTGAAGGGGCAGGTTACATGACTAGTCCTAGTAGGAATAGGATTACTCTATTACAAGGAGTCCTAGTCTTGCTTCCTTTGTAGGAGAATATTCCTTGTGCTTTCTTCATAAACCGGCCCACCATAACATGAACCGGCCTTCTGGGCCTTGGGCCTTGTCATTCGTGATCCGACCGTCGGGTTCCCAGTGAATCGTCAAGTGTAAACCGTCTCAAGTAAACCGCCAAGTCCGGTCGGGTTATACTTCCGGCCGGGTTATGCCGCGGGGTATATCCCCGACAATACGTGTAAGGTCGGTCCGGGCCGCTTCATCCCACGATGCCGCCGAATCAAGATAAGACTAGTAGCGGCAAGTAAATTGACATGATCTACACCCACAACAACTGTGTTCTACTCGTGGATAGTAACTACGCATAGACCAAGCTCATGATGCCACTGTTGGGTAATGTAGCAGAATTTTAAAATTTTCTACGCATCACCAAGATCAATCTATGGAGTCATCTAGAAACGAGGAAGAGGGGAGTGCATCTACATACCCTTGTAGATCGCGAGCGGAAGCGTTCAAGAGAACGGGGTTGATGGAGTCGTACTCGTCGTGATCCAAATCACCGATGACCGAGCGCCGAATGGACGGCACCTCCACGTTCAACACACGTACGGTTGGGAGAGACGTCTCCTCCATCTTGATCCAGCAAGGGGGAGGAGAGGTTGATGGAGATCCAGCAGCACGACGGCGTGGTGGTGGAAGCAGCGGGGACCTCGGCAGGGCTTCACCAAGCTCAGCGAGAGGGAGAGGTGTTACGGGGGGTAGAGGGAGGTGCCAGGGGCTTGGGTGCGCAGCCCTCCCCCTCCCCTTTATATAGGGGCCCTGGGGGCGCCAGCCCCTAGAGATCCAATCTCAAAGGGGGCGGCGGCCAAGGGGGGGAACTTGCCCCCCATGTTTGGTGGGGCGCCCCCCACCCCCAGGGTTTCCAACCCTAGGCGCAGGGGGAGGCCCATGGGGGCGCACCAGCCCACCAGAGGCTGGTTCCCTTCCTACTTCGGCCCATGGGGCCCTCCGGGACAGGTGGCCCCACCCGGTGGACCCCTGGGACCCTTCCGGTGGTCCCGGTACAATACCGGTGACCCCCGAAACTTTCCCGGTGGCTGAAACTGGACTTCCTATATACAAATCTTTACCTCCGGACCATTCCGGAACTCCTCGTGACGTCTGGGATCTCATCCGGGACTCCAAAGAACTTTTGGGTTACCGCATACTAATATCTCTACAACCCTAGCGTCACCGAACCTTAAGTGCGTAGACCCTACGGGTTCGGGAGACACGCAGACATGACCGAGACGACTCTCCGATCAATAACCAAGAGCGGGATCTGGATACCCATGTTGGCTCCCACATGCTCCTCGATGATCTCATCGGATGAACCACGATGTCGAGGATTCAATCAATCCCGTACGCAATTCCCTTTGTCTATCGGTACCATACTTGCCCGAGATTCGATCGTCGGTATACCGATACCTTGTTCAATCTTGTTACCGGCAAGTCTCTTTACTCGTTCCCGTAACACATCATCCCGTGAACAACGCTTTGATCACATTGAGCTCATTATGATGATGTCCTACCGAGTAGGCCCAGAGGTACCTCTCCGTCACACAGAGTGACAAATCCCAGTCTCAATTCGTGCCAACCCAACAGACACTTTCGGAGATACCCGTAGTGCACCTTTATAGCCACCCAGTTACGTTGTGACGTTTGGTACACCCAAAGCATTCCTACAGCATCCAGGAGTTGCACAATCTCATGGTCTAAGGAAAAGTTACTTGACATTGGAAAAGCTTTAGCAAACGAACTACACGATCCAGTGCCAGGCTTAGGATTGGGTCTTGTCCATCACATCATTCTCCTAATGATGTGATCCCGTTATCAATGACATCCAATGTCCATGGTCAGGAAACCGTAACCATCTATTGATCAACGAGCTAGTCAACTCGAGGCTTACTAGGGACACGTTGTGCTCTATGTATTCACACATGTATCACTGTTTTCGGATAATACAATTAAAGCATGAACAATAGACAATTATCATGAACAAGGAAATATAATAATAACCACTTTATTATTGCCTCTAGGGCATATTTCCAACAAGGGGGGCGCGCCCCCCACCCTCGTGGACGCCACGTGTGCCCTATTCCGTGGTTCGCAAGTCTCCCGTGAAGATATCGCTCCAAAAATATCTCTCCCGAAGGTTTCGTTCCGTTTGGACTCCGTTTGATATTCCTTTTGTGCAAAACCCTGCAACAGGCAAAAAACAGCAATCTGGACTGGGCCTTTAGGTTAATAGGTTAGTCCCAAAAATAATATAAAAGTGTATAATAAATCCAATTAAACATCCAAAACATCATATATAATAGCATGGAACAATAAAAAATTATAGATACGTTGGAGACATATCAAGCATCCCCAAGCTTAATTCCTACTCGTCCTCGAGTAGGTAAATGATTAAAACAGAATTTTTGATGTGGAATGCTAACCAAATAATTTTCAATGTAATTCTCTTTATTGTGGCATGAATGTTCAGATCTGAAAGATTCAAGACAAAAGTTTATATTGACATAAGAAATACTAATACTTCAAGCATACTAACAAAGCAATCATGTCTTCTCAAAATAACATGGCTAAAGAAAGTTATCCCTACAAAATCATATAGTCTGGCTATGCTCCCTCTTCATCACACAGAATATTCATATCATGCACAACCCTGGTTTCATCCAAGCACTTGTTTTCATACTCAATTTTTTCAAACCTTTCAACTTTCACACAATACATGAGCGTGAGCCATGGATATAGCACTACGGGTGGAAAAGAATGGTGGTTGTGGAGAAGACAAAAAGGAGGAAGATAGTTTCACATCGACTAGGCGTATCAACGGGCTATGGAGATGCCCATCAATAGATATCAATGTGAGTGAGTAGGGATTGCCATGCAACGGATGCACTAGAGCTAAAAATGTATGAAAGCTCAACAAAAGAAACTAAGTGGGTGTGCATTCAACTTGCTTGCTCACGAAGACCTAGGGCATCTTATAAAGCCCATCGTTGGAATATACAAGCCAAGTTCTATAATGAAAATTCCCATTAGTATATGAAAGCAACTAAACATGAGACTCTCTATCATGAAGAACATGGTGCTACTTTGAAGCACAAGTGTGGAAAAAGATAGTAGCATTGTCCCTTTTCTTTTCTTTCTTTTTTTTGGACTTTCTTTTTCTTGGCCTTTCCTTTTTTTTCTTTGGGACAATGCTCTAATAATGATGATCATCACACTTATATTGATTTACAACTCGATATTACAACTCGATACTAGAACAAAGTATGACTATATATGAATGCCTCCGGCGGTGTACCGGGATGTGCAATGAATCAAGAGCGACATGTATGAAAAATTATGCATGGTGGCTTTTCCACAAATACGATGTCAACTACATGATCATGCATGGCAATATGACAATATGAAGCGTGTCATATGAACGGAACGGTGGAAAGTTGCATGGCAATATATCTTGGAATGGCTATGGAAATGCCATGATAGGTAGGTATGGTGGGTGTATGGTACCGGCGAAAGTTGCGCGGTACAAGAGAGGCTAGTAATGGTGGAAGGGTGAGAGTGCGTATAATCCATGGACTCAACATTAGTCATAAAGAACTCATATACTTATTGCAAAAATTTATGAGTCATCAAAACAAAGCAATCAACGCATGCTCCTAGGGGGGAGGTTGGTAGGAGTTAACCATCGCGCGCCCCCGACCTCCACACAAAGGATGACACTCCACAAATACTTCGTGCTCTAACTTCGTCACATAGCAGTTCACCATACGTGCATGCTACGGGAATCACAAACTTTAACACAAGTATTTTTCAATTTCATAATAACTCCACTAACATGACTCTAATATCACTATCCTCATATCTCAAAACAATCATAAAGTATCAAACTTCTCATCATATTCAATGCACTTTGTATGAAAGTTTTTACTACATTTATCTTGGATGCCTATCATATTAGGACTAATTTTATAACCAAAGCACATTACCATGCTGTTCTAAAAGACTCTCAAAAGGATATAAGTGAATCATGAGAGATCAACAATTTCTACAAAATAAAATCGTCACCGTGCTCTAAAAGATATAAGTGAAGCACTAGAGTAAAACTATTTAGCTCAAAAGATATAAGTGAAGCACATAGAGTGTTCTAACAATTTCTAGGCCATATTTATTTCTCTCAAAAAGGTGTGTCCAGCAAGGATGATTGTGGCAAACTAACAAGCAAAGGCTCAAATTATACATGAAGCTCCAAGTAAAACACATATCATGTGGTGAATAAAAATATAGTCCCGAGTATAGTTACCGATAGATGAAGACGAAAGAGGGGATGCATTCTCGGGGCATCCCCAAGCTTAGGCTTTTGGTTGTCCTTGAATTTTACCTTGGGGTGCCTTGGGCATCCCCAAGCTTAGGATCTTGCCACTCTTTGTTCTATAGTCCATCAAAGCAATACTCAAAACTTGAAAACTTCACAACACAAAACTTAGACAAAAATCTCGTGAGCTCCGTTAGTATAAGAAAACAAAACACCACTCAAAGGTACTGTAATGAACTAATTATTTGTTTATATTGGTGTTAAACCTACTGTATTCCAACTTCTCTATGATTCATATCCTCCAATACTACTCATAGGTTCATCAAAATAAGCAAACAACACACGAAAAGCCGAATCTATCAAAAACAGAACAGTCTGTAGTAATCTGTAACTTTCGCATACTTTTGTAACTCCAAAAAAATTTAAATAAGTTGGTAAATGTGAGGAATTTGTATATTAATCATATGCAAAAAGAATCAACTAAATAGCGCTCTCCAGTAAAATCTGGTGACTATTCTAGTGAGCGCTAACGTTTCTGTTTTTTACAGCAAGATCATATAAACCTCACACAAGTCTTCCCAAAGGTTCTACTTGGCACAAACACTAATTAAAACACAAAACCACAACTAAACAAAAGCTAGATGCAATATTTATTCCTAAACAGAAGAAAAAACAAATAAAATAAAATTGGGTTGCCTCCCAACAAGCGTTATCGTTTAACGCCCCTAGCTAGGCATGATACAAGGATAGATCTAGGTATTGCCATCGTTGGAAGGCAATTCTTTAATTAAGCACTTGTAATTCTTAGGAACTTCTTTATTCCTATTGATAATCAAACTTTTTGGGCAAGAAATCAATAAATTCATTCGTATCAAAAGGTTCTCTTGCAAAAGTGAGAAAATTAGGATGAACACTTATAGATTTAAGATCCGCGATTCCTTTACTAGATGGTTCACCCTTGTTTTTAGGAACATACATGAACTTAGCCATTTTGGTGGTAGAAGGATTTGAAGTAGTTTTCATTGGAGAAAGAGCAGACCCTACATTAGTAATAGTATCCTCAAGTTTACCGATTCTAGTAGAATCTTGATCTATTTTTCTTTAACTATGGGTTCCTTTTCTTTAAAAAAATCAAAATAACTCCTACCTTGGATCCATATTGGGTAATTTCATTGTGGATATTTCTATCCGAATTCTCAACCAACTCTACTGTCGCAACTTTGTTTTCAATGATTTCAAGCCTTTGCATAACATGTTCCAGAGTTAAAACAGTCTCATTAACCATAAGAGGTGGTGAGCCAAATAATTCAGTCATAGCATTATAAGAATCAAAAGTATGGCTACCCAAGAGATTCCCTTCGGTAATGGTATCTAAAATATATCTATTCCACGGAGTTATGCCAACATAAAAATTGCGAAGAAGCACGGAAGTGGAAAGCTTCCTAGTAGATCTATTTTGAGCATTGCAAATTCTATACCAGGCATCTTTTAGGTTTTCTTCCTCCCTTTGTTTAAAATTAAGAACCTCACTCTCGGGAGTATTGATAACTATAGGTGTGCTAGACATGGTGACAAGCAAGCAATCCAACACACAAGCAAACAAGAAGCAAGCGAATGGTAAACACGCGGCAAAAAGAAGGGCAAATAAAACGGCAAGGGTGAAGTGGGGGAGAGAAAAATGAGAGGCAAATAAATGTAATGCAAAGGATAAGGGTTTGTGATAGGTACTTGGTATATGACTTTTGCGTCAGCCTCCCCGACAACGGCACCAGAAATTATTCTTGCTACTTCTCGAGATTGCGTTGTATTCCCTCGAAGAGGAAAGGGTGATGCAGCACAATAGCGTAAGTATTTCCCTCGGTTTTTGAGAACCAAGGTATCAATCCAGTAGGAGACCACGCGTGATTCCCTCGCACCTACACAAACAAATAAGAACTTCGCAGCCAACGCAATAAGGGGTTGTCAATCCCTTTACGGTCACTTACGAAAGTGAGATCTGATAGATATGATAGTTTGATATTTTTGGTATTTTTGGATATAAGAATAGAAAGTAAAAACAACAAAGTAAAGCAGATTGTAGATTGATATGTTGAGAATAGACCCAGGGGCCATAGGTTTCACTAGTGGCTTCTCTCATGATAGCAGAATTCTACGGTGGGTGAACAAATTACCGTCGAGCAATTAAAAAAAAGCGAATAATTATGAGAATATCTAGGCATGATCATTATATATAGGCATCACGTCCATGACAAGTAGACCGAAACGATTCTGCATCTACTACTATTACTCCACACATCGACCGCTATCCAGCATGCATCTTGAGTATTAAGTTCAAAAGAACAGAGTAAAGCTTTAAGCAAGATGACATGACGTAGAGGGGTAAACTCAAGCAATATGATATAAACCCCATATTTTTATCCTCGATGGCAACAATACAATGCGTGCCTTGTTGCCCCTGCTGTCACTGGGAAAGGACACCGCAAGATTGAACCCAAAGCCAAGCACTTCTCCCATTGCAAGAACTATAGATATAGTAGGCCAAACCAAACCGATAATTCGAAGAGACTTGCAAGGATATTACAATCATACATAAAAGAATTCAGAAAAGAACCAAATATTTCTCATAGATAATCTTGATCATAAACTCACAATTCATCGAATCTCGACAAACACACCGAAAAAGAGATTACATCGAATAGATCTCCTCGAAGACCAAGGAGAACTTGGTATTGAGATCCAAAGAGAGAGAAGAAGCCATCTAGGTACTAACTATGGACCCAAAGGTTTGTGGTAAACTACTCACAACTCATGGTGAGGCGATGGTGTTGATGTAGAAGCACTCAGTGGAAGATCCCCCCTCCGGCGGAGCTCCGGAATAGGCCCCAAGATGGGATCTCATGGGAATAGAAGGTTGCAGCGGTGGAACTAGGGTTTTCTCTGTTGCTTCGATGTTTTCAGGGTACATGGGTATATACAGGAGGAAGCAACGTGGGGCCCACGAGGCAGGGGCGCGCCTACGGGGAGGGGGCGTGCCTCCCACCTTCGTAGATGCCACGTGTGCCCTATTCCATGGTTCTCAAGTCTCCCGTGAAGATATCGCTCCAAAAATATATCTCCCGAAGGTTTCTTTCCATTTGGACTCCGTTTGATATCCATTTTCTGCAAAACCTTGAAATAGGCAAAAAACAGCAATCTGGACTGGGCCTTTAGGTTAATAGGTTAGTCCCAAAAATAATATAAAAATGTATAATAAAGCCCATTAAACATCTAATACATCATATATAATAGCATGGAACAATCAAAAATTATAGATACGTTGGTGACGTATCATGGGGGAATCTAGAGAGATCACACAAGCTACCATAGGAAGCATTCATTTTCCTGCTATACATTATTTTGCTCTCTTTATTGGTAGATGCATCAACGGTAAAAATGAGGCTTGCCATATGTGCGTCCCAGATCTTAGTGTTCTCAAGAGTGTTGTGTTAGGAGATAGATAATATAACTTGGGAGCCATTGTTGCACGTAGGTTACATCATAATGGTTTAGATGGAGATTTATTTGGTGGGATTTATGCCACTCGCATAGCCCGTCGTCTTGGTGTGCCTATACATGAAAATGATGAACTATTACCACCTGCTTATTTGGATTATAATGCTATGGTTAGCCATCGGTTTATAGAGAGGGATGAACAATCCCTGCAGTATCGACTAATCTTTGATAGGCGCCACACTGTCCATATTGCTCTCCCTGCTCCTACCTTCTTTGACTTTCAGGCAAAAGGGAGATATATTATAGCCAGGGAGGAAGCAAATGAGTATAAGGAGACAATGAGAGCAGCTCGTCTCCAGGATGCAGCTCGCCAGGCAGTAGCCGCTGCATCTCAGTACAACCCCAACTACGACTTTGGATATCCGCCAGGCCAATATTGGCCATAGACCAACTTAGGTCAAAAGCCTAAGCTTGGGGGAGTACGTGTTTCTCATCAACATTACATTCATGTTCACACACTTATTCTAGTAGTCGGTGCTCACACTCTTTCATTGTACTATCCATGCTAGTTTCAATTCTTTTCTTAGTATTTTTCTTGTGTGTTATAAAAACCTTAAGAAAAACAAAAAAAATTAGTTGTAGCTTTTAGCTAGTTTACTTTCCATGCCTGTAGTAGTAGTAATTAAAAGAAAACCCAAAAAGATTTCTCGTTCTTCTTTTGCTTGTTGGGAGCTTTCCCGTGTAAATAGTTTCTTTTTTTTCTTTGGGGGTCAAGAGGAGAAGACCATGATGAAAATGTTTAGCGGCTCTCATATGCTTTATTGTTAATTTAACCTTGAGCCATATTACCTTGTCTTCTCTCTTGTATTAAATGCTTGCAGATTCCAGCTTAGTCCAATGCACGTGCACTATTATTATTATCCACACAGTTCGGTCGTGCGAGTGAAAGGCAATAATGACGATATATGATGAATTGATTGGATGAGAAAAGCTGGTATGAACTCGACCTCTCTTGTTTTTGTAAATATGATAGTTCATCGTTCCTGATTCAGCCTATTATGAATGAAACATACTTGCAATGAAAATTAGAGATCATAGATGCTCATGCCATGCTTAATTACCTAAGAGTTTATAATGGTCTATCTTGCGTGCGACCATGATATTAAAATGGTTGTGATGTGGTATGATAGGGTGGTATCCTCCTTTGAATGATTTAAGTGGTCTGACTTGGCACATGTTCACGCATGTAGTTAAAACAAAATCAACATAGCCTTCACGATACTTATGTTCATGGTGATTTATATCCTACTCATGCTTGCATTCATTATTGATTAATTTCAATGCATGTTCATGACTGTTGTCGCTCTCTAGCTGGTCGCTTACCAGTCTCTTTCTAGCCTTCACCTGTACTAAGCGGGAATACTACTTGTGCATCCACTTCCATAAAACCCAAAGTTATTCCATATGAGTCAACATACCTTCCTATATGCGGTATCTACCTGCCGTTCCAAGTAAATTTGTGTGTGCCAAACTCTAAACCTTCAAATGAAATTATGTTCTGTATGCTCGAACAGCTCATGTATCAACTAGGGTTGTCTATATCTTCCATGCTAGGTGGGTTATTCTCACGATGAGTGGACTCCGCTCATCATTCATGAGAAAATGGCTGGTAACCGGGATGCCCAGTCCCATGATCAAATCATAATAAATAAACAAAACTCCCCCGGGGTTGTTGCTGGTTTGGACGGTACCCTTTATTTTGGGCTAGCTGTGGAGCGTGCTTGTTGGTGGTTGGGGGAGTATAAACTTTACCATTCTGTTTGGGAACCGCCTATAATGTGTGTAGCATGGAAGATATCAAGATTCTTGCTTGCTATGTTGACAATGAGAGTATACCGCTCAAAATATTATTCATCTCTATTTAAAAATCAAGCTTTGGCACCTCTACAAATCCCTGCTTCCCTCTACGAAGGGCCTATCTATTTACTTTTTATGTTGAGTCATCATCCTGTTATTAAAGAGCACCAGTTGGAGAGCACCGCTGTCATTTGCATGTATTGCTATTAATTTGCATTGAGTATGATTGTGACTGGATCTCTTTTACCATGAATTACAGTGTCTAGTCAGTCCTTGATCTTTAAAGGTGCTCTGCATTTATGTTTTGCGGTCTCAGAAAGGGCTAGCGAGATACCATCTTGTTATATCATATTATGATTGTTTTGAGAAAGTGTTGTCATCCGAGGTTCATTATTATTGCTCGCTAGTTGATTATGCCATTGATATGAGTAAACATGAGACCTGAAAGTTATTGTGAATGTGGTTAGTTCATGATCTTTGCTGAAAACTTGAATGCTAGCTTTACATATTTACAACAACAAGAGCAAACAGAGTTTGTCAAAGTTTTTATTTATCACTTTCAGTTTATCAACTGAATTGCTTGAGGACAAGCAAAGGTTTAAGCTTGGGGGAGTTGATACGTCTCCAACGTATCTACTTTTCCAAACACTTTTGCCCTTGTTTTGGACTCTAACTTACATGATTTGAATGGAACTAATCTGGACTGACGCTATTTTGAGCAGAATTGCCATGGTGTTATTTTTGTGCAGAAATAAAAGTTTTCAGAATGAC
>LR738714.1:509928972-509951394 GCA_902687465.1 Secale cereale | reverse complement strand
AGACTTGATCCACGTCGACACCGGAGTTAAACAGTTGTTATAGAACTGGCATGCTCCAACAATACCAGCTTGCAACCTATCATGCCACAACATGATCAGGTTGTTTCTCCATATTATGGTCTCATCAAGTTTGTAGCTCACTTGCAACTTACCTTGCATGGAATATAACATCCAACAAATGCTTATATAAACATGCCATAAGAAAAGCCACTCTAGCAAACATGAAAAACACTCATCATATCAAAGGTTCAAACATGCTTGCCTGGTTCGGAGTAGTCGGAGTCTAGCTCGGCGAAGTTTGCGGCTCCGTCACCTCCTTCGGTATCTACGGTATAAAAAGAATCGGATACTAACGTAAATACCGTGCGTGCGTAAAAAGTGTTCCAAATATTTTTCAAATAAATATGATAAAAAAACTAGGCAGGATTATGAAGATGACAGAAAAGGAATCAACTAAAAATCATTTTTAGTTTAAAAGTTATAAAGAAAACAAACCCAGGAACTAGTCTGTAATAAAACAGAAACTATCCAGGGGGTAGTTTGAATAGACAGAAAACGCTTTGGATGAAATACGCCTAGCCGAATAGAAAGCGTACTTTGCCCGAAGGCGCTTTCAGAAAACGTTTCGAATAAAAGAAAGGGCTGACAAGGGGGTCCCGCATGTCAGGTTTGAAAGGGGAAAACAGAGCTCGCCGGCGCCAGAGACCTGCGATGATCGCCGGCGACGAACCACTGCGAAGCAGAGAGGGAGGGAAGTACCGGCGTGTTCAGGAGGTTCTTCCGCATCGGTGGGTGGTGGAAGAGACCGACGGGAAGCACCACAGCGACGGCTACTTCCTCTACGGCGGACGGCGGCGTCGGGCGATGATGGGTCTCACCGGATGGGGCTTCTGACTACAAATTGACGCTTGGGTTAGACGAGGTGGTGGACCAGAAGGTTGCTGACCAAGTTTGGGAAGCGGGGGTGCTCTCACCAGAGCGGATCTTGCCGGAGCCCGAAGCGGATCGGGGCGGCCGGAGTCGGGGAAGAAGGCTCTTCCGAGGCCCTCTGAGGGGTTTTGGCGAGGCTGTGGTGGGGTGTGGTGGATGCGGTGGCTTCACAACGCCTCTGGGGTCCTATTTATAGGCGGGCGAGGGAGGTGCCGTGAGCAAAATATCTCCGGCGAGGCAGTGGTCGGGCTGGTGGTTTAGGTGACTGGGCATCTTCGGATTGGTCCACTGGCTCCATTCAACAGCTAAGCTTGATCGCATTTGGCCTGCTCCCGCGGTTTCGACGGAACGGAGCTCACGGGCTCGTCGGCGGCAGGAAACGTGCTCTGCGCGTCTCAGGCCACGGCGAGTGTCCCTTAGCGCGCTCTGAGGATAAGATGGCCACGCGGAGGCTTGAGGAGGCTTGGGCGGTGCTGGGTTACGGTGCTCTTCGCTGAGCTCGTCTGACGGCCGAGGCGGGCGGCTCTGTCATCGCTGCACTCGCCGGAGACGACGGGACGACTCAGCACCGACGCCCACGTCCAGCCAACCGACCGTGCGGCGCGAGGATAAGGAGGAGGAGCAGTGAGCAAGAGGCCAAGCGAGGAACTGGTGAGATTGGCGACGATCGACTGAAGAAAACGACACCGGCGACCGAACTGAAACACTGAACTCTGAACTTGACAGGAACAGTGCACGCAAGCTGCTCGATGAAATGTTTGACGCACGTGGAAAATTTTTCTTGAGCTGGGACTTGGTGAGGGGGTCTCTTGATGCATCTGGAGACTGCCTGAATTATCACAGAATTTTTGGAAAGAAGAAAGAATGAAATTCACCAAAAATGGCAAATCTGCTCCAAACTTGCAGCAAGCATATTTTGAAAAATTTGAACTGATGACCAGTAGATCATGATGGGTATAAGTTGAGGGTACTAAGGACTAGCCATAGGAATTTATTTGGAGCCAAGATTCAAAGGAAATCTAGTAGTTCCTTTGTAAACCACTAAGGTCCAAATAAATGACAGAAAAAGATTTTGTGGTTTAAATAAATAGAAATAAAAACTAGGGAAAGTTGAAACTTGTTGGAGTTGATGCTTGACTTGACCCAAGGTAGGGAGGAAGGTTTTGGGAGGAAGTTTTCAACATAGGTCATGGCAAGAGTGTATTTTTGAGTAGGGAGGGAATAATAAAAAAAGAAAAGATAGGAATTCTTTTTAACAAAAGAGTTAGCAAAACAATCCAAGAGTATTTGTGTTGAACCCACATAAGTTGAAAGACCCTCAAGGCCAGAATCAAGATTGAGAAAGACTCAAAAAGATTTGTCAGAAACAAACTTTGGGAAGGAGGGTCTCTCAAAAAAAAAATTTCAAATAACCTCCTTTAAATCAAATAAAGAATTTGGTAAAAACCAAACCAAAATTTTGGGGTGTTACAACACCCACCCCCTTAGGAAAAATCTCGTCCCCGAGATTCCAGCTGATCCTCAAATAGGTGTGGGTACTCTGCCCGAAGAAAATCCTCTCTCTCCCAAGTTGCTTCATCTTCGGTGTGATTGCTCCACTGAACCTTGAAGAACTTAATTGTCTTCTGACGGGTTCTTCTTTCAGACTCCTCCAATATTTTTACTGGACGTTCCCTGTAGGTGAGGTCCGGTTGCACGTCAATGCTCTCATGAGATACACGCTTTTCTGGGTTGCTTACACACTTCCTCAATTGTGATATGTGGAACACGTCATGGACGTCTGACAGTTCTTCGGGTAGGTCTAGCTGGTAGGCTACTGTGCCTCTTCGTGCAGTCACACGGAAAGGTCCAATAAAACGTGGTGCTAGCTTTCCCTTAATTTTGAATCGCTGCAGGCCCCGCATAGGGGATACTCTTAGATACACATAGTCACCGGGTTCAAAACTGACTTCACGATGTTTCTGGTCATAGTAACTCTTTTGTCGGCTCTGGGCTGTCTTGAGTCGATCCCTGATTAATTTAACCTTCTCCTCGGCTTCTTTGAGTATGTCTGGGCCGAAGATACGGCTGTCTCCTGTCTCTGACCAATTTAATGGGGTACGGCATCTTCGCCCATACAAAGCTTCATAAGGTGCCATCTGTAGACTGGATTGGTAACTGTTGTTGTACGCGAACTCGGCATATGGTAAACTTTCTTCCCAGCTGGTTCCATAAGTGAGAACACATGCTCTCAGCATGTCCTCTAGAATTTGGTTTACACGTTCAGTCTGTCCTCCAGTCTGGGGGTGATATGCCGTGCTGAATACCAGTTGAGTTCCCAGAGCTTGTTGTAAATGATCCCAAAATCTAGAGACGAATTGAGTGCCTCTGTCGGATATTATGGTCCTTGGAACTCCATGTAGACAAACAATACGGGAGAGATAAAGCTTGGCAAGCTTCTGAGTGGTGTGGGTTGTCTTTACAGGAATAAAATGTGCCACCTTGGTCAACTTATCTGTGATGACCCATATGGCATCATTTCCGTGTCGTGACTGAGGTAGTCCGACAATAAAATCCATTCCAATTTCGTCCCATTTCCATTCAGGTATCTTGTTTGGCTGTAATAGTCCCGCTGGTTTTTGGTGCTCGGCTTTAATGCGCTGGCATGAATCACAACAGGCAATGAATGTGGCTATATCCCTCTTCATGCCGTGCCACCAAAATCTTTCCTGAATGTCCTTGTACATTTTTGTTCCTCCGGGGTGGATGGAATATGGAGCGGTATGGCCTTCGGTCAAAATTTGTTGTTTGAGGTCTTCTACATTTGGCACGCAAAGCCTGTCCCCGTACCATAGTATTCCCTCACTGTCTACGACGAATTCTGAGGCCTTGCCCAGACTCACTTTTCTTTTTATGCCTTCGATGCTGGGGTGTCCATGCTGAGCTTTCTTAATTTGTTCCATTAGGGTGGGTTGTATTTCCAAATTTGACATAGTGCCTTCAGTGACCAACACCATGTTGAGCTTGGCAAACTCCCTCTGAAACTCAGGTCTCAAGTTTTGTGAACTGTCGTTGCTCGAGCTTGGATTGCGGCTGAGAGCATCTGCCACTACATTTGCCTTTCCTGGATGGTAGTGAATGCCAACATCATAGTCTTTTACTAATTCCAACCAGCGTCGTTGTCGCAAATTGAGTTCTGGTTGTGTGAAAATATATTTGAGGCTTTTATGGTCTGTATATATTTCACAACGATTTCCAAGCAAAAAGTGCCTCCATTCTTTGAGTGCATGAATAACTGCTGCTAATTCCAAGTCATGTGTGGGATAGTTTTCTTCATGCCTTCGCAGTTGCCTGGAAGCATATGCGACTACTTTGCCTTCTTGCATTAATACGCATCCGAGGCCTTTCCGGGACGCGTCGCAGTATACTTCAAAACTTTTGTGAATGTCTGGTATGATTAATACTGGTGCTGTTGTTAATCTCTTTTTGAGTTCTTGGAAACTTTTCTCGCAATCTTCAGTCCATACAAATTTCTTATCCTTCTTGAGTAGCTGTGTCATAGGTTTTGCTATGGTGGAGAATCCCTCAATAAATCTTCTGTAATATCCAGCCATTCCCAGAAAGCTTCGTACGTCGGTTACGTTGGCTGGTGGTTTCCAGTCGAGTACGGCCTTGACTTTTTCTGGGTCCACGGCAACACCTTCTTGGGTTAATACATGGCCCAAAAAACCAACCTGTTTTAGCCAAAATTCACATTTGCTGAATTTGGCGTACAATTGATGCTTCCTTAATTCTCCCAGCACAATTCTGAGATGTTCAGCATGTTCTTCTGGTGTTTTGGAATATACCAAAATATCATCAATGAACACCACAACAAATTTGTCCATAAATTTCATGAACACTTTGTTCATGAGGTGAACAAAATATGCGGGGGCGTTTGTCAGTCCAAACGGCATTACTGTAAATTCATATAATCCGTATCTGGAAGTGAATGCTGTTTTAGGGATATCTTCTGTCCGTACTTTTAATTGATGATATCCCGACCTTAAATCAATCTTTGAGAAAACCTTGGCTTGTGCAAGCTGGTCAAATAAATCGTTTATCCGTGGCATCGGATATTTGTTTTTGATGGTAACCATGTTGAGTGCTCGATAGTCTATACATAATCTTAGTGTCCCATCCTTTTTCTTGGCAAATAATACTGGCGAACCCCAAGGTGAGGAGCTGGCCCGGATAAATCCTTTGTCCAGTAATTCCTTTATTTGCTTCTTCAATTCTACCAACTCGGAAGGTGCCATTCTATAAGGTTTCTTGTAAATGGGAGTGGTTCCAGGTGCTAGTTCAATAGTGAATTCTATTTCTCGGTCTGGTGGCATGCCCGGTAGCTCTTCAGGAAATACATCCGGAAACTCACACACCACTGGAACTTTATTTAAATCTGAAATATCCACCTTGTTCAATCTTGGTCGCAATGATACTGGTCTTACTTGAGCTGCAATCTTTATCGTCTTCCCGTGGTGATGAGTGAGGATCACAGTCCGATTGAAACAGTCGATAAATCCCTTGTTGGTGGTTAACCAGTCCATTCCTAGGATAACATCCAGTCCCTTATTTTCCAATACAATGAGGTTTGCTCGAAACTTTAATCCCTCGAGCTCAATAATCACACCTTGGCAATAACTCTGGGTGATTTGCTTAATCCCGGGGGACTTGATGGTCATAGAATTTTCCAAGGGGAGAATTGAAAAATCATGTTGTAAAGCAAATTTCTTTGAAATGAACGAATGAGAAGCTCCAGAATCAAACAAAACCGTGGCAGGTATTGTGTTGACAGGAAACGTACCGAGTACGATATCCGGAGCATTCTGCGCTTCTTCCTTGGTCACATGGTTCACGTGGCCCTTCTTGTGATTGTTGTTGGGATTGAAGTTGTTACGCTTGGGGGCTGAATTATTTCCACCATTGTTTGTCTTGGGGGCCGAGTTTCTTGGTTTTGGGCATTGCTTGGCATAGTGTCCTTCCTCTCCACAAGCGAAGCAAGTAACGCCTGGGTGATACGTAAAATATTTATCCCTTGCATGAAAATTCTTGTTTGAGCGTGGAACACTGGTTGCGGATTTGTTCGCCCCATTTTTCCGAGAATCAATCTTGTTCCGGTTGTTGCGAGATTGAAAAGTCTTGTCCCGCTTGCGCTTGCGAAAATCCTCCAAGCTGCGGCGTTCATTCTCCAAGGTAATAGCTTTGTCCAAAAGTGTTTTGAAATCTGGAAAGGTGTGCACGACCAGTTGGCATTTAAGTGCTGGTGCCAGACCGTCCAGAAATTTTTCCATCTTTTTATTTTCAGTCATATGTTCTTCGTTGGCGTAGCGAGATAGTTGAGTAAACTGACTATTGTACTCAGTCACTGACATGCTTCTCTGCTTGAGGTCATCAAACTCCCTTTTTTTGATCTTCATAACACTTTTGGGAATGTGCGCCCCACGAAAATTTTCCTTAAACTCCTCCCAGGTGATGTTGTTTTCATTGGGGTGCATATGTAGAAAATTTTCCCACCACGATGCAGCTGCTCCTGTAAGGTAGTGAGGTGCATACAGTACTTTCTCACGGTCTGAACATTGTGCAATAATTAATTTCCTCTCAATGTCTCGAAGCCAGTCATCAGCCTCAAGAGGTTTATCCGTGTGAGAGAAAGTTGGGGGACGCGTCTTTTGTAGTTCAGCCAATTTGGAATGCTGCTGGTATGGTTCACGGTGATTTCTCATGTTGATAATATGGCTCATCATTTCTTGATGTTGCTGCTGGCTTTGCTCATAAAGGCGGCATACTTGAGAAAATGCTGCTTCACTGTCTTGCTGACTTGACTGCCCCTGTGTGAAATTGTTACTTGCCTGGGTACCATAATTTTCTTCCGGCGGGCTTCGCATGGAACGAGTCCAGGGACGATGCATTTTCCACTCTGGGGTATTTTGCAGAACTCATGAGGAAAACCGAGTAGTAAAAATAAATAATTTTGCAAGGGCAGGAATTTTAAAACTCCAAGATTTTTCAAGAAAGCACTTGATTGCGCATGGAGAAGGACCGCTCAATATCTTACAAGCAAGCCATAATTATACAATACCTTACTCAGGATGCGCGTACACATTCCTGACATGTTATTTAGGCTAGTGCACTTCTCCCAGTTCCTACATGATGCGCACACAAACTACTTCTCACCAAGCCTATATACATATAAACATATGTACAAGCAGGTACATCACACGGCTGCTCGGCGCACTCAGTCGGAGATGGTAAATATTTCCCTCGGCCTGCCGAGGGTAAGTCCCAGTACTGCTGGGGACTCAACTTCTTCCTCACTAATAGGCTCTAGGCGCGGAGTACTGGGTTGTGCGGCTGAAGCGGGTGTGGTAGGCGGTGCAGCACGAACTGGGGTAGGAGCAATGACTTGGTCAAACTCCTCAGTGGTAGGTAGGCGGCGAGCGGTGGCTCGGATGGCAGGTGCATAGGATGATGAGGACGAGATGTATGACAGTGGTGGTGCTGTATGGAGCAGCTCCCTCCTGTTGGCGACACAGCCCTGAACTGAGTCCATACGGGCAGCCACCAAGTCGTCCACGAGGTTATCAAAAGCTGCCTCAAGAGCCTTGAGATACTCAACAAGCATCTCAATAGCATCATCTCGTTCTCCCCTAGTGCAAGCAAATGCATAGTGACAAGTGTATGGCACGTGGCATGGGAGGTAGCGGTAGCGACGAGCCTTCATCGAAGGAAGAGCATCCCGGAGACGAGCTATTGCCTCACGGGCAGCCATCTGCATGGCATGCCTCTCCGTAGGCATGGCCCTCCCAACAAATCGGAAGCGGCGTAATTCAGAACGCCCTCCCTTGAATTGCACCGCAGCCTGGTGCATAGACACGCTGTCGCTGATCTTGTGCTCGTAGAGTGTGAACTCCGGACGAGCCGATGGCCCGATCGCGATCTTGGCGATGGAGGCGAGGAGCTTGATAAACCCCTCAGGCACATTGGCGAACACCTGTGATTCACAGTCGCGGCCAGCCATCTACAAAAGTAGACAAAAATTCCAGATAGTCAAATCATAAATTTATGATGACTAACAGAAAAATTGCTACAATTGCTAAATTGCTAAAATAGCACCTATTACGCTAATAACCGATTAGCGAGCGCACCTAGTGGCTTCCTACAGTCAGCCTGGCTCTGATACCAAGGTTGTCAGGACCGGTTTTCCAATAAAACACTTATTGAAAAATCGCCCCATCCGTCAAACTAGTATAGAGAAATCCTCCATACTGGCAGACAAATCCTTGATACAGAAAATCCAGAAGTACTAAATATTATACAGGGTTGAGCTGAGGCTGCTCAACAATTTATTACAAGTACGCCAATATTATACATAAAGGCGGGTATGACACAATGGGATATGGTGGCATAACTACTAACTCGTAGATATAGTGGTAGTGGATATGTCACAGTGATGTGGGTGGCGTGACTCCAATATCTAACACTCATCAAGCGCCGGAGTGAGGCTCGATGATTTTATTATGGTGGCGGAAGCGTATATAATACAAGTGACCAACTCCAGGATCGCAAGGGACTGACTGGGACTCCTCTAGGCGTCGGACTCGCTATCGTACTCTTCATCCATAAGATCGCCTTCGTCAACATCTGGCCAAATCAACAAGCCAGGTGAGTACTTTGAATGTACTCGCAAGACAGTTTGGACATAAGATATAACAAATGCAAACATGATGCATACGAGCAGATTAGTAATACACACATGAGTAGTTCAATTGGTACTGCAACATGAATAAAATAGTTGAAGACCGATCGGGTGTCTGAAGCGACGCCTCGAAAGGTAAAGTAGAATAAACATGCCGCAGTCGGGCGTCAGGGCGACACCGCAGAAAGGGCTTATATCAAAGGTAAATAACAAGAATGCCATAGTCGGACGTCTGAGCGACATCACATAAAGGGCTTATATCAAAAGTAAATAACAAGAATGCCACAGTCGGACGTCTGAGCGACATCACATAAAGGGCTTGTACCAAAAGTAAATAACAAGAATGCCACAGTCGGACGTCTGAGCGACATCACATAAAGGGCTTATATCAAAAGTAAATGACAAGAATGCCACAGTCGGACGTCTGAGCGACATCACATAAAGGGCTTATATCATACAAAGAAAAAATTGAGTAGTTCCTGGAGGTAGCACCATCCTAAGGAATACTCGGCACATAAAAGTAAACAGGTTAGTCCATTCACAGAAGTAACATTCAACCGGGTTTACCTCTGTCAGAAGTATTAGTTCTACAGAGACTGACGCTGAGACTGACACTGATCTGCTAACCAACGTCCTTGACCAAGGACTTGGTTATGCGAATGGTTTTGACTCTGCAGAGTTTGTACTTTACCACAGTCAACGGATTTCAGTAGCCACCAAGGACTAGTTCCGTTCACGGTATTTTAGAAGAAAACACATCTAACCAGTACACACCCATTCCACATTCCGCTGCCAGGAATCACCCTAGGCAACGTTCAAGAAAAACTCCTGAGGCGGGGAGGTCACTCCTCGAATAGCATGGGATCAAATTTATACCGCGCGCTCTAAGGGGTGCCCCCCTCTCGGTCCCAACCGGAAACACCCATGCCCCCTGACCGGATGACGGCTTTAATCCAGGGCCATGGGACCTTCATCACGGCCTCTCTATTTGGTGTGTACCAGGAAAGAGGTTTGCAACTTACTAAACCGTATTCTTTGTAGAAAACATGTGGCAGCACAAAAAGGGAAAATGGACGGGATCGAGACTTGATCCACGTCGACACCGGAGTTAAACAGTTGTTATAGAACTGGCATGCTCCAACAATACCAGCTTGCAACCTATCATGCCACAACATGATCAGGTTGTTTCTCCATATTATGGTCTCATCAAGTTTGTAGCTCACTTGCAACTTACCTTGCATGGAATATAACATCCAACAAATGCTTATATAAACATGCCATAAGAAAAGCCACTCTAGCAAACATGAAAAACACTCATCATATCAAAGGTTCAAACATGCTTGCCTGGTTCGGAGTAGTCGGAGTCTAGCTCGGCGAAGTTTGCGGCTCCGTCACCTCCTTCGGTATCTACGGTATAAAAAGAATCGGATACTAACGTAAATACCGTGCGTGCGTAAAAAGTGTTCCAAATATTTTTCAAATAAATATGATAAAAAACTAGGCAGGATTATGAAGATGACAGAAAAGGAATCAACTAAAAATCATTTTTAGTTCAAAAGTTATAAAGAAAACAAACCCAGGGACTAGTCTGTAATAAAACAGAAACTATCCAGGGGGTAGTTTGAATAGACAGAAAACGCTTCGGATGAAATACGCCTAGCCGAATAGAAAGCGTACTTTGCCCGAAGGCGCTTTCAGAAAACGTTTCGAATAAAAGAAAGGGCTGACAAGGGGGTCCCGCATGTCAGGTTTGAAAGGGGAAAACAGAGCTCGCCGGCGCCAGAGACCTGCGATGATCGCCGGCGACGAACCACTGCGAAGCAGAGAGGGAGGGAAGTACCGGCGTGTTCAGGAGGTTCTTCCGCGTCGGTGGGTGGTGGAAGAGACCGACGGGAAGCACCACAGCGATGGCTACTTCCTCTACGGCGGACGGCGGCGTCGGGCGATGATGGGTCTCACCGGATGGGGCTTCTGACTACAAATTGACGCTTGGGTTAGACGAGGTGGTGGACCAGAAGGTTGCTGACCAAGTTTGGGAAGCGGGGGTGCTCTCACCAGAGCGGATCTTGCCGGAGCCCGAAGCGGATCGGGGCGGCCGGAGTCGGGGAAGAAGGCTCTTCCGAGGCCCTCTGAGGGGTTTTGGCGAGGCTGTGGTGGGGTGTGGTGGATGCGGTGGCTTCACAACGCCTCTGGGGTCCTATTTATAGGCGGGCGAGGGAGGTGCCGTGAGCAAAATATCTCCGGCGAGGGATTACGGCGAGGCAGTGGTCGGGCTGGTGGTTTAGGTGACTGGGCATCTTCGGATTGGTCCACTGGCTCCATTCAACAGCTAAGCTTGATCGCATTTGGCCTGCTCCCGCGGTTTCGACGGAACGGAGCTCACGGGCTCGTCGGCGGCAGGAAACGTGCTCTGCGCGTCTCAGGCCACGGCGAGTGTCCCTTAGCGCGCTCTGAGGATAAGATGGCCACGCGGAGGCTTGAGGAGGCTTGGGCGGTGCTGGGTTACGGTGCTCTTCGCTGAGCTCGTCTGACGGCCGAGGCGGGCGGCTCTGTCATCGCTGCACTCGCCGGAGACGACGGGACGGCTCAGCACCGACGCCCACGTCCAGCCAACCGACCGTGCGGCGCGAGGATAAGGAGGAGGAGCAGTGAGCAAGAGGCCAAGCGAGGAACTGGTGAGATTGGCGACGATCGACTGAAGAAAACGACACCGGCGACCGAACTGAAACACTGAACTCTGAACTTGACAGGAACAGTGCACGCAAGCTGCTCGATGAAATGTTTGACGCACGTGGAAAATTTTTCTTGAGCTGGGACTTGGTGAGGGGGTCTCTTGATGCATCTGGAGACTGCCTGAATTATCACAGAATTTTTGGAAAGAAGAAAGAATGAAATTCACCAAAAATGGCAAATCTGCTCCAAACTTGCAGCAAGCATATTTTGAAAAATTTGAACTGATGACCAGTAGATCATGATGGGTATAAGTTGAGGGTACTAAGGACTAGCCATAGGAATTTATTTGGAGCCAAGATTCAAAGGAAATCTAGTAGTTCCTTTGTAAACCACTAAGGTCCAAATAAATGACAGAAAAAGATTTTGTGGTTTAAATAAATAGAAATAAAAACTAGGGAAAGTTGAAACTTGCTGGAGTTGATGCTTGACTTGACCCAAGGTAGGGAGGAAGGTTTTGGGAGGAAGTTTTCAACATAGGTCATGGCAAGAGTGTATTTTTGAGTAGGGAGGGAATAATAAAAAAAGAAAAGATAGGAATTCTTTTTAACAAAAGAGTTAGCAAAACAATCCAAGAGTATTTGTGTTGAACCCACATAAGTTGAAAGACCCTCAAGGCCAGAATCAAGATTGAGAAAGACTCAAAAAGATTTGTCAGAAACAAACTTTGGGAAGGAGGGTCTCTCAAAAAAAATTCAAATAACCTCCTTTAAATCAAATAAAGAATTTGGTAAAAACCAAACCAAAATTTTGGGGTGTTACAGGTTTGCATAGGTAGGTTGGTTAAACAGGGCAATGGTTACAAGTAGGAGGCTGACAAGAAGACATGGGCATCGAGGCAAAACTATAGATCGAGACTACTAGCAATAGGCAAAAATAGTAATGGTATCCGGGGTCATCTTGCCTGGGATTCCACAAGGGAGAAGAACGGATCCAAGAAGACGGAGCAACACTGACGAGAGAATCCTCACAACTCCGGAACGAAACCGAAGCTAACAAGAGAAGCAACCGGAAAGAAAGAAACAACACGGTAAACACGCAAGCATAAACATGGCATACGATGCACAAACAAGTAAGATGCATGTCCGGTTTAAATATGCATGGCATGGCAAAAGCACAAACAACACTACAAGTTAAGTGGAGATCAATATGCAACGAGTTGCATATTGACGAAACACCACATTTAAATATTTAGTTGACTCTCATTTAATTACAAGACAAGATTAAATGTTGGTTAACATGGCAAGAGGTGAAGCATAAAGAAACTACACTATTTAGGCATTTTAAATGGGGCCGGAAAATAACAACAACAAGTCCGGAAAAATCCCCATGAGCATGTTTAAATAATTATAAGCAAACAACAATTAACATTCAAAGGTTGTTAACATGATGCGGATGACATGATCAAGTTTATGCAAGTTTTTAAAAGGTTGACTTAAAAGAGATAAGAAGTATTGTCACCGTGGTGGAAGAAAAGGGTGCCACGGCAACGATCCGAAAATGATGCAACGGCATCATATCGGTTCCGGCAACTCGTTGAGAGTCCGGTGCAAAACAAAAGGTGGAGTGAACGAGTCAAACGAGATGAAAGGTGGGGCGATCCCGTTACCGGGTTCCCACGAGTCGGTGACGAGGCAACCGAGGAACATGACAAAAGGTGGAACGGGCACGAGCACACACGGGAGACAACTCATACAACACAACAAGCATCTCACGGGTCACGTCACGGGGTTATACCTTCGAAACAATTGTTTCGGGACGGTTCGAGATCGTAGAGGAAGGAGTCGTTCTCGCGAGTCGTAGAGGAAGTAGGCGTAGTAGAGGGAAGTAGTGGTACACGGCCGAAGAGGAAGTAGTTGTTCACGGGTCTTCGGCGACGGTAGTGGAACACGTTGGCGTTCGTCGTGTAGGTGTACTCGGTCGTAGATGTACTTGCCGGTTTCGGTCCTGGTCGTAGTCGTACTCGGTCGTCGTGTAGGCGTTCCTGTTCGTAGACGTACTTGTCATCGGAGGGGTACTCGTTCTTGCGACGGTAGTTGTACACGGGATCTCCATGTGTAGTCGTACTCGGGGCGACGGTAGTGGAACTTGGGTTCTCTGAGTAGTCGTTCTCGAGCTCGTAGTTGTACATGTAGTAGTCGGACTTGAGCATCGGAGAGGCACTTGGTCGTATAGGCGTTTACGCGTTCCCTGTCAAGTTCAACAACAAGCAACACGAAACAAAAAACAAAACTACAGCAACAAAACTTCCAGCAAGGCAGCACGGGCGACGGGAACGGAGGCAGAGCAGCGGCAACTTGGCCAGGTGATGGTGACGACGCAGTCGAGGACGGTGGCGTTGCTGGAGAGGAGGGCACTGGACGAAGCAACAGTAGGGGCGCGGTGCGGGGGGGCAGCCAGGTGAGGCTCTCGGGGCGGAGCGGTGCAGCCCCGCGGCGCTGGTGAGGAGGGCCAGAGGGGACGGAGGCGAGGGCCCCTGGCTGGCCGGCTCAGGCCATGGAGGGCGCGTCCAGGCGCTGCTGTGCCTGCGGGAGAGGAGCGCTCGTGCCCGCGGCGACCTGGCAACGCGGAGGCAGGGACGGCCGGAGGAGATGGGAGGCCACGGCACTGCGGCGGAGCATGGAGGACGGGCGCGGAGGTGAGGCCTTGGCGAGGCAGAGAGCTGCTCGGGCCGGCGAGGAAGGAGGCACCAGGGGGAGACGGAGGGAGGCGTGCGCGCTGGAGGTCGGGGTGCTCGGGCCTCGACGGGCGAGCGAGGAGACGAGCGAAGGAGGCGGTCGAGTGAAGGAGAGGGAGAGGGAATCGGGAGCGAGATGGGACGAACGGTTCGCTCCTGGCGGCGCACCGAAGGGAAGGGAGGAGCGAAGGGGGCTGCTGCGCTAGGTTAGGGTTAGTAGCGCCAGGTTGGGCCAAAGGCCTTGATGGGCCGGCGGCCTAGGCTGGGCCAAGAGGGAGGAGGAGGAGACGGTAGGAGGGCTGGCTGGAGGAGTTTCTTCCTTTAACATTGTTGCTGTTTTTCTCCAAACAAAACGGAAAACCGCAAAGGAGAAAAAAAAGGAAGGAGGTGTTAGAAAAAGAGTTAGGGCAAGAGGTAAAATTCCCTGGACCCGCAAAAATGTCAGGAATTTAAATAAAATAGTTGGGGGGGGGGGGTTTGGAGGAACCTCTAAACAACGGAAAGAATTAAGACAAGGTTTAGAAGTAGAAACTCGAAGTGAAATAAACATGGGGAATTTGCAAGTGTGTTGGGGTAATTCCAACAATGGAATATTTATTTATATAGCTCCCTAAATATTAGGAGGCTTTTATATGTTTTAAAGAGAAGACCTTCTTCCCTCGATTTAAATGGACCGAAGGTCCACACGGTTTATTTAGTTTGAGATGCAAAATAAAAATGACATGATGGCATGATGACATGATGCAATGCAAAAAATCAATAACACAAGCAGAACTGAAACACACGGGCAACCCGGAACATCTGGAATCTTCTGGAATCTTCTGGGACGTCGGTCTCGGGCGTCACAACTCTCCCACACTAACAGAGGATCTCGACCCGAGATCCTAGAGATATCACCGGGTAAAAACGGAAGAGGAAGAGGTAAAACAAAGTTGCTTCTTCGACAAACGAGTGAAACGAAGAACCTTGAGAGGTTTAAACAATCTTGAAAGAAAGCATACAACGGAGATGAACGAAGATGAGAACACTCCGTTAGAAAGAGTAACAAGGAACATATGGGAACCTTGGAGGTTGAAAGACATGAAACAAGAGCTCACAGATCGAAAGAATAAGAAACCGCAATGGTATGGCCAAGGAATAAGAATGACAAAATTTGGACAGCACTCCGTCTGAAAATGGAAGGAAAAAACAAGAACTAGAGGAGATGGAATGATATTTGATGAAAAGAACAACATATTGCCTCTGAAACCATTGAAAGAATGGCACAAGTGGTAATAAGGATTCAGACAGCACTCCGGTTAAAAGAGAGTTAAAACTTGATAAGATGAGGGAACTTGAATGAAGAATACAACACTCCGGTTACATGATAAGCAAAGGAAAATATGATCTTGATAAAACGATATGATGATTAACGAGAGCAATATCACAAAGCCTCCGGAATGACAGGATAGCATATAGATCAATGAAAGAAATGAATGGAGAAGAAAATGACAACTTCTCTCAAGATTGAATTTGAAAGAGCATCCTTACGAAGAAGGGTTGAACGGAGTTGTTGGAAAAAATCAACACGAAATGAATAAGCTTGATGTGGGCTTATGGAAAACATCTCAAAATTAAGAGGTGACAACCAGCCACTTACGAAAACATTTTATTTGATTGAGATCAACAAGGAGATGAAAAAAAAACTTATTTCGCCGGAATGATAAATGAATAACTTGGGTCATTTATAAGCACCACAATAGCAAAATCCTTAGGGAAAAGCTTTAGGTGAAATACAACCCAAGATAACTCCAATGAATAAATTGAAGGGTTGAAAAGATCTCTTGAACAAGGAAAATGATGGTTTTAAATATCTCATTCTTGATAACTCGTGAATCATGAAACATGAAGGAAAAATTATCAAGAATGACATAACACCACCTGAAAGGATAAGGTAGAAAGAATTGCAATTGGAAGCATGATGAAGAATGCTTGAGCTCCAACAAGAATCTTGATGAAGACTTCGAGGATGAATTAAATGAAGATGAACCACCATGAAGAACTCCGGTAAAGAAAAGCATGAGAAGTGAGAGATGAAAAGAATAAGATTCAAGGCCTGCGATGAATTAGATGGAGGTTGAAATGATATAATTGAAATAACTTGGAGCTCCAGAAAACAAGATGAAGAACTTAAGACCGAGAATATGATATGATGAACAAGCTCCAGACAAAAGAATTAAATCACCTTGAAGGAATAAGAATAAGAATTATGTCATGCATCTCCTTCACCAATTTAAATTGATGACAACCAAGGATTTGGCATACTACTTATTCTCGTTGCAAAGAATTAAAGAGAGGTCTAGTACAACCTCGGATTCAACGAACCACCGGTAGGATTATGAAAAGAACAAATGAATTAAATCCAAAACAAGGAAGAGTAAACTTGAATGAGCCACCGTCAGAATAGGGAGACGAACGAAGAGGCATCAATGAAGAATATTTGGAGGACGAAGTTGAAAACTGAGAACGAAGAATCTGCTGAAATGATGGCCTTCGGAGGATCACAATAGGAAAAGAATTCATGAAATGCTTTGGATGGGTATAAAAGAATTCCTCACAATCAGAACAATAATGAGGATGGCATGAAGCTAGAACCACGAATCTTCAAAAGACGGGCCAAAATTTAAGAGAAACACTTCTCCGGTCTCCAAATGTTGAGAATGAAGACGAGACATGCCATGAAGAATTGTTGAGCACTCCGGAATGAAGAATTAAGAGGTTGAACCAATGATGAACAAGAATTGAAAGCGATCTTGGAGAAGGCATGTGACTGTTGGAAATCATTCTTACGTCACACTTTGAAAAGAATTTGAGTATAACTCTGGAAAAAATTAGAAGAGTCAGGTAAGATCCTGGAAAAAGACCTGTGGGTTAGGGCCCACTCAAAGAAATCACCGTTGGAAAAGATTGCTTAAGGGATACTGCACCGGTTGAATTAAATGGCTTGAATAAGAAGACAATGCTCAAAATAGCTTGAATGGATTAAGAATGGAATTATGAATCTTTGGCACTCCGGATATGAATAGCAAGAGGAGAATGATTAATTGGTGCACCGGAATGAGAAAAGCATTATGAAATGAGGAAAAGGATAAGATCAACACCGAAATCTTGAATTACATCCACCGGCAGAATCTGAGAACAAAAGAATGATGAACTTGAAGCTCTTGAGCATCTTCACGATAATTCACCGGATAAGAACATTGAAGGAAAAGAATGAAGAGACATCCCATGAATAAAATGGATACTTCATTGAGAATTGCTGGCTCCAAGAAGAAGAAGGGTGGGAGGGTGGGGAAAACAAGGACAACTTGGGATGAATGAAACAGACAAATCGTCAGATTTCTCAACGGCGTCCGTATGGAATAACTTCAAGAGAAGGCACACCGGTTGAAAAGGATTAACAAGAAGATCTTGATGGACAAGAAGGACTAGCACTCCCATAGAAATATGAGAATACCGATTAAGAAAGGTATGGAATCAACATTTGTCATCGAAGCAACTCGAATACCAGAATCAAAACAAAAACAAGGATAGATAAGTAACATGATCTTCACAATATCATTCGAACAGAGGATTGAACGAATGAATTCTGTAGGTACATCAACTAGTCGAGAAGCCACTTGGAGAACAAAAGATAAATAAAAAGGAACAAGGAACAGATAGAACAAACACAAGATAGAAGTTTCGTTCGACATCTTTGTGCTGAAAGCTCATGGAACGTGTTACAAAAGGGTTTTGCAATCCCCGGATCAGCATAGCCAAGGACCCTTTAAGATGCAACTCCCGATCAGAACAAGTCCATAAAACCACTTCACTCAATGTAGAACCCCGAACTTCATATCGAGCATCCGTTGGAAGAATGCCTAGAACTACTTAATGAACCCACCTATAGATTTCCGAAAGTTTCCAGTTATGCAATCAGGTGTTGGGGATACACGGGAAGCACCGCGCAATCAACTCTAAACCTACATCCAGGTGTATCCATCCTTCAACACATAACCAGTCTTTCTCGGAAACTATTTACCTCGGACCTTCGAAAAGCATCCACTATACAAGCTATGGCAATACTCTCGAACTACCTCCCCAGTACTGGGTGGTGTCGGGGTTATCTTGCCACTGGCCGTATAGGAGAGATTTTCGATGTCGGCCGTCTTAAGTATTTAGTACTGCCGCGATATGCTTGTGACAACAATACCCCGAAGCTCAACTCCCCGGGAACAGGAGGCATCGAGAACAATATCCTTGTCACAAGAACATCGAAACAATCCCAGAATACTCGCGGGATCCTAAAAAAATTTGGTGCAATTTTGAAAGTAGGAGAGGCAAGAGTAGTCGTCAGGAGTCCTCACCAGAGAGAAAAAAAGGGGATGAGAAGCAAAGAATTCCTACTCTCCGATATAATATAGGACTCAAAACATTTTCAGTGTGTGCCTAGACTCAACCGTCAACGATTCGATCAATCAGTGGGGGCTTCTAGGTCGGAGAAGGCTCTGAATACCAACTTGTAATGCCCAGGATGGGACTATATCTCCTACGTGTCGAGGCACGACTTAAAGATATAAGCCCATCCTAGAATGATCTCAAGTTTGGTATCTTTGCACAACTCATGTAAAAGAGGGATTAAATTGCAAAAGGAGATAGTTGGCTTACACTCGCCACTTCACACAATACATTACATAAGCAAAACATCATTCAAAACATCACAACCCGACTACGGGTGAAGATCCAAAGAAAGATACCAAAACAACATAAAGCCACAGGTCAGGATCGAATCCTAGTAGAAACCACTACTGAACGTCGAAACGTCTCAAGCAAACGGCCACAAACTCTTCATCGGACTCCTGGTGAAGCACTGAACCAGCTCCCGCATCAAACTCGGCTGAACCTGCATCTGGTGTGGTGAAGTAACTGTGAGCCACAGAGGACTCAGCAATCCCGTTCCCGGGTAACATGACTATTTAAGCCTTGGGAGAGGATAAGGCTGAAGAAAGAACGAGAGGTGAAGGAACAACAAGAGTCTGCAACAGCAACTAGCACTAACTTACGTAATAGAGAGCGAGAAGAGAAGAGCATCGGTCGAAAGATGATCACGAAGTGATCCTAACTAAAGCCGGTCAAACATAACCCCACCGTGTTCAACTCCCGAATCCCTATTCGGAAATTGACAGTCACGGAACACACGCTGGTAGTGTATTGGAACATTGTGTCAAGTTATCTACAACCGAAATTAAAAAGCTCCCATCTGCCACATAACTGCGGGCACGGCTTTCGAAAGTTCAAACCCTGCAGGGGTGTTCCAACTTGACCCATTACAAGCCCACGATCCGCGGAGTCGCAACTCCAAGGTGGGAAGACCCGAGTATTCTCGGAATCCCGTGCTCAAGTTAAACCGAACTAAGGTAAGGCTAATCCAGCAAATCCTCCCGGCGTGTCGACACCCTGATAGTAGCCGCGCGTATCTAAGTCTCAGGACACGACTGGATGGGCGATGCTACAGGTTTTTACCAGACCTTGAGTTTCCTCGAGGTGGCCCTGCAGGACCCCCGTTTCAGACCAACACTCATGTGGAGCACTGGCCCGGGGTTGTAGAATTAAAATAAAAAGGGATAGCTAGTCCACATGCAAGTTTTTATTAGTTTGTTATTAGGCAAATAGTACCAATGTTGGGACTTGCTGGAAAAGACTTAGCACTTAGCGGTTTATCAAGGGGGTCCCATACACCCCAACCGTGTTAGGAACGCATAATCAAGGAACATAACACCGGTTTATACGGTTCCTAACGGCATGAGTGGAACAAATCACCAAGCAAAAGGCTTAGCCTTCCACCCTTGCCAATATATAGATGATTTCATTTTTAAGCATTATATAGTGTGATATAACCCAACCAAACTTCAACATGAAGCAAGCATCTTCAATCTTCACCTGCAACTAGCAATGCTATAAGAGGGGCTGAGCGAAGCGTACTTAGCCAAGCAACGGTTTGCATAGGTAGGTTGGTTAAACAGGGCAATGGTTACAAGTAGGAGGCTGACAAGAAGACATGGGCATCGAGGCAAAACTATAGATCGAGACTACTAGCAACAGGCAAAAATAGTAATGGTATCCGGGTTCGGTCATCTTGCCTGGGATTCCACAAGGGAGAAGAACGGATCCAAGAAGACGGAGCAACACTGACGAGAGAATCCTCACAACTCCGGAACGAAACCGAAGCTAACAAGAGAAGCAACCGGAAAGAAAGAAACAACATGGTAAACACGCAAGCATAAACATGGCATATGATGCACAAACAAGTAAGATGCATGTCCGGTTTAAATATGCATGGCATGGCAAAAGCACAAACAACACTACAAGTTAAGTGGAGATCAATATGCAACGAGTTGCATATTGACGAAACACCACATTTAAATATTTAGTTGACTCTCATTTAATTACAAGACAAGATTAAATGTTGGTTAACATGGCAAGAGGTGAAGCATAAAGAAACTACACTATTTAGGCATTTTAAATGGGGCCGGAAAATAACAACAACAAGTCTGGAAAAATCCCCATGAGCATTTTTAAATAATTATAAGCAAACAACAATTAACATTCAAAGGTTGTTAACATGATGCGGATGACATGATCAAGTTTATGCAAGTTTTTAAAAGGTTGACTTAAAAGAGATAAGAAGTATTGTCACCGTGGTGGAAGAAAAGGGTGCCACGGCAACGATCCGAAAATGATGCAACGGCATCATATCGGTTCCGGCAACTCGTTGAGAGTCCGGTGCAAAACAAAAGGTGGAGTGAACGAGTCAAACGAGATGAAAGGTGGGGCGATCCCGTTACCGGGTTCCCACGAGTCGGTGACGAGGCAACCGAGGAACATGACAAAAGGTGGAACGGGCACGAGCACACACGGGAGACAACTCATACAACACAACAAGCATCTCACGGGTCACGTCACGGGGTTATACCTTCGAAACAATTGTTTCAGGACGGTTCGAGATCGTAGAGGAAGGAGTCGTTCTCGCGAGTCGTAGAGGAAGTAGGCGTAGTAGAGGGAAGTAGTGGTACACGGCCGAAGAGGAAGTAGTTGTTCACGGGTCTTCGGCGACGGTAGTGGAACACGTTGGCGTTCGTCGTGTAGGTGTACTCGGTCGTAGATGTACTTGCCGGTTTCGGTCCCGGTCGTAGTCGTACTCGGTCGTCGTGTAGGCGTTCCCGTTCGTAGACGTACTTGTCATCGGAGGGGTACTCGTTCTTGCGACGGTAGTTGTACACGGGATCTCCATGTGTAGTCATACTCGGGGCGACGGTAGTGGAACTTGGGGTCTCCGAGTAGTCGTTCTCGAGCTCGTAGTTGTACATGTAGTAGTCGGACTTGAGCATCAGAGAGGCACTTGGTCGTATAGGCGTTTACGTGTTCCCTGTCAAGTTCAACAACAAGCAACACGAAACAAAAAACAAAACTACAGCAACAAAACTTCCAGCAAGGCAGCACGGGCGACGGGAACGGAGGCAGAGCAGCGGCAACTTGGCGAGGTGATGGTGACGACGCAGTCGAGGACGGTGGCGCTGCTGGAGAGGAGGGCACTGGACGAAGCAACAGTAGGGGCGCGGCGCGGGGGGGCAGCCAGGCGAGGCTTTCGGGGCGGAGCGGTGCAGCCCCGCGGCGCTGGTGAGGAGGGCCAGAGGGGACGGAGGCGAGGGCCCCTGGCTGGCCGGCTCAGGCCATGGAGGGCGCGTCCAGGCGCTGCTGTGCCTGCGGGAGAGGAGCGCTCGTGCCCGCGGCGACCTGGCGACGCGGAGGCAGGGACGGCCGGAGGAGATGGGAGGCCACGGCACTGCGGTGGAGCATGGAGGACGGGCGCGGAGGTGAGGCCTTGGCGAGGCAGAGAGCTGCTCGGGCCGGCGAGGAAGGAGGCACCAGGGGGAGACGGAGGGAGGCGTGCGCGCTGGAGGTGGGGGTGCTCGGGCCTCGACGGGCGAGCGAGGAGACGAGCGAAGGAGGCGGTCGAGTGAAGGAGAGGGAGAGGGAATCGGGAGCGAGATGGGACGAACGGTTCGCTCCTGGTGGCGCACCGAAGGGAAGGGAGGAGCGAAGGGGGCTGCTGCGCTAGGTTAGGGTTAGTAGCGCCAGGTTGGGCCAAAGGCCTTGATGGGCCGGCGGCCTGGGCTGGGCCAAGAGGGAGGAGGAGGAGACGGTAGGAGGGCTGGCTGGAGGAGTTTCTTCCTTTAACATTGTTGCTGTTTTCTCCAAACAAAACGGAAAACCGCAAAGGAGAAAAAAAAGGAAGGAGGTGTTAGAAAAAGAGTTAGGGCAAGAGGTTAAATTCCCTGGACCCGCAAAA
>LR738714.1:509897996-509928890 GCA_902687465.1 Secale cereale | reverse complement strand
GAATCTTCTGGAATCTTCTGGGACGTCGGTCTCGGGCGTCACATATACATGACACATGATGTGACTAAAGTCGGGTCGGCTCATTGAGTACCCGCAAGTGATTTGTTGTGGGGGGCTGAAAGGACAGGTGGCTCCATCCAGGTAGTGGTGGGCCTGAGTTCCTGGCGGCCCCCGAGTGGATCTTTATGGCGGAGCGACAGGGCAGGTTGAGACACCTAGGAGACAGGTGGCCTGGCCCTGGTCGTTGTCCGCGGTTATTTCATAATAACACGATTAACGAGTTTGGATATTTGATCTGAGTCTGGCTATTTGGTCTATACGCACTAACCAGCTACGTGGGAATAGTTATGGGTACTCGACGTCGTGGTATCAGCCGAAGCCTTCTTGACGTCAGCGGTTTAGCGGCGCGCGCCGGGTTGGACCGCGTAACGTAACTTCCTTAGTAATGGAGGTTGCTAGGTCTGCTCACCGACCGCCCTCGCAACGTGCAGGTGTGCATTGGGCGATGGGCCCAGACCCCTGTGTGCTTAGGACTTAGACCGACGTGCTGACCTCTCTGCTGTGCTTAGGTAGGGCTGCGACGTGTTGATCTTCCGAGGCCGGGCATGACCCTGGAAAGTGTCTCCGGCCAAATGGGATCAAGCGTGCTGGGTTATGTGGTGCACCCCTGCAGGGAAGTTAATCTATTCGAATAGCCGTGTCCCTCGGTAAAAGGACGACCCGGAGTTGTATTCCGACCTCATGACAACTAGAACCGGATACTTAATAAAACACACCCTTACCAGTGCCAGATACAACTCGGTGGTTGCTCTCTCACAGGGTGATGTGCGGGAGGATCGCCGAGTAGGATTATGCTATACGTTGTTACTTGGTGAACTTACCATCTTTCCCTTCTACTGCTGCAAGACGGAGGCTGCCAGAAGCGAGGATACTTGTTACTTCCAGCTACTCTCTTCTTCTGCTGCAAGATGGACGTTGGCCGTTGCTAGAAGCGTAGTCTTCGATTGGATTAGCTATCCCCCTCTTATTCTGGCATTGTGCAGTTCAGTCCACAGATGTTACCCCATTACACATATATCATTGCATATGTAGTGTAGATCCTTGCTTGCGAGTACTTTGGATGAGTACTCACGGTTGCTTTTCTCCCCCTTTTCCCCTCTTGTTCCTTCTTCTCCGATGATGCAACCAGATTGATGGAGTCCAGGAGCCAGAAGATCCCGATGATGTTTCTACATGGAGTTCGGCTTCGAGGAGTAGTTAGGAGGTCCCAGGCAGGAGGCCTTGCCTTTTCGATCGTTGCTATATTTGTGCTAGCCTTCTTAAGGCAAATTTGTTTAACTTATGTCTGTACTCAGATATTGTCGCTTCCGCTGACTCTTGTGTATTCGAGCATTTGTATTCGAGCCCTCGAGGCCCCTGGCTTGTAATATAAAGCTTCTATTATTTTAATTTGTGTCTAGAGTTGTGTTGTGATATCTTCTAGTGAGTCCTTGATCTTGGTCGTACACATTTGCGTGCATGATTAGTGTACGGTCAAATCGGGGGCGTCACAGCCCTGGCCTCTCCCCTCCTCTCCCACCTATATATGTGAGGGAGAGGGGGCGCCTGGAATACACAACATCAATTGTTAGCCATGTGCTGCGCCCACCTCCACAGTTTACAACCCCGATCATTTTTCGTACTGCTTAGGCAAAGCCCTGCGGAGATCACTTCACCATCGCCCACGCCATCGTGCTGACGGAACTCATCTACTACCTCGACGTCTTGTTTGATCAAGAAGGTGAGGGATGTCACCGAGCTAAACGTGTGAGAGCTCGGAGGTGTCGTGCGTTCGGTACTTGATCGGTTGAAGCGTGAAGAAGTTCGACTACATCAACCGCACTGTGAAACGCTTTCGCTTACGGTCTACGAGGGTACATAGACACGCTCCCCCCTCGTTGCTATGCATCTCCATGGATTGCTCATTGCGTGTGCGTAGAAAATTTTTGTTTTCCATGTAACGTTCTCGCTGACAAGCTGCCACCACGGGTGCACGTGGTTACATGCGTGAAGCTAGCGAGAATGTAGGTGGGAACCAGCGGCGAGGGCGGCTACCGGTGTTGAGGGAAGACGAGGAGGCGAGAGTGCCTGCACGTGCGGTGGCTTTTTTTTGCTTCAACCAACTTTTAGAGTTTTTTTTTTGTTTTTTTGTTGCAATCAATGATTGTTTTTGCTGGAACGGGCTAATTGTTTTGCTTCGACAAATCACTGGAGTTTTTGTTCATTTTTTGCTGCCACTGGTGTTATTTTTTGCTACAACAGGCTACTTGTTGTGCCCCTATAGATTATAAGAGATTTTGTTTTTTGTTGCTGATATTTTTGCTACAATCGATAAGGGAAAGCTTCAACCGTGGGAAAAAACTTCAACCAGAGAGAGTGGGGAAAAGCTTGGACTGGCGTGGAAAAAAGCTTCAACCCGCCACGCGCGAGCGCGTGATGCCGACGAGCTGTGTCCGGTGGGGCATGCTATTACTGCCATGAGCGTGTTACGATGGAGGCGACTAGTTGCTGCAATGGCAGATGCATCCGACGTGCTACAAGAAAACGTTGTTCCTATACAGCGGCGACTGGGTGCAGCGATGACGTCTGCTGGATCCAACGAGGACCGATGCTACGAGGACGGCGAGCCAACGGGGCTTTGAAGTCAACGTCCGGGGCGGCCATGGCGGGATGCATGCGTGAGGCGGGATGCGCTATTTTTTTTGTTTCTGAATGTTGTACCAGAGGAGGATGAAGAAAGAGGACCAGGTTAGACGACACATGGGACTACAATCGAACGGGTGTGTTCTGACTGGCCCAAATTTGAATCGGGCCGACGCCAATCACTCACCTTTATGATATTATATAAGTATTAAAGTCCTTTGTGAAATTAAAATTGATGTTCTTCTAAAGAAGATGTCTGCGCATTTGCTATGGACTAAAGATTACATTTAGCTTTTTTCCTTGGAAAATAAAAAAATACATTTAGTTGTCATCTTATATTTATTGCGAGGAAACTTTCAATCTATTAATCAAGCCATAGCGGTACAAAGAACACAGAAAAATAATACATGCTTGGGAGGAGGACGCCCGTGCATAGTGGAAAGAGCCTGCAACAAGCGGCGGGAGCCTGATCCGCCACCGGATTCGGCATCACGTCGGGGTGGCGGCTGCTCGAACCGATAGGTGCCGAGCAGCCACGCTGTCGAGCATTGTCCTCGCTCCTCCTTGTCCATCATACGCCCCATCACGGTGTGGGCTGAGGTGGTGAGCGGCGGGTAGGGTTTGGGTGGATGGTGAAGAATGTGGAGTGAGAGTTATAGAGATAGGCCCATGTTAGGAGGGGGTAGCGGACAATCCGGACAGTCCAAATAGTCAGCCTCAAAAAGGACGAGCCTGTAAATGGCCTTTTTTATCTAGACATGTGGGGGAGGAATTGGGGAGACTGTTGGGGGTTTGCCCTGATTGATGTGTTTTGTGGTTCTTGGGACCCACACTTCATGCTTGAAATGATAAAGCTTCCTTTTACTTGTTTTACTGCTAACTTCAATTTGATTGCATGAATATAAGAGTGACTCACTGTGTGTATTTGTCATATGTTTTCGGTTTAGCCCTATTGAATGCCAAGCTAAAATAAAAATTCTAAAGCATCAACGACATATTGACCAATTGAATGAAGCCAGTTTGACAGTTCACTCCATAAAAATATTTCAAAAAGAATAATACTCCCTCTGTAAACAAATATAAGAGCGTAGTGATCTAAACACTCTTATATTTCTTTACAAAGGGAGTAGCAAATTGGACGATTTATTTCCTCTCACTTGCCAATCCTGTCCTCTAAAATCTTTTTTATTAGGAAGAACAAAGTTTACCTAGTGTGTACAAATAATTGACAATTCAGCTGTACCCATTTTTGGCCATGGCCTAAATCTTGGCTTTTGCTTAGATTTTTTTCTTCTGATGCGACTATGTTCCTAGGTCAATGTTAGTCCATTTCTCGAGCCAGAATTCGCCCAATCATGTAGAGGCAAACCTTGATCCACATCTTCGGGTCAGGCGCTGATGAGCACATTGAACTATCCATGTGGCTGAGAGCCCTCACAGCCCAGGCACAACGACGCTATTATCATGTGCGCGCTCTACCACTGAGCTAATAGCCCGTCGCGCGGGCCTCCCTTTGGGAGGCCTGCTATGCCAAAAGCGAGAAAAACTCCATCCCTTTCCTTTTGACATCCCCATGCCGCCACACCACAGGGAGACATGGGGACGCTATAAAAGGGATCCTATCACTATCAACTAATTTGTTACAATTAAACTAGAAGAACGCCCGTGCGTTGCAACGGGGCCACATTAACTTTAAGAGTTCAATATTAATATTCTCATACATATCAAGTGACATTGGCGACCTTTTTTACCATCAAATCCTCACACACACACACTCTCCCTCCCTCTTCGTCACTCTCTCTCCCCCCCTCCCTCTCTCTCTAACACACACGCACATATCCATCTTATTGGGTACGGGACCATAATCCATCTATTTCACACACACACGCTAGTGCATAACAATATGGATTATGTGTATTATATTTGCCACCACAACTGAGGGAATTGATTTCATGTAAATCGGCCAGCCACAGCTCCAAGAATACACGGAGGAGGTGGCCCGGGTCGGCGTCAGCGCCGTCCGGCGCGGGCCACGGGCCCGCTTCCAAGTGTGTCTGCGCGCCGGCCACCCACGCCGAGTCCTTCAAGTGCCGCTTCCACCGCACCAACTCCCAGAGCCACGGCCACAGCCAGGGCCAGGGAAGCCGCCCTTCTTCGCCCCTTCATCGGCCGCGTCCAACGCGATGCCGCGGCACCCGGCCTCGCCGTCCTCATCCTCTAGCACCATCCCGACCCAGTGACACAACCCAAGCATCGGCCTCGAGAATCAAGAACGCTCGACAACGGAGAGGGAAGGGAAGATCATATACATCTATATCTATATCTATACCAATTATTTGCATGCATCTCCATCTCTCTCATATTCTACAAAATTAAATATATATAGAAATATACCTTTTTGAGTAATATATCATGTGCAACATACACACAAAGAAGAACAATTATTTGCATGCACCTCTTTTAGTTGTGTAAAACTCGTTGAATTCTTAGCCCCCTCCATCATCGTTACATCAGGGTCTTTGTCAGATGACATCTCCGAAGCACAATCAAATCCATCAGTTTTTATGACCTACTACAAAGGTATTCTAATATAAACAAAGATTAGAATAATTTTTTATGATGGTGGTATGGAAAATATATATTCATTTGACAAATGCTAGAAATGAGCAGTTTCTAGTAGATTGAGTGGCATCCCAATTTTAACAATTTTAGGCTCACCTCTAAATAACATATTGATGGTTATTCTCACAAATATCTACTATTTAGGGTATGTGGTATATTGCCCATAGAAAATTATGTTACATTTCTCCGGGAGCAAAGAACGGATTTCCCCTTTATATAATGATAGTCGGTCATTCGTAATTTCTTGGATATTTTTAAGTAATTTATTGAGAAAACATTTTATGGTATTTTGAATATATATATAGTGTACATGTATAAATAAAGCTTTACTTTTATGATATTCCCATTATACCCCTCCTATACGACTTGATGTCCTCTCCCGCACGACCACACTCTATCCACTCCCTCTCCGCACCACTCACTCTCTTGTTCCCCTCCCTCTCTAGATCCATAGACTTCACCGGCGTCGCTCACTCTCCTCTCACCGCCCTCGCCCCCACAACCAACAGAATTGGCGACCTCATCTCCCACCCCTCCACCCTTTCATCCCTCCCCTCTTCTCACCAAAAATAGTGAGGGGGGGGTCGAGAGACCAGACGGTTGCCTGATCCACCCACAAATCGGCGAACAACATCACACCAAGGTCACCAACGCCGTCATGAAATGATAGGCTTCTTCCACCTCGACAGACATGCTCGCGCACCAAGATATGAGAGGGGGCCTTCTATTCTCCCTTGCTCATCACCCCTTTGGCCAAACCATGGATCAACCTTCCTCTACTCTGACCCATGCCATGGACCGAGCTCACTTCCCTCCTCAAGGTCATCTCTTCACCCCTTTCCTCGTGTGGCATGTTACACCGTCAACCCTCACCTTATCTCCCTCCCTTTCCTCCCATATCGAGACATGCATGTGTTTCTGCTCGGCCGCTTCACCTCACCGCCGCCTTCATCTCCTTATACAATGTCGTATCTGTCGCCTTCTACGAGCTGTAGAAGAGCGTGTTTGATTCTTGAACCTACAAAATATAAAATGCTGAGGTTAATAAGTATGAATTTCTCTTGTCCCTAGTACTATACTTTTATACATGCTTATTGCATAACCAACCTGTGTTTCATAGTGTACTGTGGACTTGCTGAGCTGCTCCGCCTTGAGCTTGTCAGTTGGCAGAGCACGTTCTTTGTCTTAACCTTCATCTGCAGCTCGGGATCACGGATGGCGACAACCTTGGCAGCCTCAACCTCGGCGACCTTGGCCTGCCAGTCCCAGCCTTGCCCTTCATGGCGAGGTCGGTCGTTGAGGCGGCTTTGTCGGCCTTCCTAGTGTTCTCAAACACCCACACCTCTGCCTTGACCTTGGCCTTCTCCTTGAGCGCCTCGCCCTGCTGCCGCACAGAGAGCACCTTGTTCTCGGCGTCCACGTTAGCGGCGTTCTGGCACGTGAGGCCATCCCGCTCCACAAACATCCACCTTGGCCCTGCTCGCTGCCTCCTGTTGTGTCTTCTTGCCAAGGTAGGAGAAGTACTCATGCCCCGGCACGTCCACCAGCTGCTTCACGGTGGCAATGTAGATGAAGAGGCCAAATTGGTCCAGCTCCTTCTGCACGCTGCTGAACACCTCCTACTTGAAATTTTTGGTGCAGGTGAAGATCTCGTCCATGGTTAGCTGCGCCACCAGCATCCGGGTCTCACCCTCGATCAGCCCTTTAGCCCTTCACCATGTCATGCCCGTGGCTCCTACCGCACGAGTGCAACAGCGCGATCAACTTCAAGTGGAGTAGGAGCTCCGCTTCGACGGTGGGCAGGGCTGGACGTACCGCTCCTGGCTCAATTGGTGTTTGACACGCTCGGTCCTAGCTTGTTAAAGAAAATGGACGATCTGGTCTGCTAAAATCGGCCTGGAAAATTGTCAGTCCGATCCGGTCTGGTCTTCAACTAGTCCGACCAAGAGGACTGAGAACAAATGTCACTGTCGTCGCCATTCGTTCTCAACGTGCCGACCGGCAGCCCCCGGGTAAACTACCATGTCCCCAAGCTTCACATTTCCTTCTTTTCTCTCCTCCCCATGCACCATAGCCTCTCGCCGCCGCTGTCGTGCATGCACCACTAACGATCTTGAGTTCTCAACTTGGCGCTGGCAGCGTTCTAGCTATGGGTTTCACTGCCATGGCAGCGACCGTTTTAGCACAGCACACATGCAGGCCATCAAATGGGGAAAACAGTTGATTGGGTGTGAACTTCGTATCGTGCGATAATCGCTCAGCCATGATTTCCGCGTGAGATTTAATAGCCTCCGCCTATAATCACACACCATGATCCTATGCTGTCGTTTTCTTTGTTGAAGGATATGTTCAGGTCCACCTGCCGCCACGTGATTCTCTCTCTCCCATTGCTCTCTTTGTAACAACATTTCCTTATCGTCTGAGTAAAGGATTAGCAAGGTCAACTCAGGAGTTAGTTGGGTTACTGGCCGCACATGCCTGTGTATATCTTGTATAAATGTATACCTCTATAACTGAATATGACTGCTTTCAGTCATGTTGGTGTGTTCCGAAAATCACGGCACCATTTGACAACAAACTGAATGTCGTGTTTTTTTCATGGTTAATCCGCTAATTATGGCAAGGCCCGAACACAAAAAAACATGGGCTCATGAAAAAACCTGCTACAGAAGGTTCACGGCTAACAGCCACACACTTGCTGCGGCACATCACCGACCTCATCACTGCCGCTCCCGCATGTCCACCACCTCGCCACAACACCCGCACACGTAGCCCAACTCGTCGATGCCCCAGCACGTTGACGCCGGTGGTGGTTGGTCGGTCCAAATGGTGGCTCGATGAGGGACCGAACCAACCCGGACCGTGTCGCCTTGGTAGCGTCGCCGAGTTACAGGGTGGTCACCCGGGGACCGATGGTGAAGACGGCGGGCAGGACGAAGGGCAGATTCTTGGAGCTCTACCAGTACCAGCGCCTTCTTCACCAGCGTTAAGTCCTCGATGCCCCAGCCGGTGTTGGCCAGGTACTACGACTCGTACGCGGCGAAGAAGCTCGCCGTTGACTATTTTGCCGGCTGTATCGTTAGGTTTTCTTTCCTTCTTACCTACATAGGCCATAGGTGTGTTGACCGATCAAAGAAAATAAATAGAACCTGGTAGTACATATAGCAAAAAATGCTCGTGCGATGCAACGGACCTATCAAACTTGTTTTACGTGATCTTGGTTTATGTAATCAATTAATTACGTGATCTCTGTTGTATGTTCTTTCTCTATTCCAAAATTCCACTCACGCGAGTAAGAAGTATTTCCCATCTTATGGAAGTAGTTCAGTGCATACATATGCTACTCGTTCGTAATTGCAACCTGAACAGAGTAAAAAAATCGGTTCGGTGCATGGATGGATTGATGGGAACACACTGTCTAATGAAAAGGATAAGAATCACATTGGCATGCATAGGTGATTTGAAATTTTAAAAATATATCATCTACATCTGTGCATCATGAGGAACAATTCCAGAGAAAAAAATTGATCCAGTCAAGTGTATCTTTGGATATTTCATTATCCACTTAGGCCATATTAGTATTACTTCCCACGTGGTGCACATCATCCTGATGCATGGGTGTGCCTCGGCCCTTACATTGCAAATGTTATTATTGCAGGAAGAGCACACATTCATAAGCTAATGGTTCCACAATGCGTTCTTGCTGATAGTAATTGAACCAAATGAAACGGTGGACAACTAGATTGATTAAGGAACTCTAGGTAATACTTCATGTCGTAAGCATTGGCTCAAAAAGTTAATTTGTAAGTAATAAAGAAGGCCTAGAAGAATAGTTCTACCTAAATAAAGTTTACTGCTGCACATGAGCAGATCCACACGAAGCAGAGGGGAGGTGGAGCAGGCCGGTGACCAGGGGAAGGAGCAGAGTGGGAGAAGATTTACACCGCCGTATCCACTGGATATGGAGTCTCCGTCGCATCTGTGGAGGCGCCGCGGCTCCGCCTTGGATGGTGCTTGTGGCTATGGTGAATAGGAGGGGCGACGCATGGGCGAAGAGGCAGGCGGTGCTCATGGCCAAAAAAGTGGGTCGTTCGAGCTGCGGGAGGGAGGAGGGGATCGCCGGGAGGCGGCGAGATCGGTGGGTGGTGGCGGCGGCGTCCAGGTAGGGAAGTCGAGGTAGGGCGCTGTGTTTTTTTAGGGGAATTGCTTGTGAAAATAACGTGCGACGACGACGTAGTGAGCAGATCCCCTTAAAAAAGACTTAGCAAGCGGATTCCCTTAAAACTGATAGGAATGGATACGATTGATGACGTTGATAAATAGTGGTGAATGTTGGCCTAATTTACTATCATCATGCATGGAAATGAATCATCAAGAAAAAGAATACTTCCTATTACTACGCTGATAGGAAGCTTCCTAATCTCTGCTACCAAACAGTTTCTGTCCAAACAAGGAAGGAAAGTTATGGACGTGATTCGGAAGGAAACAAACATTATGAAGATTAATTAATTTAGATTTGATCTTTAGAGATTGATTGTGATTGATTCTTTTGCATAAAGACATTACTAAATAATTTGCGTCAGTATGGAAAGTTCTGATCCGTTCAGTTTTTTTCGTTGTGTGAGAGGGTGACGCGAAAGTAAACCGATAAATTAGGGGAGGGGACCAAAAAAATCTACGAAAAAACCCAGCGAAGATGGGAGGAGGTACCAAAAAAAAACCATGGGAGATGAGACGAAAATAAACCCGGAACGGAGACTACCAACTGAGACACTAGAAGAACGCCCGTGCATTGCAACGGGGCCACATTAATTTTAAGAGTTCAATATTAATCATGTTAATATTACGTTTAATATTCTCATACATATCAAGTGACATTGGCGACCTTTTTTACCATCAAATCCTGACACACACATTCTCCCTCCCTCTTCCTCACTCTCTCTCCCCCCTCTCTCTCTAACACACACACACACACATATCCATCTTATTGGGTACGGAACCATAATCCATCTATTTCACACACACACGCTAGTGCATAACAATATGGATTATGTCTATTATATTTGCCACCACAACCGAGGGAATTAATTTCATGTAAATCGGCCAGCCACAGCTCCATGACAAACAATACATCTAAATTCTCAGTATTATTTTTGTGTAATATGCATTATCTTTATCTAAATTCTCTCTTTCTCTCCCTCTCTCTCTCTCTCTCTCAGACACACACACACTCTCTCTCTCTCTCTCACACACACTGACACACACACTCTGATATTATAGGATCAAAAACTTTTACCAATTACCAAACTCTATAACACCACACTCCTTACTGCATCGATGGGTGTTGGGTGGTGTCTCTCCTCTACCTGGTCACCTGGCATCCTATAATTCTGCGTCACCATCTCGATTATCTTCCTTGGCACCGAATTGTAAACACCTGCCCTCCTTCTCCTCCTTCCCTGTGCTCCACAACACCCGAGCTAACCGAGAATGAAATCTGGACTGTTGGTACGGGCGCCCATGAGCTAATACAACGATTCTCAATCAGAAATGACAAGAATGTTAAAAAGAGCACATACCTTGATGCGGAAACTGCTGCCGCCTACCAAGTGAAGACCAGCAGGGCGCTGCTCCGCCGTGGACCTGTGCTGGCTTGAGTCCATGTCCGCCGTTGGCTGCTGCTCGCATTCGTCCCACCCACCGCCCAAGCCGGCGTTAGAAGCAAACTCAATAGCCTTGCCCACCTTCATGGCTCGAGTCTACGAGATCGAATCAAGCATCATAGAGTTCGGGGAGGAGTGCGGGGAGGACAGGGAACGTAAATACCTGGGGTTTAGCGCTGGTGGTGGCAACGACCGACACAGTCTCCTTGCGCCGCTCCTCACTGCCCGCCCTGCTTTGGGATCCTAGTGCTCTGCCCTAGGGTTCCGTGCTGGTGGCGGCGGCAGCGGCGTGGTAGTACGGTGAACTGGAGTTTCGCCTGCGTCGGATGTGACGACGCGGGCGGAGTACCGAGGAGTTGCCGAGGTCGGCCAGGGCCTGGGGCACAGAGGACTCCTCCTGGTCAAGGAAATCGGAAAGAAGAAGAGGATGGCGGCGCGCCGGCGCGAGGACACATGAGGGCAGGAGTCGAGAGGATCGGCCGTCCAGGCTCGTGAGGAGGGCAGCGATGGGTGGATCGCGTAAATGGTACCGTGTACAAAAATCCCATCAAAGCAAGTAAAATATACCAGCAATGCTTGATTGATTCTGATTTATTTTTTATAGGCATTTTCAGATTTGTAGGGCATGTGCCCATGATCCTCGCACGCCCTACTTTTTTTGACGTTTATGACTCATGATAAGAAATGAAAATCACATCAATGTAAGGAAATATCCCATCAATGCTTGATTGATTGTGATTAATTTTTTATATGGTAACTAATCTGATGAGTTTATGTGGGCGGTGAAGCGAAAAGGCAGGTGGGAGAGGAGACGAAAAATAACCGGTCAGAAAAAAATGAATTGATTGTTGCCTTGTACATTTGGTTTTGGTATTTGAAGATTGATTACCATCCGTTAGTTGGGTTACCAAAAAATAAATCAATCACCATATGTAAATTCATTATGTTACCAAATAAACGTTGGGTTTGTCCGGCCAGTGGGAGGGGGCGAATAAAAAATCGACGAAAAAAGCCCGACGAAATTGGGAGGTGAAAGGATGACGAAAAAAACTAGCAAAAATAAACCGCGGAGACTATTCACCAAGTCGTCCATTAGGAGTAGAGATTGATCCGTAGCTAATCCTCCTTATCCAAACAATCGCTTAGAAAAGTCAAAGATCGATGCATTAGGCAAATTAGGATTTGGAATTGATCGTCATGAAACAAAATTTTATTGATTGGTAATGTGCTATCAGTTCCTGCCGTTTATAACGTGTCTAGTTAGGAAACTTTGGAAATGTTAGGAAAGTTTTTATTGTGAGGGTAAAAAAATCAACGTGAGGAGATATGATGGTGGGATGCGAGACGAAAATAAACCAGTGGAAGGTGGGACGAAAAAAACCCTGGAACAAAGACTACCAACTGCTCCATCTCTACTCCTAATGGAGCAGTTGGTAGCCTCGTATGGTTTATTTTCGTCCCACCTTCCACCTTCGCTGGTTTATTTTCGTCCTCCTTCCACCTCCTATGGTTTATTTTGTCTCCCCCTCCCCCACACGAAAAAAACGGAGGAAAACTGTAGCGTTGCCTTACGAACCGGAGTGAGAGCCACTCGCACGAATCAGGGAGCGAGGCCCCCCTCGCACAAAAAAATGACGAACTAGGCTGCCCTCGATCTGTTCCCACGAGGACGGGAACCACACCCCAGCCGCCATGGATCCCTTATGTCGTCGATCCCAGCAAGGCCGCATCCGACCGCCATCGATCCCTTCTGTCGTCGATCCCAGCGAGGCCGCATCCGATCTCATGGAGGCCGGCGCAGATCATGCACATATGTGACAGTGCCGTGCCTCGCCGTCGCCGCAGAATCCCACTGACGCCTCCGCCACCGCCGACCCGTGGGAGGCCGCTGCACAACCCCACGCACGCATCCATCTCCCCCGATCCCAGGGAGGGTGCTGCCAGTCTTAGGAAGGCTGCCGTGGATCAGGTCCGTCTAAATCAGGTCCGTCTAAATCAGGTTCGCCTAAACCCTAAACCCTTCGTCCATTCAACAGGGCCCAACGCACATATGTACAGAACTCCCATGCTTCCTGTACGTATGATGATTTTTTATGCTTCCGCCGGCAGCACATTCAATAAGACACTTGAAGGTTTTCGGACTTGTGAATCATACAATTTATACATATGCAACATCTCTGAATTTTACGCAAAGCTGAATTACACCTTTTCTTTATCAATATTCCCAGCTCGACCACGTTCAAGTTTTTCATGTAAGCAATTCAAAATTTTGTCCTCATGTACGTTGACTTTGAAATGGACCTCTACTCTGGCTTCTCATGTTCACCTACATTTGTGATTGGTCACTCATTAGAACAAAAGGTAAGTATGGGAAATTCAGATGGCAAGGCGCCGGAACAAAGAAAGGCATCTGATGTACCTCTACCCCCTCTTGTTGATTGATACGTCCAAAACGTATCTATAATTTCTGCTTGCTCCACCTCTTTTGTGTGATATTGCTATGATATTTATACACTTCCATACACTTTTGATCATATTTGGACTAACCTATTAACTCAGTGCACCCCAGTGCCAGTTTCTGTTTTCTGCTGTTTTTGTATTTCAGGTTTTCCCATTACGTAAACTGCTAGAAAAATTCCGGGAAAAATATATAAAAAAATCAGCGTTCCGGAAGCTTCCATGCGGCCAAAGTAGGGCCAGAGAGGGGCCACCAGGGCTCCAGGCGCCCTGGGGGCGCGGCCCCCCTCCTGGCCGCGCCGGGGGGGCGCCTGGGCCCCCCAGGCCTCCACTGATGCCTCCCTTTGGCATATATTTACACCGCGTCCCGAAACCCTTCAGAACGGAACCCTTTTTCGCGATCTCATCTTTGTTCCGCCGCCGCCGCGCTTCCAAGATCGGGAGCACCAGGAGAACTCTTCCCGGCACCCTGCCGGAGGGGAGGATCACCACCGGGAGCCTCTCCACCACCATGGATGCCTCCCGGATGAGTTGTGAGTAGTCTCCCTTGGACCATGGGTCCATGACCAGTAGCTATGTGATGTTCTCCTCCCCTCTTTGTTCTTCACTAATTAGACCTCGTGAGCTGCCCTACATGATCGAGGCACATATGTAATCCTTATGCTGTTGCTATGATGAGTTTGCTGGGATCCGATGGATTATGAGATTATGTTCAGATTGTGTGTGAGTAATATATTTGATTTACCTCTTTTATATTTATGTTTTTGAGTAATTCTTGCATGTTCTCCGTTGCTGTTTATTGCTTTGGCCAAGTAGTAGGTAGTAACTCCAAGAGGGAACGTTATGCTTGATTGTGGGTTCAGGCCCCTCGATGACTAGCTTGAGTGACAGAAACATGAGTCTAGGGGATGTGCTGTTGCCACAAGGGGGAAAACAATGGTGCTTGTACTCGCGGGTGCAAGGATTGTTTACTTTACGCAAAGTTCTTTTAATGCAGTTGTCTGTTGCTTTGAGTTTACACTATGGGTGGGACTCGCAACTTAATACCAGCGAGATGTTCTGGATAGATATCTCAAGGTGGATGATTAGTAGTAGATGCAGATGGATTTCGGTCTACTTACCTTGGCGTACCGCCCATGCTTTTGAGCCTCTACCTTTCTTTGTAGCATAGTTAGCATTGGTTTGCGCACATAATCCTGTCAATTGCCCAGCTGTAATTCGTTTACCTCACATAGTTGTTTTATCGTCTTTTGGGAGAGAGACATCACTAGTGAACATCATGGGACCCCGGTCCATATTACCATCACTGATCACATCTGCTATTTACTTTCAGTTCTTACTTACTAGTTGCAGTTATACCTATCACTATTATCTCTTGCGTTTGATCCTTTGTAAACGACAAGGCCGAAGAGATTGACAACCTCTCTGGACTCGTTGGGAGCAAAGTTATTTGTATCTGTGTGCAGGTCCGGTCGATCGCTAGTTGCGCCGCTAGCAGTTGACACCTTCTTGTTGAACCTTGGAGTCTCAGGGGAATTCGATCCTTGGTATCTTTGCCAAGGGAAAACTACCACTACACTGCATCTCAAACCTTCCACTTGGGGTAACCAACGAGGGGCGAGAAGCCATCAAGCAAATTTTTCTGGCGCCGTCGCCGGGGACTCCACTCTTCAAGATAGGGGAGTTGCACGCTATCTTTTACCTTTGCTTTTTAGTCTTGTTAGTTTACCTTTCAATTTTTGCTTTAGTATCTTTTATCAAAAATCACAAAAATAGTTATCTTGCTTGCTTGCTGCTATGGGTTCCACCGAGAACACCAAGTTGTGTGACTTCACTAGTCATAACAACGATGACTTTATCTGCACACCTATCACTACACCTGCCACTTCAGCACCTTCTTATGAAATTAAACCTGCTTTACTGAACTTAGTTATGAAAGATCAATTCTCTGGTGCTGGAGATGATGCTGCTTTACACTTAAACAATTTTGTTGAACTCTGTGATATGCAAAAGTACCAAGAAATAGATGGTAATATTGTTAAGCTTAAGCTTTTTCCTTTCTCCTTGAGAGGAGGAGCTAAAATTTGGTTTCAATCCTTGCCTAGAAATAGCATAGATTCTTGGGACAAGTGCAAGGATGCTTTTATTGGAAAGTACTATCCACCTGCTAAAATTATCCAACTAAGGAGTAACATAATGAATTTCAAACAATTGGATAATGAACACGTTGCCCAAGCTTGGGAACACATGAAATCTCTTGTCAAGAACTGCCCTACTCATGGTTTGACTACTTGGATGGTTATCCAAACTTTTTATGCAGGCTTGAACTTTACCTCGCGGAACTTGTTAGATTCGGCCGCGGGAGGAACCTTTATGTCAACTACACTTGGTGCTGCCACGAAGCTTCTCGATGAGATGATGACCAATTATTCCCAATGGCACACCGAACGCGCTCCAATAGGTAGGAAGGTAAACTCTGTCGAGGAGATTTCCTCCCTAAATGAAAAAGTTGACTTGATCATGTCTCTACTTTCCAAGCAATCTTCTATTGATCCTCGTGATGTTCCTTTAAATTCTTTGATTGCTCAAGAACAAGTAGATGTGAACTTTATCTCTAGAAACAATTTCAATAACAATGCTTATAGGAGTAATTTTGGTAGCAATCCTAGACCGTTCCCCTCTAATTCCTATGGGAACAACAATGCTTATCCTAGCACCAAGAACTCCACTACTGAACTAGAGATTATGCTTAAAGATTTCATCACTACCCAAAAAGCCTTCAATAAGAGTGTAGAAGAAAAACTAGCCAAACTAGATGATCTCTCTTCGAAGGTAGACAATTTAGCCCATGAGGTAGAGTTGCTTAAAATTAGAACTTCCCCTCTTGAGGAGAGGAAGACCACTCCTATGAATGCTATTCAAGTGCAAATTAATGAAAACATTAGGATGTTGGCTAAACTTAAAGAGAGATGGGCTAGAGAAAAGGAGGAAGAAGATAGAATTAAGAACCTTCCTACCCACCACACTATTGCTACTATCCAAGTTGTTGAGGATATCCAAACTCTTAGCACCCAATGCACTCCTGGTCCCGTTGGACCTATTAATGGTGATGCTATGACCATAGAAACTACCAAACAAGTGAGCCTAAAGGACACCACTACCACTTTACTTGATAGTAGTGACCTTGATTTTGATAATTGCACCCTTACCGAAGTTATTGATTTTCTTCACAAGATGTCTAGAGATCCCCGCACTAGCACACTTAACCTTGCCTTCACAGAGCATATCACTAATGCTCTCATCAAAGCTAGGGAGGAGAAACTTAGGGTAGAAGCCTCCATACCTAGAAAGCTAGAAGATGGTTGGGATCCTATGATTAAAATTAAGTTGAATAACTTCTCTTGCTATGCATTATGTGATGTTGGAGCTAGTACCTCTGTTATGCCCAAAAGAATATATGATATGCTTAAATTGAAACCTTTTGATTCTTGTTCTTTTGGTGTTCGTCTTGTTGATTCTTCCATAAAGAAACCCTTGGGGAGGATCAACGATGTTCTTATCATTGTCAATGACAATTATGTTCCCGTTGATTTTACTATTATGGATATTGAATGTGAACCTTCATGTCCAATTATTTTGGGACGTCCTTTTCTTCGCACCATTGGTGCCATCATTGACATGAAAGAGGGGAATATAAAATTCCAATCTCCTCTCAAGAAAGGGATGGAACACTTCCCTAGAAAGAAGATTAAGTTACCGTTTGAGTCCGTTATACGGGCTAGCTATTCTTTTACTCTTGATAAAACTTGATCTCTTTGCATTATGCCTAGCTTAAAGGCATAAAAGAAAGCGCTTTTGGGAGGCAGCCCACAATGAATAAAATTTTATTTTGCTTTTGTTGTGTCTTTCTGTTGTTACTACAGTAGCATCATCATTGTATCTTTACTTTTCAGATTTGTGCCAAGTGTAGCCTCTGATTGCAAGAAAGTTCAAAAGTTGTGACGTGCTGTCCAGGAAACAGATTCTGTCCTTGGACAGAAAAATTCGTATAAAATCACCAGATCATCTTTTTGGTCTGAATTTTTTCGACAGCATGCTCTATACAATTGTCTTTTGGGCGTCTGTTCTGAGTTTTTTGATTTGAGTTGCAGAAGTGCCCCGAAAAAATTATTTACTACCTGCTGGTCTGTTTTTCACAAATTATGTCCTGTTTTGCCTTTCCTTCATTTTGCAAACCTTGAGCTTGCTTTTTCTTTGCAAAAACCTTTTGGCAATCTTGAGAAACAGTAGACCTTCAAGAATATCCTTATTTCCAGCAAGGAAAAATTATTTTATTAAGGGTACTAACCTCGCTAATCAGATTATGATGAGTTATGTATGAAGGGAGTTTTCAAGTGTGCGAGGGAAGATGATAAAAAGATTCAGGAGTGTCAAACGCTCAAGCTTGGGGATGCCCCCGTGCACCCCCAAGAAATATTCAAGAAGACTCAAGCGTCTAAGCTTGGGGATGCCCCCGTGCATCCTCTTCTCCATCAACAATTATCAGTTCGTCTTTCGTTCCACTATATTTTTATCACTTCATGTGTTATGTGCTATGCTTGGAGCGTCTTGCTTTTAGTTTCCTTTTTAGTTTTCTTTAGCTTTGCTTGCTTTTCATAACGAGTTGGAACTCAGCCTTCTTTGTGTGGGAGAGAAACACGCTCCACTTCAACCTAGAACACAACATAGAATTTTCATGTCTATCTTTGTTGTGTATGTTCTTTGTCTTTCAATATCTACTGTCATGCTTAGATCTTAGTTTTCATGTTTATCTTTTTAAAGATCTTTTGTTTAGTTGGTCGCTGGAACTCTCTTTAGTCATCATGCTTATCTTGTTAAGAGAGTTGGCTTCTGTTGCACTGGTCGATATGTCTATGATAAAAATGCTATGTGCATAATGATGCTTAGTAGTTCATGTTTTCTTATGGTTAGTCTCAAATAGCTGGGGGGTTCTCAATGTGTTAATGAAGTACCAACATGATTTGTTTGCCTATGATGTGGTATGGTTTAGTGGTATCTTCCTCCAGGAATTTATTTTGATTGACTTGGCGTATGCTCACGCATATTTAAGACTGTAAAGAAAGTCTATCAAGCCTTAATGATCTTTAATTTCTGAGTAACGATATAACTTCCATGCCTGATTCAATGTTGCTTTGTCGCTCTGCATGATTATGACCGTCATTGCTCTTTTAGTTGGTCGCTCCCAGTCTTTTGCTAACCTTCGCCTGTATTAAGCGGACTGACTGCTTGTGCATCCAAAATCCTTTAAACCAGTTATGCCATATGAGTCCACCATACCTTCCTATACATGGTATTTACCTGCCATTCCTAACGAAGACTTTCATGTACCATCTCGAAATTATTCAAAAAAGCATTTCTCTTTTGTGCCTCTGTTTTGGCTCATGAGGAAGTAGTAGTTAATTCATTAACTTTTTAAGTTGGACAAGCTTCACCCCGGGATTGCATGTCTAATGTGCAAACCCATAATACGAGAAGGAACTGGCATAGAGTGCGCCCGGCTCATTAAAAAAGTATACAACAAACAAACCCTCCTTCACGCTTTGTTCATGAGAAATCAGAAAACTTTGGTAGTGATAAACAAAGGAGATTAAGAGGATGTGATCGTCCTCATTCGGGAGCCGTTCCTCGAAGCTTGTCCAGCTCAAGAAGTGATTGAGTTATCTGCTAGCATTCGTTGACGAAATATGCATATTCTAAAAAATAATTATTACCTCTGTTTTTAAAACCAAGAGCTCTGGTACATGTTTAGTTTTTGTTTCCGACCACGGGTTTTCAACCTTGCCATCAAAAGCCACGATTCGAGAGTCTCCAGCTTCTTTAAAGCACCAACTATTGAGAGCATGATTGTCATTCTGAGTGTAATGTGCATTGTCCCAAAGTATCATTGTCTTTTGCATGATTATGATATCGTTTATTCTGAAATCATTGTATCTAGTCGTCACTTAAACCTTGGAGGTGCCCCTGCATTTATGTTTTGCTTCACTAAAGGGGGCAAGCGAGGTACCACTTTATCATATTTGCACACCATGCCCATTACAAATCTTTTGAGTGTTTCAGTATCATATTGTAAAACTTTCAGTTCTTTGTGATTTTCTCATGAGGCAACTTAATTACTACAGACTCATTGTATCAGTAAGCACTTGTCATGTGACTGTGAAAAGTTCTTATATGGTTAATAGCATGTCACCACAGAAATTATGCTTGTTATCATTTACCTACTCGAGGACGAGCAGGAATTAAGCTAGGGGATGTTGATACGTCCAAAACGTATCTATAATTTCTACTTGCTCCATGCCTCTTTTGTGTGATATTGCTATGATATTTATACACTTCCATACACTTTGATCATATTTGGACTAACCTATTAACTCAGTGCACCCCAGTGCCAGTTTATGTTTTCTGCTATTTTTGTATTTCAGGTTTTCCCATTACGTAAACTGCCAGAAAAATTCCGGGAAAAATATATAAAAAATCAGCGTTCCGGAAGCTTCCATGCGGCCAAAGTAGGGCCGGAGGGGGGCCACCAGGGCTCCAGGCGCCCTGGGGGCGCGCCCCCCCTCCTGGCCGCGCCGGGGGGGCGCCTGGGCCCCCTAGGCCTCCGCTGATGCCCCCCTTTGGCATATATTTACACCGCGTCCCGAAACCCTCGAGAACGGAACCCTTTTTCGCGATCTCATCTCTGTTCCGCTGCCGCCGCGCTTCCAAGATCGGGAGCACCAGGAGAACTCTTCCCGACACCCTGTCGGAGGGGAGGATCACCACCGGGAGCCTCTCCACCACCATGGACGCCTCCAGGGTGAGTTGTGAGTAGTCTCCCTTGGACCATGGGTCCATGACCAGTAGCTATGTGATGTTCTCCTTCCCTCTTTGTTCTTCACTAATTAGACCTCGTGAGCTGCCCTACATGATCGAGGCACATATGTAATCCTTATGCTGTTGCTATGATGAGTTTGCTGGGATCCGATGGATTATGAGATTATGTTCAGATTATGTGTGAGTAATATATTTGATTTACCTCTTTTATATTTATGTTCTTGAGTAATTCGTGCATGTTCTCCGTTGCTGTTTATTGCTTTGGCCAAGTAGTAGGTAGTAACTCCAAGAGGGAACGTTATGCTTGATTGTGGGTTCATGCCCCTCGATGACTAGCTTGAGTGACAGAAACATGAGTCTAGAGGATGTGCTGTTGCCACAAGGGGGAAAACAATGGTGCTTGTACTCGCGGTGAAAGGATTGTTTACTTTACGCAAAGTTCTTTTAATGCAGTTGTCTGTTGCTTTGAGTTTACACTATGGGTGGGACTCGCAACTTAATACCAGCGAGATGTTCTGGATAGATATCTCAAGGTGGATGATTAGTAGTAGATGCAGATGGATTTCGGTCTACTTACCTTGGCGTACCGCCCATGCTTTTGAGCCTTACCTTTCTTTGTAGCATAGTTAGCATTGGTTTGCGCACATAATCCTGTCAATTGCCCAGCTGTAATTTGTTTACCTCACATAGCTGTTTTATCGTCTTTTGGGAGAGAGAGATCACTAGTGAACATCATGGGACCCCGGTCCATATTACCATCACTGATCACAACCGCTATTTACTTTCAGTTCTTACTTACTAGTTGCAGTTATACCTATCACTATTATCTCTTGCGTTTGATCCTTTGTAAACGATAAGGCCGGAGAGATTGGCAACCTCTCTGAACTCGTTGGGAGCAAAGTTATTTGTATCTGTGTGCTGGTCCGGTAGATCGCTAGTTGCGCCGCTAGCAGTTGACACCTTCTTATTGAACCTTGGAGTCTCAGGGGAATTCGATCCTTGGTATCTTTGCCAAGGGAAAACTACCGCTACACTTCATCTCAAACCTTCCACTTGGGGTAACCAACGAGGGGCGAGAAGCCATCATTGATCTACATCCCCAAGTAAGTCCAGGTATACCTCTACCCCGTCTTGTTGACCTTCATTCTGGTGTAAACATGACATTGCATATAACTACCATGTTACAGGCCATAATGAGGGTATAAATGTCGACGAATCCATCCCAGAAATCGTTCCCGCACCGAGTCACAACATTGACGAGTATTACCCAATGACTCCAGGTATGGGGCTTTTGTAAATAACGTGCACTATCAAATGGTTTTTATTTGATCATTTCATCAATCGTGCCTAACAGATTTGGACACAAACAACTAACCAAAAGAACCTACCATTTCAGGAATGCACGTTAGTCCCTCTGAAGGGGTGATAGTAGAACAGGACATCACAAATGTCCATAAACCTGGGAATGCAAGTTTAGGTACGTATGTTCCATTTAAAGACTATATTATCCTCATTCCTCTGTGCATTGACCCCCGCCCCCTATCAGTATCATATGTTTTAAGTGAAGTACATTGGCATGGCAACAGTTATTACAAACACAAATCTACATGCTCATGCAGGTTTATGGACATAATGCATGGCTGAAATGACAATTATCAAGCAGGTTTATGAGCTGCAATTTTTTTATCAGGACAATGCGCCTATAGGGTTCCAATTGCTATTGAATTTATATGTGTATGGAGTATTTTATTTCTTGTAACATTAGTAAAAAAAAGTTGCATATGCATGGAAAATATGGCTTGCTGATTATGCTTTTACATACTTTAGTGTCAGATTAAATCAATGCATGATTATGAAAATCTTGGAGAGTATAGAACATAAATCCATTCTTGCACCTCTAGAACTTATATTAAAACTCACACCAAGTGGCCGGTAAAATGATTTTATGCATATGCAACGTTAGTCCCTCGGAAGGGGTGATAGTAGAACAGGACATCACAAATGTCCATAAACCTGGGAATGCAAGTTTAGGTAAGTATGTTCCATTTAAAGACTATATTATCCTCATTCCTCTGTGCATTGACCCCCGCCCCCTCTCAGTATCATATGTTTTAAGTGAAGTACATTGGCACGGCAACAATTATTACAAACACAAATCTACATGCTCGTGCAGGTTTATGGACATAATGCATGGCTGAAATGACAATTATCAATCAGGTTTATGAGCTGCAATTTTTTTTACCAGGACAATGCGCCTATAGGGTTCCAAATTGCTATTAAATTTATATGTGTATGGAGTATTTTATTTCTTGTAACATTAATAAAAAAAGTTGCATATGCATGGAAAATATGGCTTGCTGATTATGCTTTTATATACTTTAGTGTCAGATTAAATCAATGCATGATTATGAAAATCTTGGAGAGTATAGAACATAAATCCATTCTTGCACCTCTAGAACTTATATTAAATCTCTACTCCTAATGGAGCAGTTGGTAGCCTGGTATGGTTTATTTTCGTCCCACCTTCCACCTTCGCTGGTTTATTTTCGTCCTCCTTCCACCTCCTATGGTTTATTTTGTCTCCCCCTCCCCCATACGAAAAAACGGAGGAAAACTGTAGCGTTGCCTTACGAACCGAAGTGAGGGCCACTCGCACGAATCAGGGAGCGAGGCCCCCCTCGCACAAAAAAAATTAACGAACTAGGCTGCCCTCGATCTGGTCCTACGAGGATGGGAGCCACACCCCAGCCGCCATCGATCCCTTCTATCGTCGATCCCAGCAAGGCCGCATCCGACCGCCATCGATCCCTACTGTCGTCGATCCCAGCGAGGCCGCATCCGATCTCATGGAGGCCGGCGTAGATCATGCACATACGTGACAGTGCCGTGCCTCGCCGTCGCCGCAGAATCCCACTGACGCCTCCGCCGCCGCCGACCCGTGGGAGGCCGCCGCACAACCCCACGCACGCATGCGTCTCCCCCGATCCTAGGGAGGGTGCTGCCAGTCTCAGGAAGGCTGCCGCTGATCAGGTCCGTCTAAATCAGGTCCGTCTAAATCAGGTTCGCCTAAACCCTAAACCCTTCGTCCATTCAACAGGGTCCAACGCACATACGTACAGAACTCCCATGCTTTCTGTACGTATGATGATTTTTTATGCTTCCGCCGGCAGCACATTCAATAAGACACTTGAAGGTTTTCGGACTTGTGAATCATACAATTTATACATATGCAACATCTCTGAATTTTACGCAAAGCTGAATTACACCTTTTCTTTATCAATGTTCCCAGCTCGACCACATTCAAGTTTTTCCTGTAAGCAATTCAAAATTTTGTCCTCATGTACGTTGACTTTGAAATGGACCTCTACTCTGGCTTCTCATGTTCACCTACATTTGTGATTGGTCACTCATTAGAACAAAAGGTAAGTATGGGAAATTCAGATAGCAAGGCGCCGGAACAGAGAAAGGCATCTGATGTACCTCTACCCCCTCTTGTTGATCTACATCCCCAAGTAAGTCCAGGTATACCTCTACCCCGTCTTGTTGACCTTCATTCTGGTGTAAACACGACATTGCATATAACTACCATGTTACAGGCCATAATGAGGGTATAAATGTAGACGAATCCATCCCAGAAATCGTTCCCGCACCGAGTCACAACATTGACGAGTATTACCCAATGACTCCAGGTATGGGGCTTTTGTAAATAACGTGCACTATCAAATGGTTTTTATTTGATCATTTCATCGATCGTGCCTAACAGATTTGGACACAAACAACAAACCAAAAGAACCTACCATTTCAGGAATGCACGTTAGTCCCTCTGAAGGGGTGATAGTAGAACAGGACATCACAAATGTCCATAAACCTGGGAATGCAAGTTTAGGTACGTATGTTCCATTTAAAGACTATATTTTCCTCATTCCTCTGTGCATTGACCCCCGCCCCTCTCAGTATCATATGTTTTAAGTGAAGTACATTGGCACGGCAACAGTTATTACAAACACAAATCTACATGCTCGTGCAGGTTTATGGACATAATGCATGGCTGAAATGACAATTATCAAGCAGGTTTATGAGCTGCAATTTTTTTGTCAGGACAATGCGCCTATAGGGTTCCAAATTGCTATTAAATTTATATGTGTATGGAGTATTTTATTTCTTGTAACATTAATAAAAAAAAGTTGCATATGCATGGAAAATATGGCTTGCTGATTATGCTTTTATATACTTTAGTGTCAGATTAAATCAATGCATGATTATGAAAATCTTGGAGAGTATAGAACATAAATCCATTCTTGCACCTCTAGAACTTATATTAAAACTCACACCAAGTGGCCGGTAAAATGATTTTCTTCACTGTTCTATAAAGCACATAATCCCATTGTATTTTTAGGGAACGTAATCCCTTTGTTAGGGAACAGAATCCCAATAGGGCGTGGTCTTCTTCACTGTTCTACAAAGCACATAATCCGAGTGTATTCCCACAATAGTGACTAGAGCACTGAAAAGTTTGGCTTAAAAATATGGATGATCAATTAAAGTATTCACATGAGAGGGAAATGGATAGTGGAGGGTGACAGAGAGGGAGAGGGAAATGAAAGAGAGCACGGGAGGGAGAGATGGGTGTCGCAATCAAAACAAAAGTATTCTGACGTGAGAGTGAAATGGATAATGGAGGGTGTGAGAGAGAGGGAAATGATCTAAAGAGTTCAGACATAGTGCTAGACTAACAGGGACAATATGATAGAAGGATGTTTACATGGTAATATAAAAGGAGACGGGGGAAGAATTGCAAAGAGCTCAACCAGATGACAAGAAAATATATGTGATGTTCATTGACTCTAAAAGAATCCAAATGTCGTGCATGTTAAACAAAAACATCCAATGGACAATGTCGCAATGGGATGCACCTTCCCTTATTGTGCTTACGGGTGTTCATATTCATCTGTGAGCCTAACCACTAGCTTTTGTTCTGTTCCTCTAGGTACAAAATCTCCACATAACGATGTCTGCCTAAATGCCCATGGTCAAGATGGTTTAGATTTTGTGTCAGCGTCTACCCCAAGTGATTCCCAGACAACATCTCTACTCCTGAATGACGCCAAGCTATCTACCAGAAAGCATGACGAAGAATGCAGTAATAACTTGGCAGAAGAACAAAGGGAGCGGAGAAACGGGCGAAGGCGAGAAAATTATCGAAAGAAAAAGGAAGAGAATACGATCAAGCTCCTAAATGAAAATCAGGTTGTTTCTCGACCCCCTCTTGGCGATATCACGAATGTTCATCAGCCTAACCATGAGATATCAGGTATGGATCTAGAATTTATACTTGGTATAACTGTAACTTAAATTAGGTAATGGTAGCTATGGGGCAACGTGATAAAGAAAGCAACAATAACTTCACAGGAGATAAAAAGAAACAAAACAACACGCGGAGGCGAGCAGCTTATCCGAAGAAAAAAGATGAGGGTATGACCAACCTCCAAGATGAAATTCAGTGTGTTTCCCGACCCCCTCTTGGAGATATAACAAGTGTTGATCAACCTTCCCATAGCATATCAGGTACATGTGTTTACTTTTTCAGTTCATAAATTAAGTAATCATTGAATAGAATGACTTCATTCTGCAGCTTAGTGCTTGCTGAATATGGATGATATGGTTATGTTTCAATTTTATTGTTCAACCAGCCAACCCAACTAGCTCCAACTATACATCCTTGTCATATGCTGATGCAACGTTGTGTGCTTCGAGTACTCCCATTGTTGGGTTCATTTATGACAATGTACTAGCTGGGTGGCAACGTGAGAAAGAAGAACAAAGGGAGCAGAGAAACGCACAGAGACGAGCCTCTTATCAGAAGAAAAAAAGGAAGAGGGTACGATCAACCTCCAAAAAAATAATCAAGTGCAGCGTGAGCGACAAAAGGAACAACGATACAGCAGGACCCCTGATGAGCAGGGGGAGTCAAGTGCGAAGAGAAAGGCAGACTATGCTAGAAGGAAAAACACCCTATGTGCTGAATCGATTGCAATGCCACGTCGAGATCTAACTAACGCATTGTCCAACTCTCACACTTTCAACCCTCACGCACATTGTTTGACTCTCACACTTCGAACCATCATGCAACGATTTGACAGTGAACAGATAGATCATGCTACAACCGTCAAGTCAGCCCCCACGTACATTCGCAACACCGAAACCGATGGCAGTTATCCCATCAACGATCATCTTTCATTTTGTAATCATTCATCGGTTATTTATAATGATTTGATAATGTTGTAGGTGCATACCTAAGCAGGACCCTAGGTGATGGTGATGTAGATGGCAACCTCATCAAAATCAATGAGCACCTACGAAGTGCCGACCAGCAAACCAGTGATCCCATAACAAAAGCGGATTATGGCACTGGCAAGCAGGGTCATGAGTCCATAGCTCAGCGTAGGACGAGAGAGCGAGTTTGCAAGGGAAGTATGGCGACGAATAAGCATGAGGAGAAAATTGGCAAGCGAAAATCATGTTCGCAGGTGCCACGTGGTGAGAGGAAGGCTCTGCTAGATCGTCGTAATGCAAGCTTTGCAGGTAGGGCAGCTACCCCAACCGGCAAGTCCATCTCCACATCGGAGATTAGCTCAACGGGACAACCTACCGTAGTTGAAGCACACGGTGCCTCGACATCATCTAGCACGCCTGAGTACACGATCAGAAGTGAAGGTAACACCCCCATCCTTACTCTCCTTGCGTCCCTTGAGACTGAACCCTCGTTTGTGTTGTTTGGCACCTGGGCAGACGACATGGACGCTTACCTCAATGGTCTCATGAATTATAATGTCAATCCTGACAACCTCTTTGATGATGAATATTACCTGTTTGCTGGTGAAGGTATGTACACCCGCTTGAGCGTGATCCACATGTTGGGGGTATCACACTAATTAGAAACATTGTTTGCAGGCTCAGATGCTGATGACATGGATCACGACAAATTGGAAGACTCAAGTCACAGTAACTATGTCGACCATGATCCATTGGACTATGTGTACTCAAACCTCCCAACTAACACACACATCCTGAAACACGCCGCGAACTGCGACCACTGCAAGGCCAAGAAGTTTGAGTCTGAGGCCCCGGGATTCTGCTGTCGCAGTGGGCAGATCGAGCTGAAGCAACCGGAGTTCATGAGACTTTGGTCTAGCACTGATGTAGACTCTAGGCATTTTCGGGATAACATACGGTTCTTCAACGGCCACTTCTCCTTCACAACCCTCGGCGTCAGCCTAGATGAAAGCTACACCAACATGTAGTCTGGGGTGTACACGTTCCGGGCGCATGGCACCATCTACCACAACGTTCATTCCTTCAGGCCAACATCCCGTCCAGAGCATCTACAGTTGTACTTCTACGATGATGACCCAGGCCTAACCCATCGCAAGGCTTCCACCAAGCAATTAGACCAGGATGTCGTTAGAAAGTTAGTGGACATACTCAGGGAAAACCCGTACTCCCAGCAGTTTAGGAGTTTGGGTGCACACAAGGACAACCTCGACGATTACAGGATAGACCTCAACACTGACCAGAGACTAGACCAACGGAAGTATAATAGACCTCTATCATCTGAGGTCGCTGCAATATGGGTGGAGGGCACTGACCTAGCGAAGAGGTTCGATCGTAGGATTACACTTTGCGGGAATGACAACCAGAGGCACAGTATACATGTGACGGCTGGCTCATATGACCCGCTCTCTTACCCACTCTTCTACCCAAGGGGGGAGCTCGGTTGGCACCCGAAACTACCTAAACGTGATGTTCCTTGGCTGGTTGTGCAACAACCAAGAGGTAGACGTGATGATGATGATGATGAGGATGTAGGTAAGCCTTATGCATATTCTGTCGTTTTGATGAATGTATAGTTCTCATATGCATCCTAACTTCCGCGTTACTCATCCATGTGCAGAGGGAAATAGCAGGTTATGCATCTCCGTGAGAGACTACTACTGTTACATGCTACAGACACGACCTGGGTTATTCAATCCCATACTTTGTGGAGCACGATTGCTCCAGCAATGGGGGGTGGACATGTACATCAAGATTGAGAGTTGTAGGTTGAAATGGTATAGGAAGAACCAGACAAAGATTCGTGCCGACCTGTATAAGGGAGTTGTTGATGCAATTACATCCGGGGAGACCCGAGCAAGCGTTGTTGGAGTAAGGATAGTGCTCCCTGGAACCTACCCAAGTGGCGACCGTGACATGAAGCGGAGACATATGGATGCCATGGCAATTGTCCATACCTACGGGAAGCCTGACATCTTCTTGACCATGACCTGCAACCCTAACTGGGAAGAGATAACGAATGAGTTGTTTCCTGGTCAGACGGCGCAAGACCGACCTGATCTTGTGGCTCGTGTGTTCCATGGCAAGCTAGAGGCTATGAAAGAGATGTTGTTCAAGAAGAATATCCTGGGTGTTGTTGTCGCACATGTATACGTAGTCGAGTTCCAGAAGAGGGGCCTCCCCCACGCACACTTTTTGTTGATCATGGATTCTGCCTATAAGCTTGTCGTTCCACATCAGTATGACCGACTCATTTCTGCCGAGCTCCCAGACAAGCAGAAGTATCCTGAACTGCACGCCTTGGTGGTGAAACATATGATGCACGGACCATGCGGTGCTCTCAACCCCAAAAATGTGTGCATGCAATAGAACAAGTGCAAGTGCAGATACCCACAGCCGTTCAATGAAAACACGACACAGGGCAAGGACTCATACCCAGTTTATCATCGTCGAGATGATGGTCGGCAGGCTAAGGTCCGGGGTAAAATGTTGGACAACAGATGGGTTGTGCCGTATAACCCTTACCTTCTGCAGATGTTCAATTGCCACATCAACGTTGAGGTTTGCTCCAGCATAAAGGCCGTCAAATACCTTTACAAGTACATATACAAGGGCCATGATAGGGCTTCTTTCACCATCGAGCAGCCCGACGCCGATGGTAACATTGATGAGATCAAAAGATACATAGACGCGAGGTGGGTTACTCCTCCAGAGGCGATGTGGAGGATATTTGGCTTCCCCTTGTGTGCCAGTGACCCGCCTGTCCTACAGTTGCCTCTTCATCTCCCAAATATGCACATGGTGGCATTCAATGAGCAAGCTCACTTGACCGACGTAGTCGCCTCTGAGAATGCTTCCAAATCCATGTTGACAGAGTATTTCAAAGCTAACCAAAACCACCCGTGGGCTAGGAATATATTGTACAAGGATTTTCCTGGAAGGTTCACATGGCAGAAGGGTCAGAAGTATTGGAAAGAGCGGGTGGAGCGTTATCAGCTGGGTCGAATTGTGTCTGCCAATCCTGCCGAGGGGGAGCGATACTATCTACGTGTGATGCTGAACCATGTTGCTGGCAAGACATCCTATGAGGACCTGCTCACCGTGGACGGTAGGCTATGCGGGAGCTTTAGAGAGGCTGCCGAAAGGTTGGGACTCATCGAGGCAGATAACACGCTCGACGACTGTCTTACCGAGGCAGAGCAGTGGGCGATGCCATGTTCGCCCAGGAGGCTCTTTGCAACAATTTTGGTGCACTACGAGCCAGGTAACGTGCGTGGTTTATGGGATAGGCACTTCGAGCCTATGTCTGATGACTATCGGCGATCACACACGTGCCCGATTGAGGTGGAACAGATGGTGTTGCTTAACATTAGGGGTATGTTGTAGTCCATGGGCAAAGACATAGCTGATTTCGCTCTTCCATGCATTGACGATGCGTTCGACCCAACCAAGGGCGAGGCCAGAGAAGTGATCGAGGAATCCAACGTCGATTTTGACATCAACGACACTAATTTGGCATCGTCGCTAAACTTGGAGCAGAGGGTTGCATATGACGAGATACTAGCTGCTATTGAACGCGGTGATGGGGGTGTGTTCTTTGTTGATGGCCCGGGAGGTACAGGGAAGACCTTCCTGTACAGGGCACTGCTCGCCAAGGTTCGAAGCGAGGGAAACATCGCTATCGCTACCGCGACATCAGACGTCACAGCTTCTATCATGCCCGGAGGCAGGACTTCCCACTCGAGGTTCAAGATCCCATTGAGTTGTGACGATGGCGCCTCCCGCACCTTCACGAAGCAGAGTGGTACTGCCAAGCTACTGAGGATGGCCTCATTGATACTATGGGACGAGGCCACCATGACTAAGCGACAGGCGGTCTAGGCACTGGACAATAGCATGCGCGACATCATGGGAAGACGGGACCGACCCTTTGGAGGAAAAACTGTTGTGTTTGGCGGGGACTTTAGGCAGGTGCTTCCGGTCGTCAGAAGGGGGTCCCGAGGTCAGATAATCGATGCAACCCTCTGAAGTTCACATCTCTGGAAGGGTATGCGCCAGCTAAGGCTCGTCACCAACATGAGGGCTCATAATGACACCTGGTTTGCGGATTACTTGCTAAGGGTAGGCAATGGCACCGAGGAAGTTGACGATCAAGGAAACATACGACTCCCTGAAGATATTTGTGTGCCATCTACATGCGAGGGTGACGACCTAGAGAAGCTGATTGACCATGTGTTTCCGAGACTAGATGACAACATGTCCGATC
>LR738714.1:509874888-509896547 GCA_902687465.1 Secale cereale | reverse complement strand
ATTCAATATGCCTCAACTAATGGATTTGAACAATCAGGAACTAGCTAAAAGAAAGTGAAATACAGATTAAAGAGGCATAGTTTGCTATGCTCCCTTGCAAAAGGAATTGTTGGATACATATACTAATGAAATGATCGTGTTTTCACAAGAAGAAAGTTCTCATCGGAGGAATAAATATAATAACGTAATTCCCTACATTCTACATATGCTTACAACTTCCATTACTATTTATAGGACAAAACATCTTCTCCCAAAGAGGAAAAGTCGGGGGGCAAAGGTAGGCGGAGCATCGATTCGTCCAGCCGACGAGCTAGCGAGCCAGCTAGTCCATTCGGAACAGAGCACGCACACACGCGCAGAGGAAGGGCGGAGTGAGGGTGGGAGGGAGGTGGTAGCAGGAAGGGGGAGGCGTACCCACACTTGTCGCGGAGCACGGCGAAGCCGTCGGATCGCAGCGGCCAGTCCTTCCTCCACTCGCCCACCCCAGCCACCGTCGGGGCGGGCGCGCCGCACGCCGCGTTCATGGGCCTCGCCGCCGCTGCCGTGGGAGACGAGGAAGCCGGATCCGGCGGGATCGACCAGGATCCGTCACCGCCGCCTTTGGTCTTGCCCCCAATCGCCACCGGTGGGCGTCTTCTGATGCAAACGACGGCTATCATCGCCTCATGCCGCCGGCCGAATCACGTTGGTGACCGGGAGTGAGTGAGAGGGGGTTGAGAAGGAGATGGAGATGGAAAGGGACCGTGGAGAGATTGGGGGCGAGAGGTGGAGAGTGAGGGCGAGGTGAGGATAAGGCTGGGTACGTGAAAAATGAATTTGGTTTGTCACATCTTTATTAATATAAATAAATACTCCCTCCGTAAACTAATATAAGAGCATTTAGAATACTAAAATAGTAATCTAAACGCTCTTATATTAGTTTATATAGAGGGAGTATCATATATGTAATTTGGGGTGCCCAGTTTTTTATTGCAAATAGAAAGAATTGTGTTAGTCTCTCTTTTATTTTAATATACTCCACTTTTGTTCATATAATATTAGTATATGTTTCTATAATGCAGTATAAAATATTTTTATATGTTCCACTTTTGTTCATCAGACATAAAAAGGTGATGAATTCGGATGATGTTCGTAAAATATCAACTGACATAGGCACTGGCTTATCGATGATGAACTGAACTCAAACACCATGAGATGAGGTGCATACCAAAATTCTTCTTTATATATAGAAAAGGTGCATTCCTGTATGATTATTCTTGCAAAATATGGGAGAGATAGAGATGTATTCTGGTGCGACATTCAAAAATAATCCATCAACAAGGGTTCCTAGGCGATGTCGTTGGAACGGGCCAAAAGTGTATAAAGGCTTTTACAACATATTGATGTGCAAGCGGTGATATCTACAAAAGCAAATACAAATGCCATCGCATAAATATTCTTTTTAAATGTGATTATCGATCTTTTCTTTGTCATGTTGTTTTCTATGTTCAACTAATTTGGCCCATTTTTGTATACTGATTTGGCTCATTTTTTGTATCATGACGAAAGACTATGTCTGTACCCCTATAGATGTTACATTCATTGAATCAATTGTGTCTTTCCTAAGAAAGCCAAGTTTGTGGACATTGAAGATGCCTTGTTATCCATGGACGAGTTAGAATGCCTTATAAAAGATGATAGTTCTTGCATAATGGTGTAAGACCAATCGCATAAAATTTATGCTTCATAATATAAACCCATGAATAATATCTAATACCATTATTATATATATATATATATATATAAATTGTGGAATTATAGGTGATAAATGCTTACATATATTGTATGTGTGCTCAGGAGTGTCTATTAGACAGGACGGGTGAAAAGATACATATTATTAACATGTTCGTATCTAGCCAAATTAATATAAGATGCAGAAACGGACATAGACCCACCAAAATATTGTCACATCATACAACATGTTAATACTCACTACAACAAGATATGGTAGTCTCAACTCATTCTCCAAGCATATAATGATTTATTGTTTTTAATCTATTTGTGTCTACGACTTCTATGTTATTTAGACCAGCTGACACGGGCGCAAACAGGTAACAAATATATTTCATCATCATAACATTTATTTTGTCATCACTATACTCAATATAATATTAATTTAGGAAATTGCAGGACGTGCCAGACAATTTTTTTCCTTATGCTCTGGTGGAATGGTAAATAATACATTTGTCTGGTTTGCACGGTGAGTATTCTTCGTTGCACATTTAAGGTATTTGATGTAAAGTATCCGTTTTAACTACATATATTGCTTGTGCGGGGTAGGTTTGAGTTATGAAAGAAATGTTTATTATACTTGTTCAAATATCGTATGGATGAAGCTAAAGATAACATTCCTGATATTGTGCGAGGATTTCTTAATCACATCAAGTATATCTTAATTTGTAATGAGTTTTTAGTTGGATCATCGCTCTATATGTATGCATCGTCAATTTCTTTTTTATCATTTTACATTGCAAGTGAAGTGGACTTTAATTATTACCCCCTGCTATCTTTGTCTACATCTAAAATTTAACATGCATAAGGTTTATATACCTCTGCAGCAAAATATTTCAAAAACCCGTGGCAACGCACGAGCATTCTACTAGTAGTTAGGAGTAGAGAAACTACTGGCAGTAAAGTTTTTCTGGTGCAATGCGCTTGGGCTCAAATTTCAGAACAAATTCGCTTACAAAATGAAAAAAACACATAACAAAAGGACGAAGGGCAAGGACGAAGGGCCTACTTGAACGGGCTGCCATGAAATATCTCGGAGAGGCCCAGTTAGCCAGCAAGCCCTAATTTCCCCCGCTATAAAGCCGCGACGCCCTGCGACCTGCCCTTCCCACTAGGGTTTATCTCCTCTCGCCGCAGCCTCCATCCAACCCAAGAGAGGAGCAGGGCGAAAGGAGGCCGTCGGAGATGTCGGAGAAGAAGCGCGCCCCCGGCCCGCGCAAGGACGAGGTGGTGACCCGCGAGTACACCGTCAACCTCCACAAGCGCCTCCATGGATGGTATCGTCCTCCCTCCTTACCCCTCCCCTCCATTCCCGAGCTCTGCGCTCCCAGTAGATCCGCGAGTCAGATTCCACTTCCTCGCTTCACGGGGTGTCGAAAGTTGAGATGCTGGTGCGAAAGGTTGCTGCCTGCGAGCACTATGTGGGCTCGTGAATGGCTGTTGCACCTGTACGGATCGAAATCCTTCCAGCTAGATTATAGTAGGGATCGCATGACCGAGCGGCATTCGATCTCTTGGATGCTGCTCTTGTATCTGATCCCACATTTTTTTCACACGGATCTTCGATCTGTGCCATTTGATTAGGTGTTGATCGGGTATAGTCAGGTGTCTGCCTTCTAAATCATGTGGCTGCGCACAGTTACATGCCCGAGAGATTATCTCCGCTCATCGTTACACGTATGGCTTCTCTCAGTGCTACTATGTGTTCCATTTGGGCTGTATATATCGCATCGATAGTGTGTTATTTCTGCTTTCTATTTGTTTTTTAATATTGTAAGTTTATTGATCAATTGTACCCGGACATAGTCAGGTATCTGTCTTGAAATTGTGGTTGATACAGTTACTTGTCCGGTACATTGATGTTGCTCATCGTTACATGTGTTGCCTCCATATGCTTTCACGTGTTCCATTTGGGCGCTACATTAAAACTAATCATTATTATCATTTTGATCATGTAATCCCATTATCTCCGGTCATAGTCAGGTATCTGTCTTAAAATTGTGGTTGATACAGTTACATGCCCGGTAAATAGATTTTGCTCATCGTTACATGTATTGCCATAAAATGCTACCACATGTTCCATTTGGGCTGTACATTGAAAGTAGATTTTGTCATTTGATCTTAGCTTGTTGATTATGCCCGGTCATAGTCAGGTATCTGTCTATAAATCTAGTGGTTGATACAGTTACATGCCCGGTACATAGATTTTGCTCATCGTTACACTTGTGGCCTTCATATGCTGTCATGTGTTCCATTTGGGCTCTACATTGAAACCAGATTGTCATTTTATCTTATAGCTGTACATTATGCCCGGTCATAGTCAGGTATCTGTCTTTAAATCTTGTGGTTGATACAGTTACATGCCCGGTAAATAGATGCTACTCATCGTTACACTTGCTGCTTTTATATGCTGTCATGTGTTCCATTTGGGCACTACATTGAGACAAACTATATTTTCTCCACAATTGCTTTGTTTTGTTTTGTGTTTTTTATATTACATTTCTATGTTGCTTTTGTTGTAATGTTCCATTTATCTTTCTCATGCTTTACTTCTGGTTTACGAAATCCTCTATTTGTATCAATCACTAATGGCAGCCTCATTCTATTGAACAGCACCTTCAAGAAGAAGGCACCAAATGCCATCAAGGAGATCAGGAAGTTTGCACAGAAGGCCATGGGAACCAACGATGTCCGCATTGACGTGAAGCTCAACAAGCACATCTGGAGCAGCGGCATCAGGAGTGTCCCCAGGAGAGTCCGTGTCAGGATTGCCCGCAAGAGGAACGATGAGGAGGACGCTAAGGAGGAGCTGTACTCTCTGGTCACAGTTGCTGAAGTCCCCCAGGAAGGTCTTAAAGGTTTGGGTACCAAGGTTGTGGAGGATGAGGACTAAACCCCCTGTCTGTTGTGTCGATCAGTTAGAACTTAATACATATCCGCTGAGAGCATATTGGGAAGTCTTGCTTTAGCTTATTGTTATCTACTGTTCATGATGTTCCATGACTTCTTGATAGAAGATTTGAGATGTTGGATATTTTGTTCAAGTGCTTGAAGTTTTGACTTTTGTTTGACTCCGGGCGTCCGTCATTCGTTGTGGTGGTCTATTGTGTAGTGATATTACCTTTGAGACTGGTGAATTCCTTGCTAGGAACTTCATAGGTTTTTTTCATTGGAGGATTCTCGAGGAACTCAGTTGTGGCAATGATTTGTGATATGAGCCTATTTGGTCCTGCATTGTCACATTCTGTGGCCCGTCTGAACAGACTAGCTTGATGATGCAGGAAGTTTGTGTTAGGATTCAAGGGATTAATCCCTGCTCTCACTAAACGCAGGCAGTTGCATTGGCAACTGCACCCTCAGTTGTGGCAATGAGTCTTTCTGTATATACACCTCAAATGGCTATAAATCCTGAAGATCAAACCATTTACATTGTAATTACGACAGACACCTTCTCTAATGGCTGCAAATCCTGAAGCTCCTGGGCGAAAATAGCATTTTCTCCGTCAGGACTTACATTCCCCCTGGGTCGCAACTGTTGCAAATGCTGAAGCTCCCAGCTTCCCATGTTAACACAAATATTCAGGGTGAAGCAATTGTAGAGAGCCATGGTACATTTGGGGTCATAGGTACACCTCTGAGGTTATTATGACTACAAACATCATGCAAAAATAAACTAAAACAGCCAAAGCCCATGTCTTGGAGAATCCAGGAACTGAAACAAACGGAATCGTAAACTTGTACACCTCTGAGGTTATTATGACTACAAACATCATGCAAAAATAAACTAAAACAGCCAAAGCCCATGTCTTGGAGAATCCAGGAACTGAAACAAACGGAATCGTAAACTTGTACAGCCAAAGCCCATCTCTTCTTCAACAAATAGGAACTGAAACAAACGGAATCGAACAGCCAGCAAACTACACTGTCTTTTAACACCCCAACAGAAGACAGGAAACACTCGTGTTTGGATGACCTTCTAGCTTGCTTTGGGAGGCTTAATGCTAGAACCATGGTCTGGCTAGAATCCTTCCTAGACGATCTTGAGAATTCCTGTGTGGCAGATTATAATATGCCCAATGATTAATAAAGTCCACAAAGAGACCCTTTGTGGCTAAGCATTATCATCGAGTTACACCGTCGTAAGCAAATGAGTCTACAAAGAGTGGTAATCATATCAACCTCGGAAAACTAGCCGGCATGTTATTCTGAAATCATTGTTTGATATAGCATCTATCGTGCGTGGTACAACATCCAATTCGAATGGAGGGGAATGAGAGCTCAGCAGTACCAGCCCGTGATAGAAGTTTGTAGTTTCTGAAAAAGAATTTAGCTCCAAGGAAGCTTCTCAATGGTCCATTGTGGTACTGGAAAATCAGCCAGGTTAAGAGCTGCACCCCATGACAGTACTAATTTCTTCAGAATGGATCCCAAGGACATATATTAACTTTGATGGATCGACTATTAGCCATGAATTACCTGTGACAAGAAGATGAAGTTACGTATAAGATCTTGAAAGTATTTCAGCACATGTAATCAAACACCAAATGATCAAGTACAAACAAAACTAGCATTATTTTTTATATACAGAGCAGGATTTAAAAAAATAGAGTACTGGATGACAATATGGAAGCAAATGTTGCAGATTCTTATGCAACAAAACTAGAAGGTGGAACAATCGTATCTGATGTGACCGCTACATTGACCATGTTAACTCCAAATTGAGTTGACCTGGAAACCAAATAACAATTGAAACAACATAACTATTTTTATCAGGACCAAGGAAGTTGATGTAAAGCAAACTAGAAGGTTATATTGCAAGATTTATATTTCCACACAACCTATAGTGGGAAAACAGATTAGCAAATACCCAGGATAGTAATTAGTTTCCAATAACTCTTCATGTGATGACTAACAAATTGGTTTCCAGTAACCTTTTACAAGTGCCGAATGCTGAAGGTGTTGAACAAGGTGTTGAACTGGCTTGTAAGTTGTAATGTCCTGGGTACCAATTTGGCAAATTCAAACTGTGGTTGGGTCCGAGTGGAGGATAGTACTCGCTCAGTCACGGCAGAAAATGGAAGTGAAAATATAAGCCAATAAGCATTCCAGAAACCAAATCCATAAGTTTCTAAAAAGTCATCATCAACCAGCAATTGCTACTTATCATGTTCTGCAAATGCACAGGCTGTCTTGATATCGTCTCCAGGACCCTAGCAGTGTAATCCAGCTGCGTAGAACCATAATAGCATGCACTCCACAAAATGTCTCAAATCATAGGGTGATGCATGTTGAATATTTACACGGGGCATCAGTTGGCCAATCTCTAAAAGTGAAACCTCAAGAGCCTCGGTACCAAAAGTTCTTTTAGCAACAATCACTGTACACTGTTAGACAAGGTTACCTTTATGACACAGAATTTGATTGAATAGATACGATTATGTGTCTATGCTAGCTCATTTGGTACATGTCTAGAAAGATTTGATTCACTATAGCAGCTCCTACCAGGTACTATGATGGTGTTATGGTTTACCATCTACAGTGCTATGCATAGAACTTCATTCAGCTCTAACAGAAAATCCCGGTTCACTTGTCCATGGTTGGCAAAGCTTAGCCCGACAGCTTTACTGACTGAAAGAACTAGTAGTAACTTCGAGATTTACACTAGTAGGCAATGTTCAGGATATCGGTAACTGGTACCATATCGTTCAGGTGCCGAGTAGGGATAAATAGGCGAATCAGCAGTTAGTCGGCTGATAAATCAGTTACTATCAGCTATTCGGTGACCCAACTGAGTAGCAATTAACTGACTGAGATGCCGATTAACTGGCCGATATTTGGAACATTATAGTAGCAACAGAATTATCGCCGTTATTTAACCAGACAATATAGCACGGAATTTTCCCATTTTCCTTTATGAACGCAGCAGAAACAGGCCAAAGTCATACAGCCACATCATAAAGCTCAGATTCCATAAACAGCATTCTCAATCACTAACACAGACAAGTTCTGCATAATGATATGATACCAGGTTGTCACAGAAAAAGCTATAGATGCGACGGGACAAAGAAATGCAGTCTCTGTTGCGCATTACCCTATGGGCATGGATGGATCAGAAGTAGACGGCCATCTGAACCCCCTTCTCCACGAAGCCGCATTTGGCGTAGTAGGCGCGCAGCTCGGGGGTGCAGTCGAGGATGACCTTGTAGCAGCCGGCCTCCTTGGCCATCTCCACGAGGCGGCGCACGACGCGGAGCCCGAGCCCCCGGCCGCGCGCGGCGGCGTCGACCACCACGTCCTCCACGTGCCCCACCTTGCCGCCGCCGCGGAGGAACTTGCGCTCCACGAAGAGGCACCCCGTGGAGAGGATCCGCCGCTCCGGAGCCGCGGCGGGGTCCTCGGCCACGAGGATGACGTGGTCGTCGCCGAGGGCCGCGAGGTCGGCGAAGCACGCGGCGAACTCGGACTCGGTGAGGTCCGGGCAGGAGGAGAGCTGGGCGAGGAGGGGAAGGAAGCCCCTCTCGCGGTCGGCGATCTCTAGGCGGCGGATTTTGACGGGGTCGCCGGTCTCGGTCGCTGCGGGTTCCGGCGAGGTGGATGCCATCTGGGTCCGAGAGCTCGGGACCGAAGCGTCTAGCTTCGTCAAAGCGCTGCCTCTTTTCCCCTTGCGCTGGACGATGCGCGAGCCGTTGGATGGCGCATCGACGGCCGCCCTTGATTGATTGGAAGCAATGGGTGTGGGGCTTCAACAGTGGATTTGTTCGTCCACTGGCCAATCTACCACTCACTACCAGCCGCTGGCCCAAACTGACGGTGTGTTGCTACTCTATTGCGTTACACTGTCCAGTTCGTCGGAAGCAGCAGCATCGAGGACTCAAGATGCAAGACTGCTTCTCTTGTTCCAAAATGTCACAGCGCAAAGGACTACAACACCAAATCAACTTGACTGTTTACCGAGTGTGACATGCAAATCAAACAGCCAAGTTTTGAAACGTGCATTTCGCGCTCATTTTGAGCTGTTCTGGACTGGCATTTACTCCAACAATTTTAAGGCGCATGCACTCAAAACACCATTCCAAGGTTGAATAAACTATCCAACCACCAAATGCAGGATGATCATAAGGATGAATATGAAATGAGCAGTGCTCCCTATCTGAAAGTGATTAGCAAACGCAATGCCAGGCTAGCCGACATGTCGTCTAAGACTAGATACCGAATTACCTCCTACACTTTAAATCACCAAACAAGACGCCGGTTTGTCTAGTTTTTTGTCTTCTGCCTCGATCCATTTGCTGCATCCGACACCCCTGGTGCAGCTTCAAATTTTCTTTTGCCTACTTGACCATGTACCCCCTCGGGGTCGGGGTGCAGCTTCAATTCTTGTTCTGCCTCCTTGACCATGGGCCCCTGGTGCAGCTTCAAACTTTTTTTGTCTCCTCGACAATGGAACCCAACTGTGCTAGTGCCCGAAGCCTAATTCCATAGCCCCACATCATTTTTTGGTACATCTCCAAGCAAGTCCGTTTATCGAACTTATCTTTATAGCGATCTGCATCAGCCACCAATTTTTCTGCCTCGGTCTTTGACAACATCTGAAAGAAAAAACATGCAAAAAAAAAGGGTTTGAAGCTCATTACTTGCAACGAGAAATTTACACCGCATGCACGACCACAAGCTGTGAATACATTGTTTTCGAGAAATCTGAGAATACATTTGCTAAACATTACGATTTACCTCTCTAGGAACATTGTCCTCTCCAGGATCGCCTTCAGGATCGTAACTTACATTTTCCTCTTCAGGATAGCATATTAACTTTAAGAGCAGCTGCAAGTTTCAGACTGCCCCAATTCTTAGAGTCAATTCCTGATACCACCGCAAGCTTGTTGCCATAATGCTGCAACAATGCATCACGTGAACCCACAAGAAGATCACACTCATACACGGTAGATGCAATATCAATGATGTCTGAATTAACCTGCATAAAAGGAACACTAGTTCATTTCTAACAGGAAAAACACCAAGGGCAAAGTTGGCTGCGAGAATAACGCACAAATACTGGTGTCGGTGGATCGAAGAGGGAAGCGCACAAACTATCGGAAAGTGTAACAGTACATGGCAGAGAGCAAACCATCTCAGACACAGGAAAGGAAGTGATGAGCCCACCAAGTTGGCATCAACCTCAATGCCATGACGGACCGACTTCATTCCTCGAGACCTCGACTGATCTGGAGACGGTCCAAATTAGCCGGTTCCAATTTTTCATCAGGCACTAACATTTTGATGAGATTCTTCAAGCCCCACATTACTTCCAGCACGGCTTCATCAAACAGGCAGTGAATTTCCTGGCAGAAAAATAAAAATCCAGAACAAAAATTGTGCTCAAAATGTTCACAGGCATAAGCATACATGGGAAGTTTACATACTATAAGGAAGCTTACACTCACCAAACTTGCTTCAATGATGTCTTTATATTCCTGCTTTCCAACAGCAAGTTTCTGACCAGGCAAGAGCGACCTCTTGATCATCTCAGCAAGCTCAGAACAAACACCATCACTGTTAAATGTTAATGGCCCTGGCCTTGTCGTCGAAAATTCGAAATTCTTTAAAAAGAATAGCCTGATAAAGGAATAAACAAAGACGAGCATGCATGTTAGCAGGGAAACAAATAATCAGTCAAACACCATGCCATGTCTCAATCATGACTAGAGAGGATGCATGTTAGCAGGTATATGCCTCAACTGTAAAGATGTAGTCTAACTGATATGTTAAACCTTATACACTCCTGATAATTATAATAATTATATAATATCTGTAATAGAGGACAAATTGGTTAACACTGTTATCCAATTTGCGGTCACTCCCCTTTTGAGCTTTGTATACTGTATTTCCTATTGTGCGCCGCTTGCTCACTCGAATTATCTGTCATCCATTTTACATTCTTACTTGACCAGCTATCAGGAACACTTCTTGAGGAAAAATCAAGTCAGACCTGATAGTAGAGGGAATCAAAGAAGTACTAGTTGCAAGAAATAATAGGAGGATAGAACGAACAGAGAGGGGAAAGGCTGAAGACATTGATTCTTAAGAAGAGGAACTAATAATCTCTGATCGAGTAAGTCTGAATACTCAAAGTCCCTAACTCTTGTTCAAAAGAGTATCAGATCCCATGCATGTTTCTGATCGGTACAAATATTTTTTGAGGAATTATCGGTACAAATATCACGTCAGGCCTCAATCGTCCTAGCTAGTAGCCTAGTAGTTAGCCAGAGAATGTGTTAATAGGACTGGTATACAACTATACATATACTTGGTCACACAACTAAGTAATAGCCTACTTGCAAAGCAAGAAAAAAAGAAAACAACTAACGGCCAATATAATGTGCGTGAGTCCTTTCAATTCATCTCTTCAATATAGCCAGGGCGAGGAGGTATCGCTCGCGTCGCTCTCCCCTGGGGCGCCTCGGGCGACTCCCAGAAACCTACCCGCCGCCGCCAAGAACTCCCTCCTCCTCTCCCTCCGCTGCCGCCGGGGAACGCAGCCGGGCTAACGGCGGTGGCGGGGGATCTCCTCTCCCACGCGTCTCCGGGTTGGGGAGGGACCCCTAGGCTTGTGGTGGCACGGTTGATCTGGGTTCTGCGGTGCGACGGAGGGGTGCGGTGGGTGGCGGGCGGCCCAGCCTCGGACGGCGGCGTGGCTGCGGGCACAGCGGCCAGCCTTTTCGGGCGGCGGCTGTGGTCGTCGGCGGCGGCAGCGGCCAGCTAGGCTGCGGTGGCGTGCAAACTGCCTTCAGATCAGCGGCGGCGGCATGGAGGGCCTGGTGATCTCGTCGGAGGCATTTCCGGTCAGATCTGTTTTGACCTATGCGTCCGGCGGTGGTGGTCATCTCTTCCGTCAGAGGTGGTCGGCCTGAGGTTGGGTGTCTGAATCTCCGGATCCGTGATCCAGTACTGGCTATGAATCGGGGAGACATAGTTGCTGGTGAAAACCGAGCAGGCGGCGACGATCTACGTCGTTACCTTGATGAAGGCATCGTTGTGTGACTTATGTCGACCCACTCGTACTGCTCCGGGGAAACCCTAGGATCTGGTCTTCCAGATCAGACGATGTCGGCACTGCGGTGGCGTTTCTCTCTTGGGAGCATCGTTTGTGGAGCAGTGAAGTGGTTGTCATGCCTCGCCGACAGGTGCTACGCTTTGTTATGCCTGGTCGGCAGGTGTCCTCCTTCGCCTTGCGCGTTGCCCCATCGAAAGGGATCACGGGAAGTGAAGAAGAGGCGGGACGGGATTGGATTTAAAGGGGTCTGCCCATGGTTTGAGAATCATCGCGGATGCCAGAGCGGTGATTTCCTATTTAGCACTGGTTTCTTTCTTGTTTTTTCTTTCTACTAGAAAATTCTTCCTTCTTTTCTTTTTTGAGGGTAAACAAATTCTTCCTTGTTTTTTTCTTGAGTAACCACAACTTTTTCCTTGGTATGCGGTGCTCAAGCGCCTCCCGTATTGGGCCGGCCCTTATAACTTTATGCACCTCCAGTTTTATTTCTCGCCCGTATCGTTTTCTATTAAAAATTGAAGAAATGTACAGACTTGCCTCGGAGCTTGTGCCTGGCTCATTGCTTCAGGTTCATACGATTTCATTCTCTCTTTTCTTTTATTATGTGCCATGTCATCAAAATAATCTAGGTGGCAATTTAACCAACGATGAACATACGACTGTTGGAGATGCCCTCATGTCGCTGTAGGGTCACTCTGCTCAGGTTCCCATAGGATTTCGTTATTTCTTGTTATTTTTGTTTATTCACCGTCTTTCTTTTCATTTCTTTTTTCTTCATTACACTTTGGTTTTCTTCGGTTTTACTCCCTCCGTTTTTAAATATTTGTCTTTCTAGAGATTTCAACAAATGACTACATATGAAGCAAAATGAGTGAATCTACATTTTAAAAAATATGTACATACATCCGTATGTGGTAGTCCATTTGAAATGTCTAGAAATACAAATATTTAGAAACAGAGGAAGTATTTTTTTATTATCGTTACTTTTTTTTCCTTGGTTTTCTTGTGTATTATTTGCTTCTCTTTTCTTATTTCTTTGTAGGGATTTATTGATTATATTTTTTAACACATGTCTACCTTTTCTCAGTACATAATGTATATTTTTAGCACACCCATGAACTATTTTTTTGATACACGTTGGACATTTTTCAAATGCATGATATACATTTAAGACAAATAGTTTGAACACTTATTTGTATACATATTTTTTATGGCAATAAACATTTTTAAACTATGGGATCATGTTTTTACATTGATTTTTTTTTTGAAAAAATCATGGATATTTGGTGGAAACACGTGAATATTTCTTTAAAATGTCACGTACATTTTTTAATTAAAATAAACATGTTTAAAACCTATGTGAACATTTGTTTTCATTCATAAACTTTTTTAAAATTTCACAATTTTTTGATACGTAGGAATATTTATTTAAAATTTCATCATTTTTCAATTGTATGAAACAAATTACATGGTATACACACTTAAAAGAGCATATACATTTTTAAACATAAAAACATTTTTTCATTAGTATGACATTTGTTTTGAGAATTATCAATATTTTTTAAACTAACATTTTTTATACCGTGTTAAAAAAATTCATCTTCGTGGTTTTTCAAAAAAGAAATTAACTTTTTGAAAATATATGCATTTGAAATATAACTAAAAGTAAAAGGAGAAAAAAAACGAATAGAAAACAAAATTTGAGTAACGTGTCGACCCATGTCTCTACTGGACCGATCCACCACAGGCTCCTTGTAGCATGCTCGCCGGTGCATCTGTCTTCTATATCTCTACTATCTAAAAGAAACGCAAGGTTTCGTCTCCCATCTAACGTCGTCCCACCCTTCGTCCTCCCTTCTCGTGATATCTTCACACCGATTCTCTTTTCCTTTCTGGTTTTCTATTTAAAATCAGTTTTTATCTGGCCGGATTCTACTATCTAAAAGAAACGCAAGGTTCCGTCTCCCATCTTACGTCGTCCCACCCTTCGTCCTCCCTTCTCGTACGATATCTCCACACCGATTTTCCTTTCCTTTCTGGTTTTTCTATTTAGAATAGGTTTTTATCTGGCGGGATATACCAAGATCAATCTTTGGTAACACCAATCAATCCTCGTATAGTATGGTAGTCAATCTCTTATATTCGGTAACACATAGAACACAACTAATTCACGTCAATCACGGACCGTATTCTTCTCTTCCTTATCTTCTCTTTAGTAACGCAAGAACATAATCAATTCCCGTCATTCTTTGGTAATACAAATTGTATCATATGGTAATCAATTTCTTGCCTTTTCTGTCTTTTTTCGCCCATAAAATCTCTTGCTTCCTTTCTTGATTTCCTCTAATTCATCTCATGATGATGAGATGACCCTACTTGGGAACGCAAGACCCTCCATGCAACGCTGCTGGGATCCCACTCGCACCGTGGCCACCATCCTCCTCGAGGAGAAGAGGCTGGAGCACCGTGACCAAGGAAGATCGCGGCGCTGTTGAGTACTCGACTCAAGTTTGCACCAACAATGGAGGACCCACGTCGCCTCTACACACCTATGTTGACTGCCGTCGCCGAGTCCTTTCCCTGATGCAGTCGCCCTGAGCATCACCGCCGAACCGTCCTCACGGGCGTCTTCCACCAGTTCATGATTGGACCACAACCAAGCCTTCTTCATCACCGAGTCACTGAGAGATGGCAAGCAGAAAGAAGACGTCGCGCAGTTTTCCGGAAGGACCAAGGTTGGCTAGACCGCCGACTCCCAGGCAAACGATCGGCGAGCTGAAGGATGCGGCAGTGAGCGGCACGACAGAGGTCATCAATGTTGCTGCGAATCTTGGTCTGTTAAATCCTTTCAACATTTATAAATGCGTTTCTGTTTACTATTTTCACTTAATTTTCTTGTCTGCTTGATTTCCATATTTGATTTACTTTTTCCATGGTATAGTTACGACTTGAGACCAGCTTTTCTACTCTCGGGTGTAGGTACACCCGAGTTTGGAAAAAAAAGAAAAAACATGATCAAACAACGTCGAAAAAATCTGCAGTTTTGGAACATGAAACTTCATCAAATGTTCAAGTTTTTTGCAAAAATTCAGTTAAAAAAAACATCAGAGGAGCTCTCGGCAAAAACAAAAAAACAAAATCAATGTTCTAAGTTTGCGCACTGTTTGAGCATTGATTTTTTTTTTGTGAGAGCTCCTCGGATGTTGTTTTTAGCTGAAATTTTGCAAAAAGTTCAAACACTTGATGAAGCTTGTTGTCTCGAAATTTCAGATTGTTTGGACCTTGTTTTATCACATTTTTTAAAGTTTTGCAAACTCGGATGTACCTACACCCGAGAGTAGCCACAACTTTCCCTTACGACTTACGAGGGTCTTCTACACGAAATGCCCGATGGTGAGCTACTGTGCATGATGCTCTTATGTACTTGTACATTGTACATTGCCTTTTCTTCATTGCTGCAATGTTTCTCTTCCTCTCCCGCGATTTTTTTTCATATTTCTAGGGGAAATCAGGCGCTCAATACACAATGTTCCTCTTCCTCTCTGTGAGGGTCTTCTCTGATAGCTATATTTTATTCGTGTTGCTGTTGGGGAACGTCGCATGGGAAACAAAAATTTTCCTACGTTCACCAAGATCAATCTAGGAGATGCATCTACGAGAGGAGAGTTGGATCCACATACCCTTGTAGATCGCTAAGCGGAAGCGTTCAAGAACGCGGTTGATAGAGTCGTACTCGCCGCGATTCAGATCGCCGAAGATCCTAGCACCGAACGGACGGTGCCTCCGCGTTCTTCACACGTGCAGCCCGGTGACGTCTCCCACGCCTTGATCCAGCAAGGAGAGAGGGAGAGGTTGGGGAAGACTCCATCCAACAGCAGCACGACGGCGTGGTGGTGGTGGAGGAGCGCGGGACTCCAGCAGGGCTTCGCCAAGCGCTGCAAGAGACGAGGAGGGAGAGGGGTAGGGCTGCGCCAAGAGGGAGACGTTCTCGTGTGTCTAGCAGCCCCAAAACCTCACATATATATAGGGGGAAGGGAGGGCTGCGCCCCCTTTAGGGTTTCCCACCCCTAGGGGTGCGGCCAGCCCTAGAAAACCCATCTAGGGTGCGGCCAAGGGGGGGGGAGAGAGGGGGCGCCCTAGGGTGGGCCTTAAGGCCCATCTGGACCTAGGGTTTGCCCCCCTCCACACTCCATGCGCCTAGGGACTTGGTGGGGGGGCGCACCAGCCCCCTTGGGGCTGGTCCCCTCCCACACTTAGCCCACGCAGCCACCTGGGGCTGGTGGCCCCACCTGGTGGACCCCCGGGACCCTCCCGGTGGTCCCGGTACATTACCGATATCGCCCGAAACTTTTCCGGTGACCAAAATAGGACTTCCCATATATGAAGACCATTCCGGAACTCCTCGTGACGTCCGGGATCTCATCCGGGACTCCGAACAACATTCGGTAACCGCGTACATACTTTCCCTATAACCCTAGCGTCATCAAACCTTAAGTGTGTAGACCCTACGGGCTCGGGAACCATGTAGACATGACCGAGACAACTCTCCGGCCAATAACCAACAGCGGGATCTGGATACCCATGTTGGCTCCCACATGTTCCACGATGATCTCATCGGATGAACCACGATGTCAAGGATTCAATCAATCCCGTATACGATTCCCTTTGTCTATCGGTATAGCACTTGCCCGAGATTCGATCGTCGGTATACCGATACCTTGCTCAATCTCGTTACCGGCAAGCCTCTTTACTCGTTCCGTAACACATCATCCCGTGATCAACTCCTTGATCACATATTGTGCACATTATGATGATGTCCTACCGAGTGGGCCCAGAGATACCTCTCCGTCACACGGAGTGACAAATCCCAGTCTCGATTCGTGCCAACCCAACAGACACTTTCGGAGATACCTGTAGTGCACCTTTATAGCCACCCAGTTACGTTGTGACGTTTGGTACACCCAAAGCATTCCTACGGTATCCGGGAGTTGCACAATCTCATGGTCTAAGGAAAAGATACTTGACATATAGAAAAGCTTTAGCATACGTACTACACGATCTGTGCTAGGCTTAGGATTGGGTCTTGTCCATCACATCATTCTCCTAATGATGTGATCCCGTTATCAACGACATCCAATGTCCATGGTCAGGAAACCGTAACCATCTATTGATCAACGAGCTAGTCATCTAGAGGCTTACTAGGGACATGGTGTTTGTCTATGTATCCACACATGTATCTGAGTTTCCTATCAATACAATTCTAGCATGGATAATAAACGATTATCGTGAACAAGGAAATATAATAATAACCAATTTATTATTGCCTCTAGGGCATATTTCCAACAGTCTCCCACTTGCACTAGAGTCAATAATCTAGTTCACATCGCCATGTGATTAACACTCACAGGTCACATCGCCATGTGACTAACATCCAAAGAGTTCACTAGAGTCAGTAATCTAGTTCACATCAATATGTGATTAATACTCAATGAGTTCTGGGTTTGATCATGTTATGCTTGTGAGAGAGGTTGTAGTCAACGGGTCTGCAACATTCAGATCCCTATGTTCTTCGCAAAAACTTTATGTCATATCATAGATGCTGCTATCACGTTCCACTTGGAGCTATTCCAAACTGTTGCTCCATTATACGTATCCGGTATCTCCACTTAGAGTTATCCGGATAGGTGTTAAGCTTGCATCGACGTAACTCTTTACGTCAAACTCTTTATTACCTCCATAACCGAGAAACATTTCCTTACTCCTCTAAGGATAATTTTGACCACTATCTAGTAATCCACTCCTGGATCACCTTTGTACCCTCTTGCCAGACATGTGGCAAGGCACACATCAGGTGCGGTACTTAGCATGGCATACCGTACAGAGCCTATGACAAAAGCATAGGGGACGACCTTCGTCCTTCCTCTTCCTTCTGCCGTGGTCAAGTTTTGAGTCTTACTCAACTTCACACCTTACAACTCAGGTAAGAACTCCTTCTTTGACTAATCTATTTTGAACTCCTTCAAAATCATGTCAAAGGTGTGTGTTCTTTTGAAAGTATCATCAGGCGTCTTGATCTATCTGTATAGATCTTGATGCCCAATATGTAAGCAGCTTTATCCAGGTCTTCCTTTGAAAAACTCATTTCAAACAACCCTTTATGCTTTCCAGAAATTCTACATCATTTCGGATCAACAATATGTCATTCACATATACTTATCAGAAATGTTGTAGTGCTCCCACTCACTTTATTGCAAATACAAGTTTCCAACAAACTTTGTATACCCAAAAACTTTGATCACTCCATCAAAGTGTATATTCCGACTCCGAGATGCTTGCTCTAGTCCATGGAAGGATCGCTGGAGCTAGCATATCCTTTTAGCATCCTTAGGATCGACAAAACCTTTTTGATTGTATCACATACAACCTTTCCTTACGAAAACTGGTAAGGAAACTTGTTTTGTCATCCATCTGCCAGATTTCATAAATGCAGCTAATGCTAACATGATTCCGACGGACTTAAGCATCGCTACGGGTGAGAAAATCTCATCGTAGTCAACTTCTTGAACTTGTGGAAAACTCTTCGCCACAAGTCGAGCTTCATAGACGGTGACATTACCGTCCACGTCCGTCTTAGTCTTAAAGATCCATTTGTCTCAATGGCTTGCCGATCATAGGGCAAGTCCACCAAAGTCCATACTTTGTTTTGATACATGGATCCTATCTCGGATTTATCGGCTTCTAACCATTTGTCGGAATATGGGCCCACCATCGCTTCTCCATAGTTCGTAGGTTCATCGTTGTCCAACAACATGACCTCTAAGACAGGATCACCGTACCACTCAGGAGTAGTACATATCCTTGTCGACCTACGAGGTTCGATAGCAACTTGATCTGGAGCTTCATGATCACTATCATTAGTTTCCTCTTCAACGTCGTAGGTTCCACAGAAACATCTTTCTGTGTTGCACTACTCTCCGGTTGAAGTGAGGGTTCGACGACCTCATCAAGTTCTATCTTCCTCCCACTCAATTCTTTCGAGAGAAACTCCTTCTCGAGAAAGGACCCATTCTTAGCGACAAACATTTTTGTCCTTGGATCTGAGATAGAAGGTATACCCAACCGTTACCAGTGGGTATTCCATGAAGATGTATTTGTCCGCTTTGGGTTCGAGCTTTTCCTGGCTGAAGCCATAAGCATCGCAGCCCCAAACATTTAAGAAAACGACAACTTTGGTTTCTTGCCAAACCATACGACGTCGTCTCAACGGACTTAGATGGTGCCCTATATAAAGTGAATGCAGCTGTCTCTAATGCATAACCTTAAAATAACAGCGGTAGATCGGTAAGATACATCATAGATCGCACCATATCTCATAAGGTTCGATTACGATGTCCGGACACACCATTACGCTGTGGTGTTCCAGGGGACTTCAACTGCGAAACAATTCCACAATGTCTTAAGTGATTGCCAAACTCATAATTCAGATAATATCCCCTTGATCAGATCGTAGGAACATGATCTTCTTGTTATGATGATTCTTAATCTTCACTCTGAAATTTTTTGAACCTTTCAAACGTTTCAGACTTTTGCTTCATTAAGTAAATATACCATATCTACTCAAATCGTCAGTGAAGATGAGAAAATAACGATATCCACCACACGCCTTAATTCTCATTGGATCACATACATCAGCATGTATGATTTCCAATAAGTCACTTACCCGTTTCATTGTACCTGAAAACGAGATCTCAGTCATCCTGCCCATGAGGCATGGCTCGCATGTGTCAAGCGATTCAAAATCAAGTGACTCCAAACGTCCATCAGCATGGAGCTTCTTCATGCATTTTATGCCAAAAATGACCTAAGCGGCAGTGCCACAAGAAAGTGGTACTATCATTATTAACTCTACATCTTTTGGCATTAATATTATCATTATGTGTATTACCATGATCGAGATTCAACGAACCATTGGGTGCATGACCATAAAGGTATTATTCATGTAAACAGAATAACCATTATTCTCTAACTTAAATGAATAACCGTATTGCGATGAACATGATCTAATCATTTTCATGCTCAACGTAGACACCTGATAACATTTATCTAGGTTCAACACTAATCTCGAAAATAGAGGAAGTGTGCGATGGTGATCTCATCAACCTTGGAAACACTTCCAACACACATCGTCACCTCGCCCTTAGCTAGTCTCCGTTCAGTCCGTAGCTTTTGCTTCAAGTCACTAATAATAGCAACTGAACCGGTATCCAATACCCAGGTGCTACAAGGAGTACTACTAAGGTACACATCAATAACACGTATATCAAATATACTTTGTTGAAGTTGCCAGCTATCATATCTACCATGTATTTGGGGTGGTTCCGCTACCATGTGATCGTTCCCCCTACAATAGAAGCACTTAGTCTCGAGGTTTGGGTTCAACCATGGGTTCCTTCATCAGAGCGACAACAGGTTTGCCATTCATGAAGTTTCCCTTCTAGCCCTTACCCCTTTTGAAACCAGTGGTCTTGCTAAACCATCAACACTTGATGCTCCTTCTTGATATCTACTTTTGCGGTACTAAGAACCGCTAATAGCTCCGGGATCATCTCCATCCTTTGCATGTCATAGTTCATCACGAAGTTCTAGTAGCTTGGTGATAGTGTCTAGAGAATTATGTCAACCACTATCTTACCTGGAAGATTAACTCCCACTTGGTTCAAGTGATTTTAGCACCCAGACATTCTGAGCACATGCTCACTAGTTGAGCTATTCTCCTCCATCTTTTTGGCAAAGGAACTTGTCAGAGGTCTCATACCTCTCAACACGGGCATGAGCCTGAAATTCCAATTTCAGCTCTTAGAACATCTCATATGTTCCATGGCGTTCAAAACGTTATTGGAATCCCGATTTTAAGCCGTAAAGTATGGTGCACTAAACTATTAAGTAGTCATCAAGACGTGTCTCTCAGGTGTTCAAAACATCCACAGACAACGTTGTAGGGGTTTGCACATCGAGCGGTGCATCAAAGACGTAAGCTTTCTGTGCAGCAGTGAGGACACTCCTCGGACTATGGACCCAGTCCGCATCATTGCTTACAATATCTTTCAACTTAGTCTTTCTCTAGGATCGTATTAAACAGGGAGCTACAACGTAGTTATTGGTCTACAACATAATTTGCAAAGGCAACTTAGACTATTGTTCATGATAAGTGAGTTTAACTAATCAAATTACTTATAACTCCCACTCAAATTGACATCCCTCTGGTCATCCGAGCGTGACATGATCCAAATCCACCAACCCAAGTCCGATCATCACGTGAGATGAGGTGGTGTCAATGGTGAACATCTTCATGTTGATCATATCTACTATATGACTCATGCTCGACCTTTCGGTCTACCGTGTTCCGAAACCATGTCTGTACATGCTAGGCTCGTCAAGTCTAACCCGAGTGTTCTGCATGTGCAAAACTGGCTTGCACCCGTTGTATGCGAACGTAGAGTCTATCACACCCGATCATCACGTGGTGCTTCGAAACGACGAACCTTCGCAACGGCGCACACTTGGGGGGAACACAATTTTATCTTGAAATTTTAGTGAGGGATCATCTTATAATGCTACCGTCGTCCTAAGCAAAATAAGATGCATAAAAGGATTAACATCACATGCAAATCATAAGTGACATGATATGGCCATCAACTCGTGCTTTTGATCTCCATCTCCAAAGCACCGGCATGATCTCCATCGTCACCGGCGTAACACCATGATCCCCATCATCATGATCTCCATCATCGTGTCGCCATCGGGGTTGTCGCGCGCCCACCATGCTCTTACTACTATTGCT
>LR738714.1:509821050-509873817 GCA_902687465.1 Secale cereale | reverse complement strand
GAGGGGGCGCCCTAGGGTGGGCCTTAAGGCCCATCTGGACCTAGGGTTTGCCCCCCTCCACACTCCATGCGCCTAGGGACTTGGTGGGGGGGCGCACCAGCCCCCTTGGGACTGGTCCCCTCCCACACTTAGCCCACGCAGCCACCTGGGGCTGGTGGCCCCACCTGGTGGACCCCCGGGACCCTCCCGGTGGTCCCGGTACATTACCGATATCGCCCGAAACTTTTCCGGTGACCAAAACAGGACTTCCCATATATGAATCTTTACCTCCGGACCATTCCGGAACTCCTCGTGACGTCCGGGATCTCATCCGGGACTCCGAACAACATTCGGTAACCGCGTACATACTTTCCCTATAACCCTAGCGTCATCGAACCTTAAGTGTGTAGACCCTACGGGCTCGGGAACCATGTAGACATGACCGAGACAACTCTCCGGCCAATAACCAACAGCGGGATCTGGATACCCATGTTGGCTCCCACATGTTCCACGATGATCTCATCGGATGAACCACGATGTCAAGGATTCAATCCATCCCGTATACGATTCCCTTTGTCTATCGGTATAGCACTTGCCCGAGATTCGATCGTCGGTATACCGATACCTTGCTCAATCTCGTTACCGGCAAGTCTCTTTACTCGTTCCGTAACACATCATCCCGTGATCAACTCCTTGATCACATATTGTGCACATTATGATGATGTCCTACCGAGTGGGCCCAGAGATACCTCTCCGTCATACGGAGTGACAAATCCCAGTCTCGATTCGTGCCAACCCATCAGACACTTTCGGAGATACCTGTAGTGCACCTTTATAGCCACCCAGTTACGTTGTGACGTTTGGTACACCCAAAGCATTCCTACGGTATCCGGGAGTTGCACAATCTCATGGTCTAAGGAAAAGATACTTGACATATAGAAAAGCTTTAGCATACGAACTACACGATCTGTGCTAGGCTTAGGATTGGGTCTTGTCCATCACATCATTCTCCTAATGATGTGATCCCGTTATCAACGACATCCAATGTCCATGGTCAGGAAACCGTAACCATCTATTGATCAACGAGCTAGTCATCTAGAGGCTTACTAGGGACATGGTGTTTGTCTATGTATCCACACATGTATCTGAGTTTCCTATCAATACAATTCTAGCATGGATAATAAACGATTATCGTGAACAAGGAAATATAATAATAACCAATTTATTATTGCCTCTTGGGCATATTTCCAACAGTTGCAGAAAACGTAAATCCTTTGCAACTCTGGTTGTACTCTTAGTTAGGATGGATTTTTGAGACATGTAGGAGGATCCGCTTGCCCATCCGATGGTTCGACACGGGTTGAAAATACACGGAAGGACCCCCGCGCCGCCCTGCTAGGGCAACATGGGGGGGATCTAGCGCCGCCGCCGCTAGGCTTCCTCGCGTCCTCTCCATTCCTCGCCGTTGCCAGAGGCTGGCACCAGGCAGGCCTTGGACGCAACCAAGGAAGGTGGCGGAGTGGAGCTTCTCGCGCTCGGGCAGGTGCCTGCATCGGATCCGCCTGATCCGTCCGGTCGTTTGGAGGAGCTTCATGTGTGGTCAATTGGTGCGACGATCCGGGGGGGGGGGGAGCCCATGGATCGGACATGGCCATTCCGTCTGATCCATCCGGCCGTTCGGGACACCGGCGGTTGGGCTCTCCCGAAGATGCCTGATCTGGATCGGGATGCCTTGTAGCCTTCGTCCCTTGCTAGGTGTGCTTCTTCGTACGGATCTGGGTTGCAAGACTTGCCGATCCTCGGTGCGGATGGAGCTGGAGGTGAGGATTCAGATCAGGAGAAATCCCTAGACGACCTTTCGGCCACGGCGGTGGCGATGCTCGAGGGCGCCGCTTTCTGCTCCAAGGAGACACTCGTCAGATCTGCTTCTACTTCCACCATGTTATTTGTCTCCCGGGTGAAAGCACTAACTGCGATGGGCAGCAACGGCACCTTCGGCGTCGTTCCCTTCTTGAAGGCGTCGCCTTGGGAGCTGTGTGACTATGGACACCGTTGGGTGGGCGTTGGCGGCGATCTGTACTAGGAGGTGGAGCGGTGTTTCATCATACGCATCGACGCCGACGGATCTCGACAGTGTGGCGCACTTGAGTCTCGGCGTTCTATGCGGGTTGACGGACTCACGCAAGAGGAAGACACTGTCTGGCATCGCGGTGGCGTCGACAACAGACCTGGCAAGGTCGATACGTCGGTGCCTGCTCTGAAGATGGATCGGTGGAAGACGGCGGCAGCTGCCTCTGAGAGTGCGCCGGATCGGTCTGTGCCCCACACCCGGCAAGTGGCTTGGTTGGGGCCTCCGGCTTTAGATGTTAGGCTTTGGTGCGAAATCTGTTTGGTAATCGGCTCGGACTATCGGCACCCCTTTATCAAATGAGTAAAAGTAGCGACAAATGTTGCTGAGATGATGGTTTCAGACTTACTGATGTATTACTTTGTAAGGTCTTTGTGAATAATTAATAAAGTGGTTGGATGCATCACCCAGATGCATAGGCCGGGGGTCATCCTCCTTTTCAAAAAAAAATTGATGGATTTTTGTTGCATATATCCTTGGAAGACTAGCAATATGTATATTTTTCTACCCATACATAGAACAATACTACTATATGAGCTCTCCTTAAACAAATACTAGCAACATATACGTAGTAGTACAATTGGGTCATTAAAATATTCCATTGCACATCGGAATTTTTGCTATTTATTCATTTTCCTTGCACGATACTATTGCATATTTCTAATCACTTCAGTCAGTAGTCATTTTTTCTATACCATAAACGTCATATGCCATATTTATTTTGTGATCTTGAACTTTACTCCACATTATCATAACCTGATTGTAAAGTATTTTGCTGGATTGTATATCATCGCCTAATTTCGCTGGATTATATTACCGTACCTGGTTACACATACTAACTTTGGTAATGGCCTACTATTCAGCTGCAACTGAACTAGCCTACTTTAAACTCAACTTTATCGCGAAGTTTGATTATTCTTCTATTTAGACGTGAAATATTTTGATTTCTGTTCATTGACGGGAAATTTTGCATGTGATGAAAATTAAGAGAACCAAGACAGAAAATGCACAGATACCATGCAACCATCAAGAGAACAAACTATCGTTATATGGATTCAGTTTTTTTGCGGCTATTATATGGATTCAGTTCACACATGCTTCTCAATTGTCCGCAGAAGATTGATTGAATGTTATCTTTCTGATTATTACACATCATCTTTATGTATCAGAAAGCAGAAGCACCGCTTGATATGTAGCCCGAAGAATATTTTTATGAGTCGCATGTAATTGTAACATAAAAATCATGACAGATGGAGGAAAAGATGGATATTGTAATGGTAAGGGAGAGAAAATGACCGTTGTTGAACCTAGCATGTCTGCAAACAAGCAACATGTGGCAATGAATATTTTCTCTACCACATGAATGAGAGTTGGTTATTTGTTTCCACAAGTTTCTTATTTTCAACTTGTCATCCAATGCCACTGTCCATTGCTTTCTTCTTGAAAGTTTATTGTTTAGTCTATCAATGTGTTATGTATTTGAATGATTGTGTCCAGAATAAGGGTTAGTTTGTTGATAAATGAAATAGGTTGCTTTGATGATTAAGAAAATGACACAATGAGGCCATGCTCGTGCATCACCAATAAAATTCGTTGTGGCCATATAGGTGAGTTAGGAAGAATAATATTAGGGGTAATATTTGTGGGAGTACAATCAGAGAAGGACTGATGATGGAGATTCCATTCATGGCGAGCCAAAAACAGGTGTAGATGGAGAAGAGCCAACATGCATTTCTATGTGTGGTAACTCCGAGTTAAGCTTACACACGTAATTTGAGCTATGCATATTTTCCCATTGCAACGCACAGACAATTCCCTAGTGCGAGATATAAATGTGCAACTACTAGAAAACTTCCTACTCAGCGCTAGGCGGTGCAACCTAGCAAAGCAGAGCTCACTCAGCTGCTCGCTTGGACGTCCGGTTCGTGGTCTATCGATTGACTGTTGATCATTGACTTTTTGAAAAAAATCTATACAAAAAACAGGAAATTCAAAAGAAGTATTCATGAATATTCAGATAAAACTAATTTAATCATTTTAAACAAACAAAATAATTCATTTTTCAGGACAATATTTAGACAATTGGTAGTGATACAACATTATTTTTCTCATACTTCTATGTAGACAATTTGCTGCATTTTCCAGACAATGATTTTAATTCTAAAGCTTGGATATACAACTTATACTGCAATTGGTACATCTCAAACTTGTGCATTGCTTTGTAAGATCATGATCCGAGACTTCTCTTCTCTCTTTCCGGGGTTCTCTCTGAGCCGAATGTTATGTTCCCTCTGCTCCCAAACTGCATCACACAAGTCTAGAATGAGTTGCCATAGAAATGGCGTCGTCGGTTTGTCCCATCATTCGGAATATCCAACACCTCCAATCTTGTAAAAAGACGAGAACAAATCCCAAATCAAATGACCAGAAAAGATTGCAGGATATGGGGCGACCAACCAGAAAAGAGAGACACCCGGGAAAATCTTACATTCCATGTCGTGCATTTGTTATACCTTCGAAGATTGTCATTTCTCCAGGAAAATCCATTGACTGGTCTTCAATCTGCTGGTGCAATTGAGAGGTGGATCGTAGTCATACAGTGACTCTCTGTTGGGGATCGGTGGACCAACATTGCAGAGGGTCCGTGAAGATGCTGACGGCCGGGATGAACAGGAGCTGTCTGTGCTATGGGTCGCCATGGATTGAGCTTGAGCAAACGAACACTAACCCTAGCTAGCCGGGGAAGAAGAAAGGGGAAAGAGGATTTCTATGCGCGCTCGTTCTGAAGGGTAAGCTAAATTTGAGTACGCAAACACTCATATATACGCATATACACTTAGAGTATCTCCAGCCGCGCCCCCAACAGCCCCCCCAGGCCACTTTTTTGGCGCCGGCGCCGAAAAAACGGCCCAGTCGCGCCCCCAGGATGCCGAAAATCGCCGGTTCGGACCTTTTTTCCGCCCGGCGGTCACAGGCCGAACCAGGCGCGCTGGGGAGCCGTTGGGGGCTCCGGCGCTAGGGAAAAGCACGCCTGGCCCACACCGACTGGGGAAAAGTCAAGGTTTTCATCCCCCGACTCGCCTCGCACCCCCCGCGCCCTCGGCCACCACTAGCTATATCCCGGCGACGGCCGCCGCCCTACTCCACTAGATAGCCATTCCCCGCCGGAAAATAGCATCGCTTCGCCGCGGCAGCCCCTCCCACAGCTGCTGGGCGTTTCCGGTCGCCGTTTCCGGCCGCGGAGGCGCGGTTTAGCGGCGGGTACACGCCCACCTAGCGCAAGGTGTTCGACGTTTTGCCTGTCTCGGCGATGGACTCGGATGACGAGGAAGAGCTCGCCGCATTGCTGGAGGAGGAAGCCATGGCCGACGTCCAGGAAGAAGAGCATCTCATGGTGCTCGCCGCCATCGCCTAGCTGCTGGCGAGCCATGAAAAGCCGCGGCGAGGTGGCTCGGCGCCGGGGCGGTTGAAAGCAAAGAACCGGTTTCGTCTTGAAGGCTACTACATGCTCTACTCTGACTACTTCGCCGATGCTCCACTTCACGGCGAGAAAACATTTCGGCGCCGTTATCGGATGAGCCGAAAGCTCTTCCTCAGGATTGTGAATTCCATCCGGGAGTTCGACAACTACTTCAAGTGCAAGATGGATTGCACTGGCGCTCTTGGATTCACCTCCATCCAGAAGTGCACGACAACGATGAGGATGCTTGCATATGGAGCTCCCGGTGATTCACTCGACGACTATGGGCGCATGGCCGAGTCCACCAGCATAGAGTGTTTCTACAAGTTCTGTCGGGCAGTGGTGGCAGTGTTTGGGCCACAATACTTGAGAACATCCAATGCGGAAGACACTGCTCGGATCCTAGCCCAGAATGCGGCAAGAGGATTTCCTGGGATGCTTGGAAGCATCGACTGCATGCATTGGAAATGGAAGAATTGCCCATTTGGTTGGCAGGGGATGTAAAAAGGCGCCAAAGGCGGTTGCAGTGTGGTGCTTGAGGCGGTAGCCACACAGGACCTCTGGATTTGGCATTCCTTCTTTGATATGCCAGGAACTCACAATGACATCAACGTGCTGCAGTGCTCTCCTGTTTTTGCCAAGCTCGTTGAGGGCCATTCTTCTCCGGTGAACTTCGAGATCAATGGGCACCAATACAACAAGGGGTACTACCTAGCAGATGGCATCTATCCGAGATGGTCGACATTTGTGAAGACGATCTCAAACCCTGCGGCAGGAGGCAAGAACGCCTGGTTTGTGAAAGTTCAGGAGGCTTGCAGGAAGGATGTCGAGCGGGCATTTGGTGTGCTCCAATCTCGATTCGCTGTTGTTCGGTACCCCGCTCAGACCTGGTCCAAAGATCAAATGTGGGAGATTATGACTTGCTGTGTCATCTTGCACAACATGATCATCGAGAGCGAGCAAGAAGACCCAATGTTTGACACTGAACCATACTACAGGCAGGGTCCTCTAGCCGAAGTTGATCACCATCTACCGGCAACTTGAACTGCCTATCTCAGTATACGTCAGGAGATCCGAGACCCACAGGTGCATCATCAACTGCAGAAAGATTTGATTGAGCACCTATGGAGGCTCAAGGGGGACGCCGTGTGATGAAATATGAGTTTTTATTTGTTGAACTATATAATTTGTATTGAACTATTTGTTGTTGTACTATTTTGTTGAAGTATTTGATTTTTCTGGGATGAAATATGTGATAAGAAATAATTGTGTTGATAATTGAACACCGAGACACGGCGAAACCACGCCGAATATGAGCCTATTCTCGCCCATATGGGCCCTTTATTCGCCGAAATTGGGCTGCAAAGTGGGCCAATTTCGGCGCCTGGGGCGAGTTGGGGGCGACGACTGGGCGCAAAACCGCCCCCAGCGCCGATTGTACCGCCGGCTCGCCCCTAGGGGGCGATTTTTACACGTCCTGGAGGGGCCAACGGCTGGAGATGCTCTTACCCATATGACCGTACGCATGCATATCCTACCTTTTTTTTAGATTTTTTTCATTCAAATCATGAAACAGTACAAAGTAGTTGCCCCTTACAAGCACACTGAAACGCAAACACAAAGGACCATGAACACCTAGAATACCCTAAGACAATCATAACACTAGAAGATCTCCGGAGCCAAGTGTCATCTGAAGGAAATATGCCCTAGAGGCAATAATAAAGATGTTATTTGTATTTCCTTATATCATGATAAATGTCTTTTATTCATGCTAGAATTGTATTAACCGGAAACTTAGTACATGTGTGGATACATAGACAAAACAGTATGTCCCTAGTATGCCTCTACTAGATTAGCTCATTGATCAAAGATGGTTATGTTTCCTAGCCATAGACATGAGTTGTCATTTGATCAACGGGATCACATCATTAGGATAATGATGTGATGGACAAGACCCATCCGTTAGCATAGCACTATGATCGATTAATTTAACTGCTATTGCTTTCTTCATGACTTATACATGTTCCTATGACTATGAGATTATGCAACTCCCGAATACCATAGGAACACCTTGTGTGCTATCAAACGTCACAACGTAACTGGGTGATCATAAAGTTGCTCTACAGGTGTCTCCGAAAGTATTCGTGGTGTTGGCATAGATCAAGATTAGGATTTGTCACTCCGAGTGTCGGAGAGGTATCTCTGGGCCCTCTCGGTAACACACATCACAATAAGCCTTGCAAGCAAAAGACTAATGAGTTAGTCACGAGATAATGTGTTACGGAACGAGTAAAGAGACTTGCCGGTAACGAGATTGAACTAGGTATAGAGATACCGACGATCGAATCTCGGGCAAGTAACATACCGTTTGACAAAAGGAACAACGTATGTAGTTATGCGGTTCTGACCGATAAAAGATCTTCGTAGAATATGTAGGAGCCAATATGAACATCCAGGCTCCGCTATTGGTTATTGACCGGAGATGAGTCTCGGTCATGTCTACATAGTTCTCGAACCCGTAGGGTCCGCACGCTTAACGTTTGATGACGATCGGTATTATGAGTTTATGAGTATTGATGTACCGAAGGTAGTTCGGAGTCCCGGATGAGATCACGGACATGACGAGGAGTCTCGGAATGTCCGAGACATAAAGATTGATATATTGGACAGCTATATTCGGACACCGGAAGTATACCGGAAAAGTTTCGGATTTATCGGGAATGCCGGAGGGGGTTACCGGAACCCCCTACGAGAGGGGATGGTCCATAGTGGGCGTAAAGGGAAAGAGAGAGGCAGCCCATAGGGCTGGCCGGCGCCCCCACCTAGGGTTCCTAGTTTGGACTAGGATTGGGGGGGGGGCGCCACCTCTCCTATTCCTTTCCCCCTTCTTCCTTTTGGTGAATCCTACTAGGAATAGGATTGCAATCCTATTCCTAGTAGGACTCCTTCCCTAGCCGCACCAGGAAGGGCCGGCCGGCCTCCCTCCCTTGCTCCTTTATATACGGGGGCAGGGGGGCACCCAAAGACACACAAGTTGAATTGTTTTAGCCGTGTGCGGTGCCCCCCTCCACAGAATCACACCTCGGTCATACCGTCGCGGAGCTTAGGCGAAGCCCTGCGCCGGTGAACACATCATATCCGTCACCACGCCGTCGTGCTGACGAAACTCTCCCGTGAAGCTCAACTGGATCAAGAGCTCGTGGGACGTCATCAAGCTGAACGTGTGCTGAACGCGGAGGTGCCGTACGTTCGGTGCTTGATCGGTTGGATCGCGAAGAAGTTCGACAACATCAACCGCGTCACTTGACGCTTCCGCTCCCGGTCTACGAGGGTACGTAGACACACTCTTCCCTCTCGTTGCTATGCATCTGGTAGATAGATCTTGCGTGATCGTAGGAAAATTTTAAAATACTACGTTCCCCAACAGTGGCATCATGAGCCAGGTTTATGCGTAGATGATATGCACGAGTAGAACACAATGAGTTGTGGGCGGTACTAGTCATACTGCTTACCAGCATGTCATACTTTGCTTCGGCGGTATTGTGAGATGAAGCGGCCCGGACCGACATTACGCGTACGCTTACGCGAGACTGGTTTCACCGTTACGAGCACTCGTTGCTTAAAGGTGACTGGCGGGTGTCTGTCTCTCTCACTTTAGCTGAATCAAGTGTGGCTACGCCCGGTCCTTGTGAAGGTTAAAAGAGCACATACTTGACGAAACATCGTTGTGGTTTTGTATGCGTAGGTAAGAACGGTTCTTGCTAAAGCCCGTAGCAGCCACGTAAAACTTGCAACAAACAAAGTAGAGGACGTCTAACTTGTTTTTGCAGGGCATGTTGTGATGTGATATGGTCAAGACATGATGAGTTATACGGTTTTGTATGAGATGATCATGTTTTGTAAAGTTATCGGCAACTGGCAGGAGCCATATGGTTGTCGCTTTATTGTATGAAATGCAATCGCCATGTAATTGCTTTACTTTATCACTAAACGGTAGCGATAGTCATAGAAGCAATAGTTGGCGAGACAACAACGATGCTACGATGGAGATCAAGGTGTCGCGCCGGTGACGAAGGTGATCATGACGGTGCTTTGGAGATGGAGATCAAAAGCACAAGATGATGATGGCCATATCATGTCACATATTTTGATTGCATGTGATGTTTATCTTATTATGCTTCTTATTTTGCTTAGAACGACGGTAGCATTATAAGATGATCCCTTACTAAATTTCAAGGTATAAGTGTTCTCCCTGAGTATGCACCGTTGCGAAAGTTCGTCGTGCCAAGACACCACGTGATGATCGGGTGTGATAAGCTCTACGTTCAAATACAACGGGTGTAAGCCAGTTTTGCACACGCAGAATACTCGGGTTAAACTTGACGAGCCTAGCATATACAGATATGGCCTCGGAACACTGGAGACCGAAAGGTCGAGCGTGAATCATATAGTAGATATGATCAACATAAGATGTTCACCATTGAAAACTACTCCATCTCACGTGATGATCGGACATGGTTTAGTTGGGATCACGTGATCATTTAGATGACCAGAGGGATGTCTATCTAAGTGGGAGTTCTTTAAATTAATATGATTAAATTGAACTTTAATTTATCATGAACTTAGTCCTGATAGTTTTGCATATCTATGTCGTTGTAGATCAATGGCCCGTGCTACCGTTCCTTTGAATTTTAATGCATTCCTAGAGAAAGCTAAGTTGAAAGATGATGGTAGCAATTACACGGACTGGGTCCGTAACCTGAGGATTATCCTCATTGCTGCACAGAAGAATTATGTCCTTGAAGCACCGCTAGGTGACAAGCCCCCTTCCGCTGATGCAGACGCTTTGAACGTCTGGCAGTCGCGGTCTGATGACTACACGATAGTTCAGTGTGCCATGCTTTACGGCTTAGAACCGGGACTTCAACGACGTTTTGAACGTCATGGACCATATGAGATGTTCCAGGAGTTGAAGTTAATATTTCAAGAAAATGCCCGAATTGAGAAATATGAGATTTCCAATAAGTTCTACAGCTGCAAAATGGAGGAGAATAGTTCTATCAGTGAACACTTGCTCAGAATGTTTGGGTACTACAATCATATGACTCAACTTGGTTGCAAAGTTGACGAGGATAGTGTTATTGATAGAGTTCTTCAATCACTGCCACCAAGCTATAAAGGCTTCGTGATGAACTATAACATGCAAGGGATGCAAAAGACAATTCCCGAGCTCTTCGCTATGCTCAAAGCTGCGGAGGTAGAAATCAAAAAGGAGCATCAAGTGTTGATGGTTAACAAGACCACTAGTTTCAAGAAAAAGGGCAAGGGAAAGAAAGGGAACTTCAAAAAGAATAGCAAGTCAGTTGCTACTTCCACGAAGAAACCCAAATCTGGAGCCAAGCCTGAAACTGAGTGCTTCTACTGCAAGGGGACTGGACACTGGAAGCGGAACTGCCCCAAGTATTTGGCGGATAAGAAGGATGGCAAGATGAACAAAGGTATATGTGATATACATGTTATTGATGTGTACCTTACTAATGCTCGTAGTAGTACCTGGGTATTTGATACCGGTTCGGTTGCTGATATTTGTAACTCGAAACAGGGACTACGGATTAAACGAAGATTAGCTAAGGACAAGGTGACGATGCGCGTGGGAAACGGTTCCAAAGTCGATGTGATCGCCGTCGGCACGCTACCTCTACATCTACCTTCGGGATTAGTTTTAGACCTAAATAATTGTTATTTGGTGCCAGCGTTAAGCATGAACATTATATCTGGATCTTGTTTATTGCGAGACGGTTATTCATTTAAATCAGAGAATAATGGTTGTTCCATTTTAATGAATAATATCTTTTATGGTCATGCACCCTTGAAGAGTGGTCTATTCTTATTGGATCTCGATTGTAGTGATACACATATTCATAATATTGAAACCAAAAGATGCAAGGTTAATAATGATAGTGCAACTTATTTGTGGCACTGCCGTTTAGGTCATATTGGTGTAAAACGCATGAAGAAACTCCATAATGATGGACTTTTGGAATCACTTGATTATAAATCACTTGGTGCTTGCGAAGCATGCCTCATGGGCAAGATGACTAAAACTCCGTTCTCTGGAACCATGGAGCGAGCAACAGATTTGTTGGAAATCATACATACTGATGTATGTGGACCAATGAGTGTTGATGCTCGCGGCGGGTATCGTTATTTTCTGACCTTCACTGATGATTTGAGCAGATATGGGTATATCTACTTAATGAAACACAAGTCTGAAACATTTGAAAAGTTCAAAGAATTTCAGAGTGAAGTAGAGAATCATCGTAACAAGAAAATAAAGTTCCTACGATCTGACCGTGGAGGAGAATATTTGAGTTACGAGTTTGGTCTTCATTTGAAACAATGTGGAATAGTTTCACAACTCACGCCACCTGGAACACCACAGCGTAATGGTGTGTCCGAACGTCGTAACCGTACTTTATTGGATATGGTGCGATCTATGATGTCTCTTACCGATTTACCACTATCGTTTTGGGGTTATGCTTTAGAGACAGCTACATTCACGTTAAATAGGGCACCATCTAAATCCGTTGATACGACACCTTATGAACTATGGTTTGGCAAGAAACCAAAGTTGTCGTTTCTTAAAATTTGGGGCTGCGATGCTTATGTGAAAACACTTCAACCTGATAAGCTCGATCCCAAGTCGGAAAAATGTGTCTTCATAGGATACCCAAAAGAGACTGTTGGGTACACCTTCTATCACAGATCCGAAGGCAAAATATTCGTTGCTAAGAACGGATCCTTTCTAGAAAAAGAGTTTCTCTCGAAAGAAGTGAGTGGGAGGAAAGTAGAACTTGATGAGGTAATTGTACCTTCTCCCAATTGGAAAGTAGTACATCACAGGAAATTGTTCCAATGATTCCTACACCAATTAGTGAGGAAGTTAATGATAATGATCATGAAACTTCGGATCAAGTTTCTACTGAACGTCGTAGATCAACCAGAGTACGTTCCGCGCCAGAGTGGTACGGCAACCCAGTTCTGGAAATCATGTTACTAGACCATGATGAACCTACGAACTATGAGGAAGCGGTGATGAGCCCAGATTCCGCAAAATGGCTTGAAGCCATAAAATCTCAGATGGGATCCATGTATGAGAACAAAGTATGGACTTTGGTTGACTTGCCCGATGATCGGCAAGCCATCGAAAATAAATGGATTTTCAAGAGGAAGACCGACGCAGACGGTAATATTACTGTTTACAAAGCTCGACTTGTTGCGAAAAGTTTTTCGACAAGTTCAAGGAGTTGACTACGATGAGACTTTCTCACCTGTAGCGATGCTTAAGTCTGTCCGAATCATGTTAGCAATTGCCGCATTTTATGATTATGAAATCTGGCAAATGGATGTCAAAACTGCATTCCTAAATGGATATCTCAAAGAAGAGTTGTATATGATGCAACCGGAAGGTTTTGTCGATCCAAAAGGTGCTAACAAAGTATGCAAGCTCCAGCGATCCATCTATGGACTGGTGCAAGCATCTCGGAGTTGGAATATACGCTTTGATGAGGTGATCAAAGCATATGGTTTTATACAGACTTTTGGAGAAGCCTGTATTTACAAGAAAGTGAGTGGGAGCTCTGTAGCATTTCTAATATTATATGTAGATGACATATTGTTGATTGGAAATGATATAGAATTTCTGGATAGCATAAAAGGATACTTGAATAAAAGTTTTTCAATGAAAGACCTCGGTGAAGCTGCTTATATATTAGGTATCAAGATCTATAGAGATAGATCAAGACGCTTAATTGGACTTTCACAAAGCTCATACCTTGATAAGATTTTGAAGAAGTTCAAAATGGATCAGTCAAATAAAGGGTTCTTGCCTGTTTTACAAGGTATGAAGTTGAGTAAGACTCAATGCCCGACCACTGCAGAAGATAGAGAGAAAATGAAAGTCATTCCCTATGCCTCAGCCATAGGATCTATCATGTATGCAATGCTGTGTACCAGACCTGATGTGTGCCTTGCTATAAGTCTAGCAGGGAGGTACCAAAGTAATCCAGGAGTGGATCACTGGACAGCGGTCAAAAACATCCTAAAGTATCTGAAAAGAACAAAGGATATGTTTCTCGTATATGGAGGTGACAAAGAGCTCGTCGTAAACGGTTACGTCGATTCTAGCTTTGACACTGATCCGGATGACTCAAAGTCACAAACCGGATATGTATTTTTATTGAACGGTGGAGCTGTCAGTTGATGCAGTTCCAAGCAGAGCGTCGTGGCGGGATCTACGTGTGAAGTGGAATACATAGCTGCTTCGGAAGCAGCAAATGAAGGAGTCTGGATGAAGGAGTTCATATCCGATCTAGGTGTAGTACCTAGTGCATCGGGTCCAATGGAAATCTTTTGTGACAACACTGGAGCCATAGCCTTGGCGAAGGAATCCAGGTTTCACAAGAGAACAAAGCACATCAAAAGACGCTTCAATTCCATCCGCGATCTAGTCAAGGAGGGAGACATAGAGATTTGCAAAATACATACGGATCTGAATGTTGCAGACCCGTTGACTAAGCCTCTTCCACGGGCAAAACATGATCAGCACCAAGACTCCATGGGTGTGAGGATCATCACTTTGTAATCTAGATTATTGACTCTAGTTCAAGTGGGAGATTGAAGGAAATATGCCCTAGAGGCAATAATAAAGATGTTATTTGTATTTCCTTATATCATGATAAATGTCTTTTATTCATGCTAGAATTGTATTAACCGGAAACTTAGTACATGTGTGGATACATAGACAAAACAGTATGTCCCTAGTATGCCTCTACTAGACTAGCTCATTGATCAAAGATGGTTATGTTTCCTAGCCATAGACATGAGTTGTCATTTGATCAACGGGATCACATCATTAGGAGAATGATGTGATGGACAAGACCCATCCGTTAGCATAGCACTATGATCGATTAGTTTAACTGCTATTGCTTTCTTCATGACTTATACATGTTCCTATGACTATGAGATTATGCAACTCCCGAATACCGTAGGAACACCTTGTGTGCTATCAAACGTCACAACGTAACTGGGTGATCATAAAGATGCTCTACAGGTGTCTCCGAAAGTATTCGTGGTGTTGGCATAGATCAAGATTAGGATTTGTCACTCCGAGTGTCGGAGAGGTATCTCTGGGCCCTCTCGGTAACACACATCACAATAAGCCTTGCAAGCAAAAGACTAATGAGTTAGTCACGAGATAATGTGTTACGGAACGAGTAAAGAGACTTGCCGGTAACGAGATTGAACTAGGTATAGAGATACCGACGATCGAATCTCGGGCAAGTAACATACCGTTTGACAAAAGGAACAACGTATGTAGTTATGCGGTTCTGACCGATAAAAGATCTTCGTAGAATATGTAGGAGCCAATATGAACATCCAGGCTCCGCTATTGGTTATTGACCGGAGATGAGTCTCGGTCATGTCTACATAGTTCTCGAACCCGTAGGGTCCGCACGCTTAACGTTTGATGACGATCGGTATTATGAGTTTATGAGTATTGATGTACCGAAGGTAGTTCGGAGTCCCGGATGAGATCACAGACATGACGAGGAGTCTCGGAATGTCCGAGACATAAAGATTGATATATTGGACAACTATATTCGGACACCGGAAGTATACCGGAAAAGTTTCGGATTTATCGGGAATGCCAGAGCGGGTTACCGGAACCCCCTACGAGAGGGGATGGTCCATAGTGGGCGTAAAGGGAAAGAGAGAGGCAGCCCATAGGGCTGGCCGGCGCCCCCACCTAGGGTTCCTAGTTGGACTAGGATTGGGGGGGGGGCGCCACCTCTCCTATTCCTTTCCCCCTTCTTCCTTTTGGTGAATCCTACTAGGAATAGGATTGCAATCCTATTCCTAGTAGGACTCCTTCCCTAGCCGCACCAGGAAGGGCCGGCCGGCCTCCCTCCCTTGCTCCTTTATATACGGGGGCAGGGGGGCACCCAAAGACACACAAGTTGAATTGTTTTAGCCGTGTGCGGTGCCCCCCTCCACAGAATCACACCTCGGTCATACCGTCGCGGAGCTTAGGCGAAGCCCTGCGCCGATGAACACATCATATCCGTCAGCACGCCGTCGTGCTGACGAAACTCTCCCGTGAAGCTCAACTGGATCAAGAGCTCGTGGGACGTCATCAAGCTGAACGTGTGCTGAACGCGGAGGTGCCGTACGTTCGGTGCTTGATCGGTTGGATCGCGAAGAAGTTCGACAACATCAACCGCGTCACTTGACGCTTCCGCTCCCGGTCTACGAGGGTACGTAGACACACTCTTCCCTCTCGTTGCTATGCATCTGGTAGATAGATCTTGCGTGATCGTAGGAAAATTTTAAAATACTACGTTCCCAACATCATCATCCCTGAATTTTGAGAGAAGACCCCTGCAGCAGAAGGATCTGCAACCAGGCGCAAGCAGGTCATCATCTTCGATCACGGAACAATTGCCGCCACGCTGCTTCCTCCTTTATTGACACCAGCGCTGAGAGGGCATAGACATCAATCCAACACACCTGCAACAGTCGTCGCCATCTTTGGCTTTGAGTGCCGCGAAAAGTGTCCCTTCCGGAATGAAGAGAACTCGAGTCATCCGACCGGTCCAGCATCGCGGCCGGGCCATCCGCCCGGACAAAGCAGGAACTCCCACCAGCATCAACGCAGAGGAAGGAGAAGAACAACAGCAACAAATCATACCGACAAGGAAAAAGAAGGGTCTTCGTCTCCCTGCATCCATCACCCATCAGAGGACCCAAGCGGCCAGTGCCGATGGACCTCCAGCCACCATAGCCCGCGACCTCGACGAGATCCGGGGATCCCCACACCGCTGGCTCCTAGACGAAGGCAAAAGCCTCGCGTGACCGCGAACGAAGCCCGGAGAAATTTATTCCGACGCGACACCACCGCAACGGCCTCGGCAGCGTCTCCCTCAACCCTAACCCTACCACACATCCACCTAACGAACAGACCCAAGGTCCCCCCTCCCTCCCGCCGCCGGAGCGGCCGACGGAGAGAGAGGGAATCGGCGACGTCGCCGGCGACGCGCAAGGGAACCCTCGCCTCGTGCATCCTACTTTCTCGAGAGGGAGTTGCGATGCGTTTTGAATATGCATATCCTACCTCTGTAACGAACCCTGGTGGGATCTTCCCAACACAAAGAAGCTAACCATTCGAGTTAGGGCATGTACAATGGTTGATAAGATAGTCTTATCTTAAGTCTTGCATGTAATTTAGAGATGATAAAATATTTTGTCTATAATGGATCATCTCTTAGCCTTATCTTCAATAACTAGTCATTCCGAAAAACGTGATGAGACAAATTGTGCTAAGAGATCATCTCTTGTCTTCTCTTAAATAAGAGAAGACAAGTCTTTTTTTATGGGTTCTCTCTCCTTCACCTCATCACTTATCCTAGGTGACACTGCTAAGATAGCACCATTGTACATGCCCTTATGCTCGGTTCACGGCAGTTATATACATTTAACTCGCTATGAATAGGATAGTGATGGAGGCATTCAGATCTGTCAATAATGTTAATAAAACAGACAGTTTTCCTGGGTTTTGTAAACACACCGTTCGCCAGTTACATATCGGGAATTCTAAATCTATGAAGTCAAAACGATTCCCCAATTACCAGGCAGTTTCGCGTGACAGGTCCGTTTCTTGGTTGCTACTCACTTGCTTGTACGAAAAGGTCACGTTAGAAAGAACCAACTACGTACTTCCTCTGTTCCTAAATATAAGTTTTTTTAGACATTTCAAATGGAATGTAACATATGGATGTATGTAGACATATTTTAGAATGTAGATTCACTCATTTTGCTTCATATGTACTCCCTCCGTCCCAAAATTCTTGTCTTAGATTTGTCTAAATAGGGAAGTATCTAACACTAAAACGTGACTAGATACATCCGTATTTTGACAAATGGAAGACAAGAATTTTGGGACGGAGGGAGTAGTCATTTGGTGGAATCTCTAGAAAGACTTATATTTGGGAACGGAGGGAGTAGATGCTTCTTCATGACATCACAATTTCCATTGAATTCATGTTGGTACTACGCCTCGGCGACTCGTCATTGGTGAACCCATCTGCCGCCGAAGTAACGAAGACAGCGACGACACGACCTATTTTATTTTATTTTTCTGAAGAGGAGTTAGATTAAATTCAGCGCGAAATTTCCACGGCGTACGGGCAGGGAATCAATCAAATGTAGAATAATTAAGCTGTCGATCCGCTGCGGACTTTTCTACAGGCGTGATGTCGGACGGATCCATGTCAACTGCTGTAAATGAATATCCAGATTCGGCGCCACCTTGCGGAAAATGGATTCAATACTGTGGCGCTCCAGTGAGAACGTCAGCCGCGGTAGAGAAGACTTTAGTTGACGAATGGGAGGGAATCAGTTGGATCAAGCGCGCCACAACTCCACTGTTCTGTAATTATCGGACGATGGGCGTACTAATAGTAGTATTATATAGGAGTACTGAGAACAAGTGGAATACGTGAATGCGATGGCCAGACTGTTTTCTAGCGTGTGTACAGTAGCCGCTCACACGACACGCATACATACGTACGTGCGTGTTGGTCCGCGAGATGTGCGTAGCCTAACGGTACGTGGCGAGAGACGTTCGAGATGCATGCACAGGTCAGACTTTGGATCACTAATAAAAGGAAAAAAAATCGAAAAGAGGGATGACCCTTTGTCTATGCATCAAAACGATACATGCAACTATATATATTACTAGCAAATATGCCCATGCATTGTAACGGGAGAAACAAACTCTGGTACACCCCTAACGAGTCATCTATCTTCCAATTGTCCTCTTCATCATCGATGTCGATGATAGTCACTTGCCGACCTATTACAACAAATGTGACGAGTCTGTCTCAAGGTAGTGATATTGGTAATAACACTCACCATGCCGATTTCACGATCCTCCCCGCACCAACTTATTACACTCACCATGCCGATTTCGCGAGCCCCTAGCTGCACCAGCTTGTAATTCCTCTTGCGTTCCGACTGTTGTTGGAAATATGAGCAAATTACTACGAGATTTAATCTGAATAAACAGAAGATAAATCATAACAACAATAGCAGAGATTGAACTAATCATACGAACTAGCGTAGAAGATGAACATATCACATCTAGGGCACATACTATAAACATGAATTCTACCACGATCTCGAACATGAAGGATAGAAACACATACGGTGCAGCGGGAGCAGCACCGTCGTCGCTAATGTTGTCGCCCATGTCGTTGAGGATGAGGTTGCCGAGGTCGGGGAAGAAGTTGTCGTTGGTGAAGTCGTCGCTGCCAGCAGTCGCGCAAGTGTGCTCCCTAAAAACCTGATTGCCCCTCTCTCGTATAGGGTCACGAGAGGCGGGGTTCGGGAGGTCTGCTGTCCCTTCTCATGGTGCACGCCGGAAGGAGGGATGGAGAAGACTTGCGTGGCGGCGCAATGCTTTGGAACGGTGGTGCGAAACCATACGATGATGCGACAACGGCTAGGGTAGACATTTGCCTGACTATATAATGCGGGCCGAGTAGGTCGTGGAGAAAATCCCACGTCCAAGTAACAGCCCCATGATCCAAAAGGATCAGAAACGGCTGACTGAATAATGCGTCCATTAATTATTAATTAATGACTTATTAATTATTTCCGAGCAGCAAAAATATAGACAACGTGCATAGCTCTGTCCTCGGCTCGGCTCATTCCCGCAACCTGCGACGCGTCGTGACGGTGCGTGGCGTGACGAGGCGAGCGAGGAGGAGGAGTGCGCGTGTAGGTCTCATCTTCTCATGCTCATGCAAGTGGTAGAAGAGCTCACCTTATAAAAAGGTGCAACTCTCTCTCAACTTTTATGGCGGGACTTGATACGTCTCCAACGTATCTATAATTTTTTATTGTTCCATGCTATTATATATGATGTTTTGATGTTTAATGGGCTTTATTATACACTTTTATATTATTTTTGGAACTAACCTATTAACCCAAAGGCCAAGTCTAGATTGCTGTTTTTTTATACCTATTTCAGGGTTTTGCAGAAAAGGAATATCAAACGGAGTCCAAACGGAATGAAATCTCCGGGAGAGATATTTTTGGAACGATATCTTCACGAGAGACTTGAGAAGCACGTCAGAGGGGACACGTGGTGTCCACGAGGGTGGGGGCGCGCCCCCTCCCCCTAGGTGCGCCCCTGCCTCATGGGCCCCACGTTGCTCCCCCGATGCCCTCCTTCCTCCTATATATACCCATGTATCCTGAAAACATCGAAGCAAGAGAGAAAACCCTAATTACACCGTCGCAACCTTCTGTTCCCGTGAGATCCCATCTTGGGGCCTGTTCCGGAGCTCCGCCGGAGGGGGGATCTTCCACGGAGTGCTTCTACATCAACACCATCGCCTCACCATGAGTTGTGAGTAGTTTACCATAGACCTTCGGGTCCATAGTTAGTACCTAGATGGCTTCTTCTCTCTTTTTGGATCTCAATACCAAGTTCTCCTCGGTCTTCGAGGAGATCTATTCGATGTGATCTTTTTGCAGTGTGTTTGTCGAGATCCGACGAATTGTGGGTTTATGATCAAGATTATCTATGAGAAATATTTTGTTCTTTTCTGAATTCTTTTATGTATGATTATAATATCTTTGCAAGTCTCTTCGAATTATCGGTTTGGTTGGGCCTACTAGATCTATAGTCCTTGCAATGGGAGAAGTGCTTGGCTTTGGGTTCAATCTTGCGGTATCCTTACCCAGTGACAGCAGGGGCAGCAAGGCACGTATAGTATTGTTGCCATCGAGGATAAAAAGATGGGGTTTATATCATATTGCTTGAGTTTATCCCTCTACACCATGTCATCTTGCTTAAAGCATTACTCTGTTCTTATGAACTTAATACTCTAGATGCATGCTGGATAGCGGTCGATGTGTGGAGTAATAGTAGTAGATGCAGAATCGTTTCGGTCTACTTGTCACGGACGTGATGCCTATATATAATGATCATGCCTAGATATTCTCATAATTATTCGCTTTTCTATCAATTGCTCGACAGTAATTTGTTCACCCATCGTAGAATCTTGCTATCATGAGAGAAGCCACTAGTGAAACCTATGGCCCCCGGGTCTATTCTCAACATATCAATCTACAATCTACTTTACTTTGCTGTTTTTACTTTTTGTTCTTATATAAAAAATACCAAAAATATCAAACTATCCTATCTATCAGATCTCACTTTCGTAAGTGACCGTAAAGGGATTGAAAACCCCTTATCGCGTTGGCTGCGAAGTTCTTATTTGTTTGTGCAGGTGCGAGGGACTCGCGCGTGGTCTCCTACTGGATTGATACCTTGGTTCTCAAAAACTGAGGGAAATACTTACGCTACTGTGCTGCATCACCCTTTCCTCTTCGAGGGAATACAACGCAAGCTCGAGAAGTACCATGACTAAACTTTAGTCTCACTCACACCACTCACTAGTGTGCATGAATGGGCCAAGAGAATTTCAATATTTTAGTTGGGCTTTGGGCCAAATGCCTACTAGCAAAATTCCAACAATCCCCCACAAAGTCTCATTGGCAAATCTCATCATTTAGTTCCAAAACATTGTTTATATACTGGTGCTCAGTGGAGACTGTAAAGTTGAACTTCCACTCAGAGATTTATGCTACACTAGATCACAACTTGAATAGTGGACTATACCTTGAACTACAAGTTTTCTGCGATACTAGTTTCACACAAATTCTTGACCGATACTAGGCCGCTGCAAGGCTTCCCCGCGGGTGGAGTGTATACGTCATACCCCAGGACCTTTCATGAATTTATTAGAGAACACCCAATTCTCACAAACTGCAACGTTAACACTCGAATTCATATAGGTGTGTTCCTTAGGAGATGCTCTGCAGGGCAACATCTCTGCTTACCCGACTAAGCCACTTGGAACACATTAAGATAAGTATGAACCCGCCATGCAGATCAGGAGAGTATTGCATCTTCACGGAGTGGGATAATTAATATAGGAATACTCTCGTCCCAGCTGACCAACAGCTTGTCTCCGACTTCTACTTCACGGGATCTCCGATCACATAGAGTGGGTTACCACTATGGACAACTCATGCGGTGGGTCTCAAACCCATCTTCATCGATGCATTATCTATCACATTACGTGATAAACCCTTTGTGAAGGGATCTGCCAAGTTTTTCGACGTTTGGATGTAATCCAACGTAATAACTCCGGAGTTCTTCAATTTTCTGACATATTTCAATCTCCTCTTCTCATGCCTTGCGGACTCCATATTATCCTTAGAACTGTTTATCTTAACAATCACAATTTGATTATCATAGTTTATTAGGATAGAGGGTATTAACTTTTCAACCATAGGTAATTCCATCAAGAGTTCACGAAGCCACTCTGCTTCAATAGTGGCAGAGTCTAATGTTGTGAGTTCTGCTTTCATAGTTGACCTTGTTAAGATGGTATGCTTGCAAGACTTCCAGGAAACAGCACCACCACCAAGTGTAAAAACATAACCACTTGTGGCCTAATCTCATCAGCATTATATATCCAGTTTGAGTCACTATAACCCTCCAGTACCCTCGGATACCCGGTGTAGTGAATCCCATAGCTCATAGCGCCTTTCAAATAGCGCATAACTCTCTCAAGCACACACCAATGATCATCTCCCGGTTCTGACACAAACCGGCTCAGTTTGCTCACGGCAAACGAGATGTCAGGCCTCGTGGCACTCGCCAAATACATAAGCGAGCCAATAATCTGAGAATATCTCAATTGATCTCTAGCAATCCGTCGATTCTTTCGAAGAAACACACTAGCATCATATGGAGTTGGAGAAGGCCGGCAGTTGCTATACCCAAAACAACTCAAGACCTTTTCCACATAGTGAGACTGAAGCAGTGTAATCCCACCATTCTCATCTCTCAACAGCTTGATGTTTAAGATAACATCAGCTACTCCTAGATCCTTCATCTCAAAACAGCGAGATAAGAAATCCTTAACCTCCTTGATTAAATCAAGTTTGGTTCCAAAGATAAGTATGTCATCGACATACAGACAAAGAATAACTCCTTCGCCCCCACCACGGCGATAGTACAGACACTTGTCACCATTGTTTACTACAAAGCCTGCAGCAGTTAATGTTCTTTCGATCTTCTCATGCCACTCCTTAGGAGCTTGTTTAAGGCCATATAATGACTTTAATAACTTGCACACCTTTCCTTCCTGACTAGGTACTACAAAACCATCGGGCTGATCCATGTAAATTTACTCCTTCAACTCTCCATTGAGGAAAGCCGTCCTAACATCCATTTGATGATCGAGAAGACCGTGTGAGGCAGCCAGTGATAGTAACATCTGAATAGTGGTCAGTCTAGCCACAGGTGAGTAAGTATCAAAATAGTCTTCACCTTCTTTTTGGTTATAACCCTTAGCCACAAGCCATGCCTTGTAATTTTCAATCGTACCATCAGGTCTAAGTTTTTTCTTGAACACCCACTTACATCCTGCAAGTTTACACCCATCAGGACGATTAGTGATTTCCTAGGTTCCGTTAGCTAAGGTGGAATCCATCTTGCTACGGACAGCTTCCTTCCAGTAGTCAGCATCAGAAGACGCATAGGCTTCTGAAATGGTCCTGGGTGTGTGACACACCCAGGAGGTACACAATGAAATCATCACCAAAGGACTTTGCGGTCTGAAAGTGCAACTAATCCTCGGGTGGTTTTGGTAATTAATAACAACATATAGCTCATTGAACTAATATCCTTTCAAGACAAATATTTCAGGAAGTTCAATGGTTGGCATGGCATGGATTAGAAATGCGGACCCCTCAAAAAGCTAAGGACAAAGATTAGCAAAAGCTCAAGACTCTACATTTTCATTTTAGTGATCTAAGATCACATTGAGTCCATAGGAAAAGCCAATACTATTAAAAGGGGATGAGGTGTTGCTTAATGGTCTACTTGCTCAAGTGCTTAGTGATATGCTCCAAATCCCTCAACCACTTTCTCATTTCCACATATGTCCCAAATCTAAAAGTCAAACTTGGCCCCACCGATTTGATCTATCCGGCGCCACCGAGTTCACTTGACATAGCCACTACCAGAAACCTTAATCAGTTCGGTCTAACCGATAGGGATCTCGGTCTCACCGAGATGGGAATGCAAACTCTCTATTTCCTTTTCACAACGTTTCGGTCTAACTGAGATGAGCGAATCGGTCCCATCGAGTTGGCATTGCAAACTCTTTGTTTCCTCTTCGTAACATTTCGGTCCCACAGAGATGAGTGAATCGGTCCCATCGAGTTTGCCTGACCAACACTCTGTTAGCCTATTACCAGAATTGGTCTCACCGAGTTTGTGTAATCGGTCAAACTGAGTTGAGGTTTTGCCATAACCCTAACACATCGGTCTCACCAAGTTGATACTTCGGTCCCACCGAAATGTCTAATGTTCAAGGAGTTAGGTCAAATGTGTGTAACGACTAGATTTTGTGTCTGACCGAGTTGGGTCAAATGTGTGTAACGACTAGATTTTGTGTGGAGACTATATATACCCCTCCATCCCTTCTCCATCAGTGAGAGAGCCATTAGAACGTGCCTACATTTCCACTATTCATTTTCTAAGAAAGAACCACCTGCTCATGTGTTGAGACCAAGATATTCTAATCCTACCATATGAATCTTGATCTCTAGCCTTCCCCGAGTTGCTTTCCACTCAAAACTTTTTTCCACCATATCCAAATCTGAGAGAGAGAGAGAGAGAGAGAGAGAGAGAGTTGAATGTTGGGGAGACTATAACTTGAAGCACAAGAGCAAGGAGTTCATCATCAACACACCATTTATTACCTTTTGGAGAGTGGTATCTCCTAGATTGGTTAGGTGTCACTTGGGAGCCTCCGACAAGATTGTGGAGTTGAACCTGAAGGAAATATGCCCTAGAGGCAATAATAAAGTTGTTATTTATATTTCCTTATATCATGATAAATGTTTTTTATTCATGCTAGAATTGTATTAACCGGAAACTTAGTACATGTGTGAATACATAGACCAAAACAGAGTGTCCCTAGTATGCCTCTACTAGACTAGCTCGTTAATCAAAGATGGTTATGTTCCCTAACCATAGACATGAGTTGTCATTTGATCAACGGGATCACATCATTAGGAGAATGATGTGATGGACAAGACCCATCCGTTAGCTTAGCAATTTGATCATTTAGTTTTACTGCTATGGCTTTCTTCATGACTTATACATGTTCCTATGACTATGAGATTATGCAACTCCCGAATACTGGAGGAACACCTTATGTGCTATCAAACGTCACAACATAACTGGGTGATTATAAAGATGCTCTAAAGGTGTCTCTGATGGTGTTTTTTGAGTTGGCATAGATCGATATTAGGATTTGTCACTCCGAGTGTCAGAGAGGTATCTCTGGGCCCTCTTGGTAATACACATCGTAATAAGTCTTGCAAGCAAATGACTAATGAGTTAGTCACGGGATGATGTATTACGGAACGAGTAAAGAGACTTGTCGGTAACGAGATTTAACTAGGTATGATGATACCGACGATCGAATCTCGGGCAAGTAACATACCGATGACAAAGGGAACAACGTATGTTGTTGTGCGGTTTGACCGATAAATATCTTCGTAAAATATGTAGGAACCAATATGAGCATCCAGGTTCCGCTATTGGTTATTGACCAGAGAAGTGTCTCGGTCATGTCTACATAGTTCTCGAACCCATAGGGTCCGCACGCTTAACGTTCGATGATGATTTGTATTATGAGTTATGTGATTTGATGACCGATATTTGTTCGGAGTCCCGGATGAGATCACAGACATGACGAACAGTCTCGAAATGGTCGAGACGTAAAGATCGATATATTGGAAGGATATATTCGGACATCGGAAAGGTTCTGAGTGATTCAGGTATTTTTCGAAATACCAGGGAGTTACGGGAATTAGTATTGGGCCTTAATGGGCCATACAGGAAAGGAGAGAAAGGCCTCAAGGGTGGCCGCGCCCCTTTCCCATGGACTGGTCCGAATTGGAGTAGGGAAAGGGGGCGCCCCCTTACTTCCTTCTCCTTCTCCCTTCCCCTTTTCCTATTCCATATGGGAGGAGGAAGCCTACTAGGACTAGGGAGTCCTAGTAGGACTCCACACTTTGGCGCTCCCTATGATGGCCGACCTACTCCTCCCTCCATCCTTTATATATGTGGCCAGGGAGCACCCTATGGACACATAAGTTGATTTTTGCCGTGTGTGGTGCCCCTGTCAAGCCCAAGATGCGATTCTATCCCGATCACGTGACTCATACGTGATTGGAGCACAACCGCACCTCAGGCGCTTAACAAGATGGATATCATTACATCATACCATTACATAAATACATGGGGATACAACAATTCATACAAGTCACATGAATACAACAACATCAACACAAGGCATCCGACTACGGATGCAAACATGAAAAGCACAACGACATCCATCTGCTATCCCAGGCTGCCGACCAGGAACCTAACCCAAGACTGACGAAGAAGAAGAAGAAAGAACTCCAACACAAGTACATCGCTCTCACGTTAAGTCATCGGAAACCTGCACCTGCAACTATTATTGTAGTATCTGTGAGCCACGAGGACTCAGCAATCCCATAACCATGGGTATCAAGACTAGCAAAGCTTAAAGGGTAAGGAGAGGTTAAGTGGTGAGGTTGCAGCAGCGGCTAAGCATAAGTATGGTGACTAACTTACGAGTACAAGAATAAGATGAGTATCTACGCAAACGGTCGCAAACTAGCAGTGATCGCTAAAGATGCTGAACTACCTGCGAGTCAAACATAACCCCACCGTGTTCTCTTCTCAAAGTGAAAAGAGACGGTCACGGTTACTCACACGGTTCGTGTATTTTACTTCGGATCCTCTGTCAAGTTTTCTACAACCGGACATTAAAAAATTCCCATCTGCCACATAACGGCGGGCACGGCTTTCGAAAGATCATAACCCTGCAGGGGTGTCCCAACTTAGCCCATCACAAGATTTAACGATCAGCAGAGATAATAATAATATTACCCCTTATCTTAGGGACAATCCGATCAGGCTCGGAATCCCGATGCACAAGACATTTCGACAATGGTAAAACAAGTCTAGCAAGACCTCCCGGTGTGTCGACACCCAGATAGTAGCCGCGCGTATCTCGTCTCAGGCCACGACCGGATGGGCGATCCTACGGGAGCCAATCCTCGAGTTTCCCCGTGGTGGCCCCGCATAACCCCCGTTTGGGACCAACACCATCAGCACTGGCCCCCCTGTATGTAGAAAGAATCCTCGGGTAGCGCTAACTCCCTATGCAATTAATTAATTAATTAAGTTTTTATTATGTTGCAAATAAAACCAATGTTGGGCCTTGCTGGAGGATTTTATTCAAAGACGAACTGTCAAGGGGTCCCCATATACCCAACCGCGTTAGGAACGCAAAATCAAGGAACATAACGCCGGTTTATTGGCTCCTAAGGTGGCATGAGTGGAACAAAACACCGAGCAAAAGGCCAAGCCTTCCACCCATTGCCAAGTATATAGGTGTGTTAAATTATAATAATAGGTATATTGTGATATTCCAACAACAAGTTCCAACATGGAACAATCTTCATCTTCACCTGCAACTAACAGCGCTATAAGAGGGGCTGAGCAAGCGGGTAACATAGCCATACAACGGTTTGCTGGGAAGGTGTCAAAGGTTAGAGGTTTCATGGCAACAAGGAGAGGCTGACAATAGATAGGTAATGTGACATATAGCGACAACATCGAGACAACTAGCATGGCAATGATAGTAAAGGTATCCAAGGTGATGGTCATCTTGCCTGAGATCCCGCAAGGAAGAAGAACGAGTCCATGAAGAAGACGAAGAAGAAGCCACGAAGACGAACCAAGTGTAGTCGAACGAATCCTCACGATTGCAACGGAAAAATGAACTAGCGAGAAGAAGCACACAATATGGTAAACACACCACTCAAGAACATGACAAGATGCTCAACCAAGTATGATGCAAGACAAGTCTATATGATGCAAAACATGGCAAGGGATGAGGCATACAAGAACAACACAAAACAACACGTTTAAATGAGGCCGGAATGAACATATAACAATTCCGGTAAGTCCTCATATGCATGTTTCCAAATTGGTCCAGATCTGAACAAACCTTAAGTTAAAGTTGTTAAACAGAAAGTTAACATGCACCATGATGAACTACTCGAAATTCTAGTCAAGTTACATATCAAGTTTGTTTAATTCGGAGCTACGGCCTAGAAGATATGAGCAAAACAAGATAAGCATGGCAACGATGCAAGATGCATCCAAACAACATGCAAACACACTCCAAGCATGTAAACAACATAATATTATGCTTCCACATGCAAAAACACACAAGTTTCATATAGGACACACTCAAAACGGAGCAACGGTTCAACACATACACACGAAACAAGATATAACAACAAGCTGTCCAAAAACAGCAACATAGCAACTTTGGAGCAAGGTATATATATGCTACGACACCCAAACACGATAACAAGAGGCATGGATGTGAAATAGACATGATACTTAACAAGCATGAACTTAGAGCACACCCAAAAACTTGCTGGAACACAATTAAACAAGCATGGCAAGTTGCAATAAATTTATCCAGACTTAGTCAAAATCTGGGAAGGCCAAAACATCCTCACGATGCTGCCTTTGGAGGCACAAAACAACAAGCATATCAACTCTACTAAGTATCTAAGGATCATGGACATGTAATAGACATAGCATACATCAAACAACTCCATTGGAACAAGTCCATAGGAGGCATGGATCAATAACAACAAGCTTCACCAAATTGATCATGCTGATAACTGTCTGACAGGTACATTTATAGCAACTTGAGAGCAAGAAATAAATAAGCTACAACAGGCCATATATGCAAACTAAGGCATGGATGGATAGAGCATAACATGTACAACAAGACATGGTCACTGAGAAACTCATAATAAGCATGGATTTGAGTGAGGCATCAAGCAAACATAGCATCAGGTTTAACAGTTTCAGACTTAGCAGTTTTAACAAGTCTCGGAAAACAACAACAACAACGAGTAGGCTACTTCACAAGCTTGTTGCAAACACCACAAGGCATATCATGAAAAGTGGATTGCACCACATCAAAGATGGCATGATTGTGCTTCTAAAACATATTGACATGTGGCATAAATACAATCACATCAATAGCAATGAACAAGTCAAATCAGCATCTCATAACAAGTTTCAGCACTTAACAACCACATTCACTTTTGCAACAGAGATAAACATGGCAATATGGCACCTAACAAGAATGCTACAGTAACCAACATGTAAAGCACTTCACAATGAACATTTTGACATATCATATGCTCCATTTGGACCAACATGCACAAAGTTATCATCACCACAAGCATGCAACAAATTTACAGTTATGAGCACTTTTAAACATATAACACTCTTGCAATGAGGATTAGGGCATCAAGATGAACTCAAACAAGCATGCCACCGTGGAACAAAATGAAGAGCATATCACAACGAACATTTAGACATATTATATGCACAATTTGGATCATCACACAAAAAGTTACAGCCATGCAAAGATGCACACTTAATTACAAAGATGCCAAGGACTTAGTCAACCTCGGGTCGGGGTGGACATGTCCGGCTGGAGCGGACGTGTACGTCGGCTGGGCACCCGGGCCCACATGTCAGAGACACATGGTGATGGAAGGGTGGACATGTCCGGGTCCCAACCGGACATGCCCGGCGCGGCAGGGGAGCTCGGGGCCGACGGCGGAGGAGCAGATCCGGCCGGCGATGAGGAGGCCGAGGCGGACAGAGTAGCTCGTGGCGGCCGACGGCGGAGGCGCGGTGACCGGCGGCGGAGTCGAGGGCGGCGGAGAGGAGCACGCCGGCGGGGCTGGTGGAGGTGCTCGCCGGCGGGGTTGGCAGCTCCAGCCAAAGCGGCGCGCTCCGGCGCGGGGAGCAGGCCGGGGGGGGAGGCGAAGGGCGGCGGACGTGCGCCTGGGACGGGACGATGCCGCCATGGCGCTCGCTGGCGGCGGGGAAGCTTGGGCGCGCGGCGGCGGGGTCCGGCACTGCGGGAGGAGCGGGAGGCGAGGCGCGGTCCGGGCCTGGCGGCGGCGGGCGGACGGGCCTGCGCGGCCCAGATCTGGGCCCTGGCGGGCCTGCCCTGGGCTTTGGCGGAGGAAGGCTGAGGGAGCGCGGGAGGGGACGCGTGGCCGCTTCCTGTTGGCTGGGGCGCGCCGGCGGCTGGCCGCCAAGTGGCGGTGGGGAGCTGGATGGGCATGGATTTCGAGGAGGAGGAAGGAGAAGGCCAAAAATGGCAGGTGGGGGTCTATATATAGGGAAAAAGCTAGGGTTTGGGGGGTTTTGGAGTGTTTTCGGGCCGTTTGATCTCAATCGAATGGTCCGGAGCGGAGGTGGTCTAGGTGGGCTGCAGGTGGGCTGTGTAAAGAAGGTGTGGGCTGAGATGAGAGGAGAGGAGAGAGGCCCGCGGGGGTTTTCGGAGACCGAAAACGTCCGACGATTATGCCGCTACTAGTGCCACTATAGTTTAACGGTTGGGCTATCAAACGAGCTCCGAATGCGATGAAATTTGGCAGGCGGCCTGTCTACACTATAATAAGACCACACGCCAAGTTTCATCCCATTTCGAGAACATTTTCCGGCCACCTATAAAATAAATATTCGGAGGTGCCGCGGGCGCGTGCGAGTGTGTCTGGGCTCAGAACGGACAACGGAAAGGACGACGGGGTTCGGACGGATGCAAGTTTTGAAAACATGCTGATGCAATGCACATGATGACAAGGCAAAGAGCAACACGCAAGCAGATGACATGGCAACGACGACGAATAAGAGGATGACACCTGGCGCATCGATCTCGGGGTGTCACAGCCCCTCCCCGCAGATACACACCTCGGTCATACCGTTGCAGTGCCTAGGCGAAGCCCCACGCCGGTAGCTTCATCATCACCGTCACCACGCCGTTGTGCTGACGAAACTCTCCCGTGATGCTCAACTGGATCAAGAGCTCGTGGGACGTCATCGAGCTGAACGTGCGCTAAACGCGGAGGTGCCGTACGTTCGGTGCTTGGATCGGTTGGATCGCGAAGACGTTCGACTACATCAACCGCGTCACTAGACACTTCCGCTTTTGGTCTATGAGGGTACGTAGACACACTCTCCCCGTCGTTGCTATGCTTCTCCTAGATAGATCTTGCGTGATCGTAGGTAAAGTTTTGAAATACTTCGTTCCCCAACAATGGTATCAGAGCCAGTTCTATGCGTAGATGATATGCACGAGTAGAACATAATGAGTTGTGGGCGATAATAGTCATACTGCTTACCAGCATGTCGTACTTTGAATCGGCGCTATTGTTGGATGAAGCGGCCTGGACCGACATTACGCGTACGCTTACGCGAGACTGGTTCTACCGATGTGCTTCGCACATAGGTGGCTGGCGGGTGTTAGTTTCTCCAACTTTAGTTGAATCGAGTGTGGCTAAGCCCGGTCCTTGTGAAGGTTAAAGCATCACACTTGACGAAAAATCATTGTGGTTTTTTGTATGTGTAGGTAAGAACGGTTCTTGCTAAGCCCGTGGCAGCCACGTAAAACTTGCAACAACAAAGTAGAGGACGTCTAACTTGTTTTTGCAGGGCATGTTGTGATGTGATATGGTCAAGACGTGATGAGTTATACGTTATTGTATGAGATGATCATGTTTTGTAAAGTTAGCGGCAACCGGCAGGAGCCTTATGGTTGTCTCTTTATTGTATGAATTGCGAAGGCCATGTAATTGCTTTACTTTATCCCTATGAGTTAGCAATAGTAGTAGTAGCAATAGTTGGCGAGACGACCACAACGCTACGATGAAGATCATGGTGTCAAGCCGGTGACAATGGAGATCATGACGATGCTTTGGAGATGGAGATCAAAAGCACAAGATGATGATGGCCATATCATGTCACATATTTTAATTGCATGTGATGTTTATCTTATTATGCTTCTTATTTTGCTTAGTACGACGGTAGCATTATATGATGATCCCTTACAAAATTTCAAGGTACAAGTGTTCTCCCCGAGTATGCACCGTTGCGAAAGTTCGTAGTGGGAGTTCTTTAGTAATAAGATTAATTGAACTTTAATTTATCATGAACTTAGTCCTCATAGTATTTGCAAATTATGTTGTAGGTCAATAGCTTGCGTTATAGCTCCCCTATGTTTTCTGATTTGTTCCTAGAGAAAACTAAGTAGAAAGATGTTAGTAGCAATGATGCGGACTAGGTCCGTGATCTGAGGATTATCCTCATTGCTGCACAGAAGTATTATGTCCTTTATGCACCGCTAGGTGACAGATCTATTGCATGAGCAGATGCAAATGTTATGAACGTTTGGCAAAGCTCAAAATGATGTCTACTTAATAGTTTAGTGCACCATGCTTTATGCCTTATAACCGGGACTTCAAAAACATTTTGAACGCCACGGAGCATATAAGATGTTCCAAGAGTTGAAATTAGTATTTCATACTCATGCCCGTGTCGAGAGGTATGAGACCTCTGACAGTACTTTGCCTACAAGATGGAGGAGAATAGCTCAACCAATGAGCATGTACTACAATCACTTGAATCAAGTGGGAGTTAATCTTCCAGATAAGATAGTGATTGACAGAGTTCTCCAGTCACTATCACCAAGTTACTGAAACTTTGTGATGAACTATAACACTAGTGCAAAAAGGGCCATTTGTCCCGGTTCGTCAGGGCCATTTGTCCCGGTTGGAGAACCGGGACTAAACGGTTGATACAAATGCCCTAGACCATTTGTCCTGGTTCTTATACCAACCGGGACAAATGGCCCACCACGTGGCAGTTGCGGCTTGCGCTGGCAGGGGGGCTTTTGTCCCGGTTTGTAGCACCAACCGGGACAAATAAGCTTCCACGCGTCAGCACTTCAGGGGTTAGGGTTTATGTTTTTTTTGAAGGAGGGGGGGGGTGTGGGTTTTGTATGGTTAATTTAGGGGTTTCATATATTGTGTTAACTAGCTAATAGAGAGAAGTGTCCTCTCTTATCTCCGTGCATGCTCATATAACAATGCATCATCATAATTAATAATAAATCATCATCGTCGTTGTCATAATAAAAAAGTCATACCCATCATCATCGTCATCTCACAACTTCTACTCGTTGTCATAATAACAAGTCCTGTTCATCATCATCATCATAGTCATCTAACAACTTATTAGCACATGATCATAAGTAGCCAAACTTAATTAAGTACACCCTCTCTAAGGTGAAATAGCATAAAATAAGATAGGCCCTGACTCTCCATTATGGAGAATGCAGATTATCATGTCTCCAATTCTTGGCTTTCGCACAATGTCACTTCCATATAGCTGCCTACGACTGACCATACGTTTCTTCCAATCTTTGATTGTCAAGTCTTCATTGGATTTATAAATCCTGTATGGACCGTTATGTGTAGGATGATGACCTGACGAGTACGGGAATAAGCTCATAACATTGAGGTGACCTTCCTGAAACATCAGATGAGGCACACAATCCGAAGGGATTTTCTGTTGAAAAACATAGTAATAACTTCGTAGTTAGTAATGTAGTTTAGTTTTAGAAGAATTTATGCAAAAGATGACCGGCCACAAATCTTACCATGACATCTCCATGGATGTTATCGTAGCTCAACACGTGCACTAGTGGCACGTATTGACCATGATGTGCAGGAGTTTTGGCATAGGTATTGTAACGCTCAAAATCAGAAAGTAACGAGGCAAGATGGTTTTTCTTGTGACAAGTTAATTCCGCATCAACAGTGTAGTGGGTTCTGTCTACCATCTTCCGTATATTTCTTGAAGAATGGAAATAAGCTGTTAATGGAAATAAGCTGTCAATTATTTTGAAAGACACAACATAAATTACTTAATAAATATGTTTGAGAAACTCACATAGAGGTAGAATTGGAAGCGTATCAGCAAGGACCCACATGCCATCGTCATAATCACCAAGGTCAAAGGTGACATACATACCCTCCTGAAAATCATATGCCTTGCACAGTGCTCTCCAGTTCGAGCAACCAAAATGGGTTACGCTCTCCGAATTGTATAGCTTTACAAGAAAATAATAATCATGATGGGTCCTGAGATGAATTTGCTTTGTTTCCATACTTTCATGATCTTCGAAATCCAGATGCTCCAAGACATAGCGTCTTGCATGGTATGGGATAAGCTAGTCGAATTGTAAAAGACGAAAATTACACATTGAAAAGAAAGCATAAGTCATGATTAATTACCAAACAAGACTTGTCGTGTTGCATACCGTCTCAAAATCGAAGGCCTCATCGAGCTTAACACTGAAGCATCAATCGTCTACCAGGTGTGGCCTATCGCACTGACCCCGGTCGTCGCCACACCAGTCGCACGCTAGGATCCTATCGTCATCGTCAGACGATGACATTTCCTACATATTGTAGCACAAGTCATGCCAAAATTCAATGATTGAAAATATAAACAAAAACATTTCAAAATATCTTAATTATAGGACTCATATATATTGACATGGAGATTTGGTTGGACTCTAGTTTGAGCATTCAATAAGCAAAACTAAATCATCTCTTGCGTCCGTACATCATCGAATATTATCACTAATTAGTACATCTCGAATAGTATCATACATATAGCATCACTAATTAATTAATAAAGCTAAAACCCTAGCGAACGACGAGTATCGGCGTGGGCGGTGGACACCCAAAGAGAAGGAACCATCATAGGATCATAGCTCCAGTGAGATCCCTGAAGAACCTGCCATGTATTGTCGAACCTGCCCTGCAACACAACCATGTAGCGACAGACGTGTTTGTCCTCCTCGCTGACACGGTGACGTACAACCTCCGCGGGGTCCTCAAGCCTCCGCACCGTCACTGGCCCGCGCGCCCACCACCAAAGAAGGTTAGGGTCAACAACGGGTTGGCTCCTCATCAAGTTGCTCCCACCGAAAGGAAGCACCTCCCAATACCAGCCCGACGGAGCCCAGTCACGAACATGACCCCTCTGATCAAGCAGGCCTCCATTGAGTCGACGACGAGGATGCGGGATAGGCATCATCGACGTCGATGCGGGAATAATTGCTTGAACTAAAAGAATAAACTAGTTCTATTAATTCAACTAGTTCAACTAATAAGCCCTTACTATAAATAAAAATGAACTAGTTCTACTAATTTTACTAAGAATTAGTTCTACAAACTAGTTGAACTAAAAGAATAAACTAGTTCTATAAAATTAAACTAGTTTTACTAAGAATAAAAACTAGTTCTATTAAGTAGTTCAACTAATAAGCACTTACTATAAATAAACTGAACTATAGTTCTTACTAAAAATAAACTAGTTTTACTAAAATTAAACTAGTTTTAGTAAAAATAAACTAGTTCTATTAATTCAACTAGTTCAACTAATAAGCACTTACTATAAATAAACTGAACTAGTTCTTACTAAAGATAAACTAGTTTTACTAAAAATAAACTAGTTCTGTTAATTCAACTAGTTCAACTACATTCTATCACTAAAACTATAAAAAACTACAAAAACGGTAAATTCATCTAACATTTGTGTATATAACTAAGTAACATTTTTAAAATTCATCTAACATTTGTATAACTAAAACTAAAATTACATATATATACATCATATATGACAGAGAGGAGGGGATCGGGGGCCGGCGGTGCTCACAGGGCGACGACATCTGGGCACGGGCGGCGCGGGCACGGGCGGCGCGGGGGCAGACGGCCCGCGGCGAGACGGGGACGGCGAGGTCGGTGGGGACGACGACGACGAGGTAGGGCGATGGCGGCGGGGACTTTGACGAAGAGGTAGGGCGACGGCGAGGTCGGGGCAGAGGCGGCGACGGCGAGATCGGGGCAGAGGCGTCGACGGCGTCGACGGCGAGCTCGATCGGCGGGCTTCCTGGCGGCGTCGGGCTGGGAACTGACGATGGCAATCTGAAAATCTCCCAAGGGCTGCTTATATAGCGGAAGTATTGGTCCCGGTTCGTGGCACCAAACGGGACCAATTCCCCCCTTTAGCCCCGGTTGGTGCCACCAACCGGGACAAATGGCCAGTTTTCAGCAGCCCAGAGGGCGGGAAAAAGAGGCCATTGGTCCCGGTTGGTGGCACCAACCGGGACTAAAGAGGGGAATTGGTCCCGGTTGGTGCCACGAACCAGTACCAATGCGCCCATTTAGACCCGGTTCGTGCGACCAACCGGGACCAATGACCCCGTGCTGCCCGTGGATGGCCAAAAATTTTAGTCCCACCTCGCTTGTTGAGATGGGCGCTTAGTGGTTTATAAGCACCACTACCGCACCTCTCTTGAGCTCCTCTCCATTGCAGGCTTACGGGCCTAATTTGACACTGCTATGCCTGTGGGCCTACTGGGCCTTCTGCGGGCCTGAATCCTGGCCCACTGTTGGGTTTCTAGTCGTATTCAGGCTGTGCTGGCCCAGTAGGTGGCGTTTTTCCATTTTTTTCTTTGCTGCTTTATTTTTTAGTTTTATTTCTACTTTCTACAAAATACTTACTGTTGCTATTTTTGTTTATTTTATTAAAGTTTGTTTATTTTACTTTATTAAAGTTTATTTTGTTTTTACTTATTTATTTTATTTTTATTTTTTGCTTATTTATTTATTTTTTTGAACTTATTTGAACTACATAATTTTTCTGTGTTCAAAATGCACCATTCAAAGCAACATCATCAATTTTCAACCTTTTCTGACTTCATTTGCTATTTTTCATGCATTTACTGATTTTTTTGTGCTAAATGACCCTGAAATGGAAAAGCATTTCAAATGAACTCTGAAAAGGTTGAAAGTTGGCATGGTATCATCATTTCACCCACATAACATGTGCAAAAAAGTAGATAAGGTTACAACAGAAACTGGATGCACTTCGTGTACAAAACGGACAATCTCTTTCGAGGTACCAGGATTTCAGACGAGAACTCGTCTGTTACAAAGGGATTTCATTTTTTTGAACTTATTTGAACTACATAATTTTTCTGTGTTTAAAATGCACCATTCAAAGCAACATCATCAATTTTCAACCATTTCTGACTTCATTTGTCATTTTTCATGCATTTACTGATTTTTTTGAGCTAAATGACCCTGTAATTGGAACGCATTTCAAATGAACTCTGAAAAGGTTGAAAGTTGGCATGGTATCATCATTTCACCCACTTAACATGTGCAAAAAACTAGAGAGGGTTACAGCAAAAACTGGATGCACTTCGTGTACAAAACGGACAATCTCTTTCGAGGTACCAGGATTTCAGACGAGAACTCGTCTGTTACAAAGGGATTTCATTTTTTGAACTTATTTAAACTACAGTCTTTTTCTGTGTTCAAAATGCACCATTCAAAGCAACATCATCAATTTTCAACCATTTCTGACTTCATTTGCTATTTTTCATGCATTTACTATTTTTTTGAGCTAAATAACCCTGAAATTGAAAAGAATTTCAAATGAACTCTGAAAAGGTTGAAAGTTGGCATGGTATCATCATTTCACCCACATAGCATGTACAAAAAGTAGAGAGGGTTACGGCAAAAACTGGATGCACTTCCTGTACAAAACCATTACAGAACATCATGGATAGATAAGTGATGAAATTAATATAAGTTCATCATCACATGCCATTCAAAGTACATGCATATCTCTAGAGCATCTAATTAAACCATACATTGCAACTATGTAGAACATTTCAACGCAACAACAAATGCGATCGTAATCGCAACCAAGGTAACAATTGATCCAACAGCATAATGATACCAAGCCTCGGTATGAATGACATATTTTCTAATCTTTCTAATCTTCAAGCGCATGGCATCCATCTTGATCTTGTGATCATCAACGATATCCGCAACATGCAACTCCAATATCATCTTCTCGTCCTCATTTTTTTTTAGTTTTTCCTTCAAGTACTTGTTTTCTTCTTCAACTAAATTTAACCTCTTGACAATAGGGTCCATCTTGATCTTATGATCATCGACAACTTCTGCCACATGCAACTCCAATTCCATCTTCTCCTCCTCCGTTTTTTCTAATTTTTTCTTCAAGGAAATGTTTTCCTCTTCGACTAAATTTAACCTCTCCACAAGAGAGAGGGTCGGTTGGAATTTCCGGTTCAACTACATCCTAGACATATAAAAACATCCATGTCAGGTTGGTCGACATAATTGTCGTAAACACTAAAACAAATAGTTATAAATTAAAGATAATAAACCACATCCGAATCATAGATAGGACGAGGGCCGACGTGGGCGGATATCAAAACCATCGCACTATATAATAACAAGCAATAATAAACGTAAGAAAATTAGACAAATATCTATCTAAAGCAATAATAACAAGCAACAATAAAAATAAGAAAAGCATGTACAGAACAAGAGGCTCACCACGATGGTGCCGGTGACGAGATCGGCGGGGGCGATCGACGGCGGTGAAGACGGGGACAGAACATGCCGGAGCGCTAAACCTAGACAAATCTCGGAGAAAATGGAGCTTGGAGTTCGAGCTTCGAGAGGAGAAAAGCTTAACTAGTGTGACTCGGGCATTTCATCGAACACCTCATGTACATAGGAGGTGAGCTAGCTAGAGCAACGCAGCTCCCCCCGACCGGCCAGAAAAAACAGAGCAGAGGAAGTGGTGGGCGAGGGGTCATATATAGGAAACTCATTGGTCCCGATCTAAAGGTCAACCATTTGTCCCGGTTCTACACCCGAACCGGGACCAATGGGTCTGGGCTAGGAGCGACGCCCATTGGTCCCGGTTTGTGCCGAGAACCGGGACAAATGGTCCCAGACCAACCGGGACAGATGCCCAACGAGGCCCGGCCGACCCCCTGGCCACACGAACCAGGATGTATGCACCCATGGGTCCCGGTTCGTGGATGAACCGGGACTAATGGGCTTGCCAGGCCCGAACCGAAGCCCTGTTTTTTACTAGTGTAATCTGCAAGGGATGGCGAAAATGATTCCCGAGCTCTTCGTGATGCTGAAATCAACGAAGTTAGAAATCAAGAAAGAGCATCAATTGTTGATGGTTAACAAGACCACTAGTTTCAAGAAAAGGGAAAGGGGAAGAAAGGGAACTTCAAGAAGAATGGCAAGCAAGTTGTCACTCCCGTGGAGAAGCCCAAAGCTGGACCTAATCCTGACCCTGGGTGCTTCTACTGCAAATGAAATGGTCATTGGAAGTGGAACTGGCCTAGATAGTTGGCGGATAAGAAGGATGGCAAAGTGAACAAAGGTATATTTTGATATACACATTATTTATGTGTACTTTACTAGTGTTCATAGCAACCCCTGGGTATTTGATACCGGTTCAGTCGCTAAAATTAGTAACTCGAAACGAGAGTTGCAAAATGAACAGAGACAAGCTAAAGGTGAAGTGATGATGTGTGTTGGAAGTGGTTCCAGGATTGATATGATCATCATCGCACACTCCGTATACTTTCAGGATTTGTGTAGAACCTAAATAAATGTTATTTGGCATTTGCGTTGAGCATGAATACGATTTGATCATGTTTATTGCAATACGGTTATTCATTTAAAGTCATAGAATAATTGTTATTCTGTTTACATGAATAAAACCTTCAATGGTCATACACCCAATGAAAATAGTTTGTTGGATCTCGATCGTAGTAATACACATATTCATAATATTGAAGCCAAAAGATGCAAAGTTGATAATGATAGTGCAACTTATTTGTGGCACTGCCGTTTAGGTCATATTGGTGTAAAGCGCATGAAGAAACTCCATGCTTATGGGCTTTTGGAATCACTTGATTATGAATCACTTGGTGCTTACGAACCATGCCTCATGGGCAAGATGACTAAAACTCCGTCCTCCGGAACAATGGAGCAAGCAACTGATTTGTTGGAAATCATACATACTGATGTATGTGGACCGATGAGTGTTGAGGCTCGCGGCGGGTATCATTATTTTCCGGCCTTCACTGATGATTTGAGTAGATATGGGTATATCTACTTGATGAAACACAAGTCTGAAACATTTGAAAAGTTCAAAGAATTTCAAAGTGAAGTAGAGAATCATCGTAACAAGAAAATTAAGTTTCTACGATCTGATCGCGGAGGCGAATATTTGAGTTACAAGTTTGGTCTTCATTTAAAACAATGCGGAATAGTTTCACAGCTCACGCCACCCGGAACACCACAGCGTAATGGTGTGTCTGAACGTCATAACCGTACTTTATTAGATATGGTGCGAGCTATGATGTCTCTTACCGATTTACCACTATCGTATTGGGTTATGCATTAGAGACAACTACATTCACGTTAAATAAGGGCACCATCTAAATCCGTTGAGACGACGCCTTATGAACTGTGGTTTGGCAAGAAACCAAAGTTGTTGTTTCTTAAAGTTTGGGGCTGCGATGCTTATGTGAAAAAACTTCAACCTGATAAGCTCGAACCCAAGTCGGAGAAATGTGTCTTCATATGATACCCAAAGGAAACTGTTGGGTACACTTTCTATCACAAATCCGAAGGCAAGATATTCGTTGCTAAGAATGGATCCTTTCTAGAGAAGGAGTTTCTCTAGAAAGAAGTGAGTGGGAGGAAAGTGGAACTTGATGAGGTAATTGTACCTTCTCTCGAATTGGAAAGTAGTACATCACAGAAATTAGTTCCAGTGATTCCTACACCAATCAACGAGGAAGCTAATGATGATATGATCATGAAACTTGAGATCAAGTTACTACTGAACCTCGTAGGTCAACCAGAGTGCATTCCGCGCCAGAGTGGTACGGTAACCTGGTTCTGGAAGTCATGTTACTAGACCATGATGAACCTACGAACTATGAGGAAGCGATGACGAGCCCAGATTCCACAAAATGGCTTGAGGCCATGAAATCTGAGATGGGATCCATGTACGAGAACAAAGTGTGGACTTTGGTTGACTTGCCCGATGATCGGCAAGCCATTGAAAATAAATGGATCTTTAAGAGGAAGACTGACGCTGATGGTCATGTTACTATCTACAAAGATCGACTTGTTGCGAAATCTTTTTGACAAGTTCAAGGAGTTGACTACAATGAGATTTTCTCACCCGTAGCGATGCTTAAGTCTGTCCAAATCATGTTAGCAATTACCGCATTTTATGATTATGAAATCTGGCAAATGGATGTCAAAACTGCATTCCATAATGGATATCTTAAAGAAGAGTTGTATATGATGCAACCAGAAGGTTTTTATCGATCCTAAATGAGATAACAAAATGTGCAAGCTCCATCAATCCATCTATGGACTGGTGCAAGCATCTCGGAGTTGGAATATACGCTTTGATAAGTTGATCCAAGCATATAGTTTTATACAGACTTGCGATGAAGCCTGTATTTACAAGAAAGTGAGTGGGAGCACTACAGGCTTTCTGATAAGTATATATGAATGACATATTGTCGATCAGAATGGATGTAGAATTTTGGAAAGCATAAAGGAGTGTTTGAAATGATTTTTTCAAAGAAAGACCTTGGTGAAGCAGCTTACATATTGAGCATTAAGATCTATATGGATAGATCAAGACGCTTGATAAGTTTTTCAATGAGTACGTACCTTGACAAGATTTTGAAGTAGTTCAAAATAGAACAGTCAAAGAAAGAGTTCTTGCCTGTGTTGCAAGGTATGAAGTTGAGTAAGACTCAAAACCCGACCACGACAGAAGATAGAGAAAGAATGAAAGTCATTCCCTATGCCTCAGCCATAGGTTCTATAAAGTATGCCATGTTGTGTACCAAACCTGTTGTGTACCTTGCCATGAGTTTGCCAAGGAGGTACAAAAGTGATCCAGGAGTAGATCACTGGACAACGGTTAAAATTATCCTTAGTTACTGGATGGCTAAGGAAATGTTTCTCGATTCTGGAGGTGAAAAAGAGTTCGTCGTAAAGAGTTACACTGATGCAAGCTTTGACACTAATCCAGATGACTCTAAGTATCAATCTGGATACGTATTGAAAGTATGAGCAATTAGCTAGAGTAGCTCCATGCAGAGCATTTAGACATAGAAATTTGCAAAATACATACGGATCTGAAAGTAATAGACCCGCTGACTAAACTTCTCTCACGAAGCAAAACATGATCACACCTTAGTACTCTTTGGGTGTTAATCACATGGCGATGTGAACTATATTACTGACTCTAGTAAACCCTTTGGGTGTTGGTCACATGGCGATGTGAACAGTGGGTGTTATTCACATAATGATGTGAACTATCGATATTAAATCACATGGCGATGTGAACTAGATTATTGACTCTAGTGCAAGTGGGAGACTGAAGGAAATATGCCCTAGAGGCAATAAGAAAGTTGTTATTTATATTTCCTTATATCATGATAAATGTTTATTATTCATGCTAGAATTGTATTAACCGGAAACTTAGTACATGTGTGAATACATAGACCAAAACAGAGTGTCCCTAGTATGCCTCTACTAGACTAGCTCGTCAATCAAAGATGGTTATGTTTCCTAACCATAGACATGAGTTGTCATTTGATCAACGAGATCACATCATTAGGAGAATGATGTGATGGACAAGACCCATCCGTTAGCTTAGCAACTTGATCGTTTAGTTTTACTGCTATTGCTTTCTTCATGACTTATACATGTTCCTATGACTATGAGATTATGCAACTCCCGAATACCGGAGGAACACCTTGTGTGCTATCAAACGTCACAACGTAACTGGGTGATTATACAGATGCTCTACAGGTGTCTCCGATGGTGTTTGTTGAGTTGGCATAGATCGAGATTAGGATTTGTCACTCCGAGTGTCGGAGAGGTATCTCTGGGCCCTCTCAGTAATACACATCGTAATAAGCCTTGCAAGCAAATAACTAATGAGTTAGTCACAAGATGATGTATTACGGAACAAGTAAAGAGACTTGTCGGTAACGAGATTTAACTAGGTATGATGACACCAACGATCGAATCTCGGGCAAGTAACATACCGATGTCAAAGGGAACAACGTATGTTGTTGTGTGGTTTGACCGATAAAGATCTTCCTAGAATATGTAGGAACCAATATGAGCATCCAGGTTCCGCTATTGGTTATTGACCACTAAAGCGGTAATTGCCTTTGGCTCCTAGGTGCATATGCACCCATTGTCCTAGGTGCATATGCACCCATTGTCGAAATACACATTTCAGAAAGTTGAAAAATGTCACCTAGAGAAGTGTCTCGGTCATGTCTATATAGTTCTCGAACCCGTAGGGTCCGCACGCTTAACGTTCAATGATGATTTGTATTATGAGTTATGTCATTTGATGACCGACGTTTGTTTGGAGTTTCGGATGAGATCACGGACATGACGAACAGTATCGAAATGGTCGAGACGTAAAGATCGATATATTGGAAGGCTATATTCGGACATCGGAAAGGTTCCGAGTGATTCGGGCATTTTTCGGAGTACCGGGGAGTTATGGGAATTCGTATTGGGCCTTAATGGGCCATACAGGAAAGGAGAGAAAGGCCGCAAGGGTGGCCATGCCCCTTCCCCATGGACTGGTCTCAAGTTCGCGCTATACTTCTCCTTAATCAAGTTCGCGCTATACTTCTCCTTAATCAATTTCAACGTGAATAAGTAGTATGCTAATCCATTGATTCTCATCAATTTAATTGATGGAGGATAAGCATAACATAATTCTTATTCTTCAAGTTGATTAATCCCTTCCCTCCAGAGTTTGTTCATGATGGATAAATTCTAATCCCAAGTCCTTTCATCCTTTCTTTTCCGGAGTTCAATGTTTTTCTTGGCTATCTCGTCGGAACCCCGTCTAAAATAATCGCAAGGCTTTAATCTTATTATTTTCATCATTTATCATTCTTTTGTTACCGGTGTTCTTCACGGTGGGTCTTCATGATTTAATACATTCGTCAAGTGTTCAGTAATAATTCTTGTGAAGCAGCTCAAGTATTGTTCTTCTCGCGTCTCAAAGTGCAAACAATTCTCCGTATTCTTTTGAAGTGGGGTTTTGCATTTTTCCATCCTCAACTATTCAATCTTTTGGTAGTGGCACATATCCACCTCAAGTTTTGAGATGTTTTCCATAAGTCCACAACAAGCGTATTATTTTGTTGTTGATTTTCTCAACAAATCCATTCAAGCCTTTCTCGTGAAGATTCTCGTTCAAATTCATTCGTGGTGTAAGTTGTCATCTTCTTCTCTGTTCTTTCCATTCCATTCTTTCAATTCTTCCCGAGGCATTGTGTTGTTTCTATCGTCAAGTATTATTCCTTCTTCTCAAGTTCATGTTCTATTTCTTCCATGTGCAACCGGTGTGCTATTCCTTCCATTTTTGCTGGAGTGCTTCCCAAATTCCTTCATTTGAATTTATTTAACCACAATGGTTTCAATGTTTCTCTTGTCATTTAAGCTCTCGATTCTCGTCGTATGCCTTGTTTCCTCATTTTTACCGGAGCTTCTCAGCCTCGTTCATCTCCGTTGTATTCTTCCTTTCAAGTGGCTCAACCTCTCAACATTCTTGGGTTTCACCTTCTTCCTTTTTCCCTTCCGTCTCGTTCCTAAGATCTCGGGACGAGATCTCTTGTTAGTAGGGGAGTGTTGTGATGCCCCGAGACCGATGCTCAAGTGCCCTTCCATTTATTATCGTTGTCGTCGTGTGTTTTGATTGTTTGTTGATATTTTCATGATAGTACCATGCCATCCCTGTGTTTTTTTCTTGGTCATGGTGTGTTTGCCATTGTCATCTTGTTTTGCATTGTACCTTTATTTGTTGCATATGCCATGCTCATCATCGTCATATTGCATTGTGCCATGCTTGTTTTCTGTTGCCATGGTCATCTCACTTGCTTTGCCATATGCTTCATGATGTGATATTGTCTTTGTTATTTTGTTGCATTTGCATCATGATCATCATTTTAGATGCATATTTGTTGTGTGCTTGTTATCTTTGTGAACTTCTTCTCCTCGTCATCTTGCCTTTCCATCTAAACCATCATCAAGTGCAACACCCCATCACTAGCTTCTTCCTTTCAATTCCCACCCATTTATTGCAAGTGGCATTTTCATGTCGAGTAAAATGTTCACTTATGTTCTGTAAATCTTACACCATGCCGACAACCTCTCTGTAAAATTTCATCTCAATTGGACTTGATTTGGTTGGGTTCAAAAATGCATCAAGTTTGAATTAAATTCAAACTTGATTTATTTTTCTAGCTCTAAAAAGTTCCAAATCATTTTATTAAAATGTTGCACATTCTCTGGAGCTCAGAATACTTTTCTTCTTGACCTCTACCCTATCCTTCATCCTTGTGCATTTTCTTACTCTCTTTTCCGTTGGAAGAAAAGAGAAAGATCAGAGGGCAGCCACCTGGGCCTCCCCTTCCAGCCGCAGGCCAACTTGGACCTCCTCCTCCCAGAACCGGCCCAGCCAGCAGCCCGAACGGCCACCTGCCCCGCTATAGCGCCTTCTCCCTCCTCTGCCTTCGGGAGCGCCAACGCTGTGAACTCGAGCTCACGGACGTCGAGGCCAGCGTGTCCCCGCGCCCCTATATAAAGCACCAGCCACACCCGCTAGGGTTTCCTTCTTCCGCACTTGCCGCCGCCAGCCTCTCCCTTCCCCTGCTTCTTCTTCCTCAGAACAGAGCACTCGAGAGAAGAAAATCGCCGGCGTCCGTCGTCGTCCTCGCGTCCGGCCTGCGCCAGGACCCTCTCCGTCATGTCTTCTTGCGCCCTGTCACCCTCCTTGACCGATCCTGGCAGTTAGTTGGGTGGAAGCCTCTCCCACGCGCCTCCCTACCATCGTCGTCGCCATGGCCGTGGTCGAGCCGAGTTTGATGCTCGAGCTCGGCGTAGCAGCCGACGTCCCCGGCCTTCTTCCTCCGTGGCAAGTTCCACGACTCCGGCAACACCTTACCGCACCTCTCCGAGCCCCGGATCGCCAAGTCCAGCTTCCTCCCGCCATCTCCGACGAACCAGCTAACCTCCCCGGGCCCCTTCTTCCTCGACATCCACTACTTCAACTCGTCGGGTTCTTCCTCGACATCCACTACTTCAACTCGTCGGCTTCTTCCTCGTCGTCCACACACTCCAGCAGTCAAGCATCGCCTTCATCCACGGCGACCTCGTACACGAGCTCGGTGAGCGCCTGCGCTCCATCTCCTCCTCCCTCTGGTCGTCTTCGAGTCTCCTGAGCTTCGCCATGGACGCCAGGGCAGCAAGCTCAAGCTCGTGATTTTGCCTCTGCTTGCTTCGTTGTTGCTTGCCCAGCCATCCCACGCACACTCCTCCCGTAGCTGCTCCACATGCACGAGCACACCCACACCACATCCCCGTAGGCCCGCTGCTGTTCTGCCTCGTGGGTCGTCGCCTCCTAGCTCGCCACCGTCGGCGCCGGTGTTCTCTGCGTAGCCATGGCCAAAGGCTCGGCCATCAGGACATCGCTCAAGTACAGCCACGCGCATCAAACTTTCACTTGCTCACATTTACCACAGTGGGCAGCACAATTTTTTGCGTCCGGGAGGTCCTGGGTTCAAATCCCAGGCGCCCCAATTTTGTTTGCCTGTTTCTTTTCACTCTGCGCACACGCACACTCATGGGGCCACTTGGGCCTGATCCAGTCCTGATTCGCTGCAGATTCGGCCCGTTACATTTTTTCCTTCTTCTTTCTGTCAGGACGAATTTCCAATTATACCAGTGCATGCATATTACAGAAATGCCATTATATTGTTTTGCTATTAAGTAATTAACCATGCATCGGAATTAATCAAACTATACATGTAAAATGGTTAGAATTTCATCTAGTTTCATAATATTCAACTTTCATCCATCTTATAAATGTTTAAATTGATGATGCATTTAATTTGCATAAATGTCACGTTAAAATGGTTTTATTCATAACTAAATAACCGTAGCTCCAAATATAATAAACTTTATATGTAAATGGGGTATAAAAATGTGTAGAATAACATGGGGCACTTACTTTTGCTGTTTAATAACTTTAAAATTAAGAAATAGGCAGAACAATATCAAATTTAAAATTTGCACATGGGGATTTTCCGGAATTATTGTTTCTCATTTCCGGCCTCATTTAAATTGCCTAGATAGGTAGTTTCCTTATGCTTCACCTCTTGCCATGTTTAAAACATTAAATATTGTTGGGTACATAAACAAGAGTGAACTAGATATTTGAATGTGGTGTTTCCTCAATATGCAACTTGTTGCATATTGAGTTCCACTTAATTTGTAGTATTGTTTGTTGCACTTTGCCATGCCATGCCTTTTTAATCTTGTCATGCATCATACTTGATTGAGCATTATGCCATGTTTATGCTTGTGTGTTTACCATGTTGTTTGCTTCTTTCCGGTTGTGCTTCTTCTCGATAGTTCTTGTTTCGTTGCGATCGTGAGGATTCATTCGACTACGCTTGGTTCGTCTTCGTGGCGTCATCTACTTCATGGACTCGTTCTTCTTCCTTGCGGGATCTCAGGCAAGATGACCATCACCTTGGATACGTTTACTATCATTGCTATGCTAGTTGTCTCAATGCTATCGCTATATGTCGCGCCACCTATCTATTTGTCAGCCTCTCCTTGTTGCCATGAAACCTCTAACCTTTGACACCTTCCTAGCAAACCGTTGTTTGGCCATGTTACCCGCTCACTCAGCCCCTCTTGTAGCATTGTTAGTTGCAGGTGAACATGAAGATTGCTCCATGTTGGAGCTGGATGCTGTTGGAATATCACAATATCTACTATTATTATTAACACACATATATACTTGGCAATGGGTGGAAGGCTTGGCCTTTTGCTCGGTAAACCGGCATTATGTTCCTTGATTTTGCGTTCCTAACACGGTTGGGGTTTATGGGGCCCCCTTGATAATTTGCACTGCTTAAATCTTTTCCAGCAAGGCCCAACATTGGTTTTAATTTGCCTCATAATAAAAGTTAATGAATTAATTAAATTTCATAGGGGGTCGCATCCCCGGGTTCTTAATTCTACATTACAGGGGGGCCAGTGCTGATGGTGTTGGTCACAAATGGGTGGACTGCAGGGCCACCGCGGGGAAACTCGAGATCTGGTTTTACCTGTAGGATGTCCCATCCGGTTGTGGTCTGAGACGAGATACGCGCGGCTACTATCAGGGTGTCGGCACGCCGGGAGGTCTTGCTGGATTAGTTTTTCCTTTGTCGAAATATCTTGAGCATGGGATTCCGAGAATACTCGGGTCTTCCCAACATGGAGTTGCGACTCCGCAGATCGGGAGCTTGTGATGGGCTAAGTTGGGACACCCCTACAGGGTTTTGATCTTTTGAAATCCGTGCCCGCGGTTATGTAGCAGATGGGAATTTGTTAATGTCCGGTTGTAGAAAACTTGACAGAGGATCCGAAATAAAATACACGAACCGCGTGAGTAATCGTGACTGTCTCTTTTCACTTTGAGAAGAGAACACGGTGGGGTCATGTTTGAATCGTAGGTAGTTCATGATCTTTAGCGATCATTACTAGTTTGCGACCGTTTGCGTAGATGCTCATCTTATTCTTGTACTCGTAGGTTAGCCACCATACACATGCTTAGTCTCTGATGTAACCTCACCACTTAACCTCTTCCTACCCTTTAAGCTTTGCTAGTCTTGATACCCAGGGTTATGGGATTGCTTAGTCCTCGTGGCTCACAGATACTACAACACCAGTTGCAGGTGCAGGTGTCCGATGACTTAACGTGAGAGCGATGTTTTTGTGTTGGAGTTCTTTCTTCTTCTGCTTTGTCAGTCTTGGGTTAGGTTCCTGGTCGACAGCCTGGGATAGCAGGATGGATGTCGTTGTGCTTTTCATGTTTGCATTCGTAGTCGGATGACTTGTATTGATGTTGTTGTATTCATGTGACTTGTATGAATTGTTGTATCCCCATGTATGTATGTAATGGTATGATGTAATGATATCCATCTTGCAAAGCGCCTGAAATGCGGTTGTGCGTCAATCACAAGTTTTATCAAGTGATCGAGATAGAATCACATCTTGGGCATGACAACTTTGGCGCGCCCTATGAGGGCCGGCCTACTCCTCCCTCCATCCTTTATATACGTGGCCATGGGGCACCCCATGGACACACAAGTTGATTTTAGCCGTGTGCGGTGCCCCTCCCCACAGATACACACCTCGGTCATACCGTTGCAGTGCTTAGGCGAAGCCCCGCGCCGGTAGCTTCATCATCACCATCACCACGCCGTCGTGCTGACGAAACTCTCCCGTGACGCTCAACTGGATCAAGAGCTCGTGGGACGTCATCGAGCTGAACGTGTGCTAAACGCGGAGGTGCCGTACGTTCGGTGCTTGGATCGGTTGGATCGCGAAGATGTTCGACTACATCAACCGCGTCACTAGACGCTTCCGCTTTCGGTCTACGAGGGTACGTAGACACACTCTCCCCCTCATTGCTATGCTTCTCCTAGATAGATCTTGCATGATCGTAGGTAAAATTTTGAAATACTATGTTCCCCAACATAACCAAGGAGTTTGTAAGGGCAAGGAGATCGCCTACTTCATGAAGATCTACCCTAGTGAGGCAAGTCCTTCGTGGGCGACGACCATGGTGGGATAGACAAGGTTGCTTCTTCATGGACCCTTCATGGGTGGAGCCCTCCATGGACTCGCGCAACCATTACCCTTCGTGGGTTGAAGTCTCCATCAACGTGGATGTACGATAGCACCACCTATCAGAACCACGCCAAAAACATCCGTGTCTCCAATTGCGTTTGCACTCTCCAACCCCTCCCTTTTCCTTCATATGCAATGATTTATTTTCCGCTGCCACAACTCTAGAATTGCATGTGTATGAAGATTGCTTGACTTGTGCTAAGTTGCTAAAATCTGCCAAAACTTAAAATTGGGAAAAGGCCAAGTTTTTATTTGGTCAAGTAGTCTAATCACCCCCTCTAGACATACTTTTGATCCTACAAGTGGTATCAAAGCGTTGGTCTCCATTTGCCTTGATTTCGATAGCTTTGGTGATCATAGCCTTGGTTTCACAACCTAGGAGAGTATGGCGTCTAGCGAGGGAAGTTATCACCATAGAGGTCCTTACTTTGATGGTAATAATTTTGCTAGTTGGAAGCATAAGATGAAAATGCGTATTCTTGGAAATAACCCTACCGTTTGAGCTATTGTGTGTATTGGTTTGCGAGGTGAACTCTTCGATGGGAAGGAACCAAATCATGAAGCTACCATTGAAGAATTCAAGATGTTGCAATACAATGCTCAAGCTTGCGATATCCTCTTCAACAGATTGTGTCCCGAAGAATTCAAAAAAATTAGCCGTCTTATGAATGCAAAGGAAAATTTGGGATACTTTGATTGATATGCACGAAGGTACCAACTCCGAGAATGAATCCGAGTTAGATGTGCTTCAAAGTCAACTTGACAAGTTCAAAATGAAGGATGGTGAAGGCGTCGCCGAAATGTATTCTAGGCTTGCTCTCATCACAAATGAGATTGTCGGCTTAGGGAGCGAAGAAATGACCGATAGATTCATCATCAAGAAGATCCTAAGAGCTCTGGATGAAAAATATGATACGGTGTGAACATTGATCCAAATGATGCCCAGTTACAAAGATCTCAAGCCAAAGGAAGTCATTGGTAGAATTGTTGCTCATGAGATGTCACTTAAGGATAAAGAAGAGCTTCACAACAAGTATAGTGGCGCTTACAAAGCTTCATATGATGCTCCTACATCATCAAGTGAGAAACAAGTCTTCAATGAAGAATTGAGCTTAATGGTAAAGAACTTCAACAAATTCTACAAGAATAGAAGCAAAGAAAGAAACTCCAAGTCAAGGTCCTACAATGACAAACGTGTTGGAAATATGCCCTAGGGGCAATAATAAAATGGTTATTATTATATTTCCTTGTTCATAATAATTGTCTATTGTTCATGCTCTAATTGTATTATCCGGAAACAGTAATACATGTGTGAATACATAGACCACGACATGTCCCTAGTGAGCCTCTAGTTGACTAGCTCGTTGATTAATAGATGCTTACGGTTTCCTGAACATGGACATTGGATGGCATTGATAATGGGATCACATCATTAGGAGAATGATGTGATGGACAAGACCCAATCCTAAGCCTAGCACAAGATCGTGTAGTTCGTATGCTAAAGCTTTTCCAATGTCAAGTATCATTTTCTTAGACCATGAGATTGTGCAACTCCCGGATACCGTAGGAGTACTTTGAGTGTGCCAAGCATCACAAAGTAACTGGGTGGCTATAAAGGTACACTTCGGGTATCCCCAAAAGTATCTGTTGGGTTGGCACGAATCGAGACTGGGATTTGTCACTCCGTATGACGGAGAGGTATCTCTGGGCTGAGGCGATAAGACATCATTGTAATGAGCTCAATGTGACTAAGGGGTTGGTCATGGGATGATGTGTTACAGACGAGTAAAGAGGCTTGCCGTAACGAGATTGAAAAAGGTATCGGTATAACGACGATCGAATCTCGGGCAAGTACTATACCGCGAGACAAAGGGAATCATATACGGGATTGATTGAATCCTTGACATCGTGGTTCATCCGATGAGATCATCGTGGAACATGTGGGATCCAACATGGGTATCCAGATCCCGCTGTTAGTTATTGGCCGGAGATATGTCTCGGTCATGACTGCATGGTTCCCGAAACCATAGGGTCAACACACTTAAGGTTCGATGACGCTAGGGTTATAGGGAATGTAGTACATGGTTACCGAATGTTGTTCGGAGTACTGGATGAGATCCCAGACGTCACGAAGAGTTCAAGAATGGTCCGGAGGTAAATATTTATATATGGGAAGTCATCATACGGTCACCGGAATAATTCGGGGGGTTAGCGGTATTGTACCGGGACCACCGAAGGGGTTCCGGGGGTCCACCGGGAGGGTCCACGTGCCCCGGAGGGACCTATGGGCTGTATGTGGAGAGGGACCAGCCCCTAAGTGGGCTGGGCGCCTCCCCTCTTAGGGCCCATGCGCCTAGGGTTTGGTAGGAAACCCAAAGGGGGGCGCCCCCCTTGCCTTGGGGGGCAAGGCACCCCCTTGGCCGCCGCCCCCTCCTCAGATTGGATCTGAGGGGGCCGACCCCCCTCTCCCTTGCCCCTACATATATGTGGGGGGTGGGAGGGTAGCCGCAGCCAAGCCGTGGCGCAGACCTCCCCTCTCCCAACTACTCCTCCTCTCCCGCGGTGCTTGGCGAAGCCCTGCAGGATTGCCACGCTCCTCCATCACCACCACGCTGTCGTGCTGCTGCTGGACGGAGTCTTCCCCAACCTCTCCCTCTCTACTTGCGGGATCAAGGCGCGGGAGACATCACCGGGCTGCACGTGTGTTGAACGCAGGGGCGCCGTTGTTCGGCGCTTAGATCGGATTCGACCGCGATCTGAATCGCTTCATGTACGACTCCACCAACCTCGTTCTTGCAACGCTTCCGCATCGCGATCTTCAAAGGTATGAAGATGCACTCCCCTCTCATTGCTAGTAATCTCCATAGATGGATCTTGGTGATGCGTAGGAACTTTTTTGATTTTCTGCAACGATCCCCAACAGTGGCATCATGAGCTAGGTCGATGCGTAGTTACTATGCACGGGTAGAATACAAGATTGTTGTGGGCGTAGATCATGTCAATTTACTTGCCGCTACTAGTCTTATCTTGATTCGGCGGTATCGTGGGATGAAGCGGTCCAGACCGACCTTACACGTACGCTTACGTGAGACAGGTTCCACCGACTGACATGCACTAATTGCATAAGGTGGCTAGCGGGTGTCTGTCTCTCCCACTTTAGTCGGATCGGATTCGATGAAAAGGGTCCTTATGAAGGGTAGATAGAAATTGGCATATCACGTTGTGGTTTTTGCGTAGGTAAGAAACGTTCTTGCTAGAAACCTATAGCAGCCACGTAAAAACATGTAACAACAATTAGAGGACGTCTAACTTGTTCTTGCAGCATGTGCCGTGTGATGTGATATGGCCAAAAGGATGTGATGAATGA
>LR738714.1:509767643-509820958 GCA_902687465.1 Secale cereale | reverse complement strand
GTGTGTGTGTGTGTGATGTATGAGATTGATCATGTTATTGTAATAGGAATCACGACTTGCATGTTGATGAGTATGACAACCGGCATGAGCCATAGGAGTTGTCTTATTTTATTGTATGACCTGCGTGTCATTGAAAATGCCATGTAATTACTTTTCTTTATTGCTAACCGTTAGCCATAGTAGTAGAAGTAATGTTTGGCGAGACAACTTCATGAAGACACGATGATGGAGATCATGGTGTCATGCCGGTGACAATGATGATCATGGAGCCCCGAAGATGAAGATCAAAGGAGCAAAATGATATTGGCCATATCATGTCACTATTTGATTGCATGTGATGTTTATCATGTTTTACATCTTATTTGCTTAGAACGACGGTAGTGAATAAGATGATCTCTCACTATAATTTCAAGAATTGTGTTCCCCCTAACTGTGCACCTTTGCTAAGGTTCGTTGTTCCGAAGCACCACGTGATGATTGGGTGTGATAGGCTCTAACGTTCGCGGTGTAAGCCAGATTTACACACGCAATACACTTAGGGTTGACTTGACGAGCCTAGCATGTATAGACATGGCCTCGAAACACGGGAGACCGAAAGGTCGAACATGATCATAGTTGATGACTATTCCGTCTCACGTGATGATCGGACACGGCCTAGTCGATTCGGATCATGTATCACTTAGATGACTAGAGAGATGTCTATCTGAGTGGGAGTTCATTAAATTTGTTTAGATGAACTTAATTGTCATGAACATAGCCTAAAATCTTTACAATATGTCTTGTAGATCCAATGGCCCACGCTAATGTTGCCCTTAACTTCAACGCATTCCTAGAGAAAACCAAGCTGAAAGACAATGGTAGAAACTATACGGATTGGGTCCGTAACTTGAGGATCATCCTCATAGCTGCCAAGAAAGCATATGTCCTTGAAGCACCGCTAGGTGATGCACCCGTTTTCCCAGCAACTCAAGACGTTATGAACGCCTGGCAGTCGCGTAGTGATGATTACTCCCTGGTTCAGTGCGACGTGCTTTATAGCTTAGAATCGGGGCTGCAAAAGCGTTTTGAGCAGCACGGAGCATATGAGATGTTCCAAGAGCTGAAAATTGTTTTCCAAGCTCATGCCCGAGTAGAGAGATATGAAGTCTCCGACAAGTTCTACAGTTGTAAGATGGAGGAGAATAGTTCTGTCGGCGAACATATACTCAAAATGTCTGGGTTACACAACCGTTTGTCTCAGCTGGGAATTAATCTCCCAGATGACGCGGTCGTTGACAGAATCCTCCAGTCGCTCCCACCTAGCTACAAGAGCTTCGTGATGAACTTCAATATGCAAGGGATGGAGAAGTCCATTCCTGAGGTGTATTCGATGCTGAAATCAACGAAGGTGGAGATCATGAAAGAACATCAAGTGTTGATGGTGAATGAAACCACTAAGTTCAAGAAAGGCAAGGGTAAGAAGAACTTCAAGAAGGAAGACAAAGGAGTTGCCGCGCCCGGTAAGCCAGTTTCCGGGAAGAAGCCAAAGAATGGACCCAAGCCTGAGATTGAGTGCTTTTATTGCAAGGGAACGGGTCACTGGAAGCGGAACTGTTCCAAATACTTAGCGGATAAGAAGGCTGGAAACGTCAAAGGTATATGTGATATACATGTTATTGATGTGTACCTTACCAGCGCTCGTAGTAGCTCCTGGGTATTTGATACCGGTGCAGTTGCTCACATTTGTAACTCAAAGTAGGAGCTGCGGAATAAGCGGAGACTAGCGAAGGACGAGGTGACGATGCTTGTCGAGAATGGTTCCAAGGTCGATGTGATCGTCGTCGGCACGCTACCTCTGCATCTAGCTTCGGGATTAGTGTTAAATCTCAATAATTGTTATTTAGTACTCCCTCCGTCCCAAAATTCTTGTCTTACATTTGTCCAAATACGGATGTATCTAGTTACACTTTAGTGTTAGATACATCCGTATCTAGAAAAATCTAAGACAAGAATTTTGGGACGGAGGGAGTACTAGCTTTGAGCATGAACATTGTATCTGGATCTCGTTTAATGCGAGATGGCTACTCATTTAAATATGAGAATAATGGTTGTTCTATTTATATGAGAGAAATGCTTTATGGTCATGCCCCTCTGGTCAATGGTTTATTCTTAATGAATCTCGAATGTGATGTTACACATATTCATAGTGTGGATGCCAAAAGATGTAAGGTTGATAATGATAGTCCCACATACTTGTGGCACTACCGCCTTGGTCATATTGGTGTCAAACATATGAAGAAGCTCCATGCAGATGGACTTTTGGAGTCTCTTGATTATGAATCATTTGACATGTGCGAACCATGCCTCTTGGGCAAGATGACTAAGACTCTGTTCTCTGGAACAATGGAGCGAGCAACCAACTTGTTGGAAATCATACATACCGATGTGTGTGGTCCAATGAGTGTTGAAGCTCGCGGTGGCTATCGTTATGTTCTCACCCTCACAGACGACTTAAGTAGATATGGGTATGTCTACTTGATGTAACACAAGTCTGAGATCTTTGAAAAGTTCAAGGAATTTCATAATGAGGTTGAGAATCAACGTGATAGAAAAATAAAGTTCTTACGATCAGATCGTGGAGGAGAATATTTAAGTCACGAATTTGGCACGTACCTAAGGAACTGTGGAATTGTTTCACAATTGACGCTGCCTAGAACACCTCAGCGTAATGGTGTGTCCGAACGTCGTAATCGTACTCTGTTGGACATGGTGCGATCTATGATGTCTCTTACCGACTTACCGCTGTCATTCTCGGTTTATTCTTTAGAGACTGCCGCATTCACTTTAAATAGGGCACCGTCTAAATCTGTTGAGACGACACAGTATGAACTATGGTTTGGGAAGAAATCTAAGTTGTCGTTTCTAAAAGTTTGGGGATGCGATGCTTATGTCAAGAAACATCAACCTGAAAAGCTCGAACCAAAATCGAAAAAATGCGTCTTCATAGGATACCCTAAGGAAACTGTTGGGTATACCTTCTACCTCAGATCCGAAGGCAAGATCTTTGTTGCCAAGAATGGATCCTTTCTGGAGAAAGAGTTTCTCTCAAAAGAAGTAAGTGGGAGGAAAGTGGAACTGGATGAGGTGATTGTCACCCCTTACGAACCGGAAAGTAGCGCAGCACAGGAAGATGTTACTGTGGTGCCTGCATCGACTAGGGAGGAAGTTGATGATAATGATCATGAAACTTCGGATCAAGTTACTGCTGAACTTCGTAGGTCCACAAGGACATGTGCTGCCTCTTGAGCTTGCGTTGTATTCCCTCGAAGAGGAAAGGGAGATGCATCACAATAGCGTAATTATTTCCCTCAGTTTTTGAGAACCAAGGTATCAATCCAGTAGGAGACCACGCGCCAGTCCCTCGCACCTGCACAAATAAATAAGAACTTCGCAGCCAACGCGATAAGGGGTTGTCAATCCCTTTACGGTCACTTACGAGAGTGAGATCTGATAGAGATGACAGTTTATATTTTTGGTATTTTTAGTTTAACAAAACAACAAATAAAAGCGGTAAAAGTAAAGTAGATGTAGATTGATATGTTGAGACCCGGGGGCCATAGTTTTCTCTAGTGGCTTCTCTCATGATAGCAATATTCTACGGCGGGTAAACAAATTACTGTCGAGCAATTGATAGAAAAGCGAATAATTATGAGACTATCTAGGCATGATCATTGTATATAGGCATCACGTCCGAGACAAGTAGACCGACTCCTGCCTGCATCTACTACTATTACTCCACACATCGACCGCTATCCAGTATGCATCTAGTGTATTGAGTTCATACGAACAGAGTAATGCCTTAAGCAAGATGACATGATGTAGAGGGATAAACTCAAGCAATATGATATAAGCCTCATCTTTTTATCCTCGATGGCAACAATACAATACGTGCCTTGCTGCCCCTACTGTAACTAGGAAAGGACACCGCAAGATGGAACCCAAAGCCAAGCACTTCTCCCATTGCAAGAACTATAGATCTAGTAGGCCAAACCAAACCAATAATTCGAAGAGACTTGCAAGGATATTATGAGCACACATAAAAAGTTCAGAGAAGAACCAAATATCTTTCATAGATAACCTTGATCATAAACTCACAATTCATCGGATCTCTACAAACACACCGCAAAAAGAGATTACATCGAATAGATCTCCTCGAAGACCGAGGAGAACTTTGTATTGAGATCTAGAGAGAGAGATAAGAAGCCATCTAGATACTAGCTATGGACCCGAAGGTCTGTGGTAAACTACTCACAACTCATGGTGAGGGCGATGATGATGATCATGATGAAGGCCTCCGTGATGGATCCCCCTCCGGTGGAGCTTCGGAACAGGCTCCAAGATGGGATCTCCACGGGAACAGATGGTACAGCGGTGGAATTAGGGTTTCCTCTCTGTCCTTGGAGTTTATGGGGTACGTGGACTTATATAGGAAGAAGGAGGGCACCAGGGGCCACTTGAGGAGGCCTCGAGGCAGGGGGTGCGCCCTGGGAAGGGGGCGCGCCCCCACCCTCGAGGGCAGCTCCTCGATCCTCCGACATGGTTCTCAAGCTTCATGTGCGTGATTTTCTCCAAAAATATCTCTCACGAAGGTTTCATTCCGTTTGGACTCCGTTTGATATTCTTTTTCTGCAAAACCCTGAAATAGGCAAAAAACAGCAATCTGGACTGGGCCTTTGGGTTAGTAGGTTAGTCCCAAAAATGATATAAAAGTGAATGATAAAGCCCATTAAACATCCAAGACTTCATAAATAATAGCATGGAACAATCAAAAATTATAGATACGTTGGAGACATATCAAGTATCCCCAAGCTTAATTCCTGCTCGTCCTCGAGTAGGTAAATGATAAAGATTTTTTTTGATGTGGAATGCTAACCAATATAGTTTTTCAATGTAATTCTCTTAATTGTGGCATGAATGTTCAGATCTGAAAGATTCAAGATAAAAGTCTATATTGACATAAGAAATAATAATACTTCAAGCAATACTAACAAAGCAATCATGTCTTCTCAAAATACTATGGCTAAAGAAAGTTATCCCTACAAAATCATATCATGTTGGCTATGCTCCCTCGTTATCACACAAAAATATTCATATCATGCACAACCCCGATTTCAGCCAAGCATTTGTTTTCATACTCTATCTTTTCAAACCTTTCAACTTTCACGCAATACATGAGAGTGAGCCATGGATATAGCACTATGGGTGGAATAGAGGTGGTTGTGGAGTAGACAAAAAGGAGGGAGATAGTCTCACATCGACTAGGCGTATCAACGGGCCATGGAGATGCCCATCAATAGATATCAATGTGAGTGAGTAGGGATTGCCATGCAACGGATGCACTAGAGCTAAATATGAATGAAAGCTCAACAAAAGAAACTAGTGGGTGTGCATCCAACTTGCTTGGTCACGAAGACCTAGGGCATTTGAGGAAGCCCATCGTTGGAATATACAAGCCAAGTTCTATAACGAAAATTCCCACTAGTATATGAAAGTGACTAAACATGAGACTCTCTATCATGAAGAACATGGTGCTACTTTGAAGCACAAGTGTGGAAAAAGATAGTAGCAATTGTCCCTTTTTTTCCTTTTTTTTCTTTTTTTTGGGCCTTTCTTTTTTTCTTTGGCCTTTCTTCTTTTTTTTTTCTTTTTTTTTTGCGGAGGGGCTTTATAGATTTAGCCTTTCCTCCTATGGGACAATGCTCTAATAATGATGATCATCACACTTTCATTACAACTCGATATTACAACAACAAAGTATGATTGTATATGAATGCCTCCGGCGGTGTACCGGTATGTGCAATGAAACAAGAGTGACATGTATAAAAAGTTATGCATTATGGCCTTGCCACAAATACGATGTCAACTACAAGATCATGCAATGCCAATATGACAATATGATGCGTGTCATATGAACGGAACGGTGGAAAGTTCCATGGCAATATATCTCGGAATGGCTATGGAAATGCCATGATAGGTAGGTATGGTGGCTGTTTTGAGGAACAATATGGTGGCTGTTTTGAGGAAGGATATATAGTGGGTTTATGGCACCGGCGAAAGTTGCGCGGTACAAGAGAGGCTAGCAATGGTGGAAGGGTGAGAGTGCGTATAATCCATGGACTCAACATTAGTCATAAGAACTCATATACTTATTGCAAAAATCTATGAGTCATCAAAACAAACCAATCAACGCATGCTCCTAGGGGGAGGTTGGTAGGAGTTAACCATCGCGCGCCCCCGACCTCCACACAAAGGTTGACACTCTACAATTACCTCATGCTCTAACTTAGTCACACAACGGTTCATCATATGTGCATGCTACGGGAATCACTAACCTTAACACAAGTATTTCTCAATTTCATAATAACTCCACTAGCATGACTCTAATATCACTATCCTCATGTCTCAAAACAATTATCAAGCATCCAATATCTCATTCTATTCAATGCACTTGGTGTGAATTTCTTTACTACATTGACATTGGATGTCTATCATGTGAAGACTAGTTTCATTAGCCTAAACACATTACCATGCTGTTTTAATAGACTCTCAAATATATTTAAGTGAAGCATGAGAGTTCAACAATTTCTACAAAATATTACCACCACCGTGCTCTAAAATATATAAGTGAAGCACTATTGCAAAAACTATTCAACTCAAAAGATATAAGTGAAGCACATAGAGTGTTCTAACAATTTCTAGGCCATATTTAACTCTCTCAAATAGGTGTGTCCAGTAAGGATGATTGTGGCAAACTAACAAGCAAAGACTCAAATTATACAAGACGCTCTAAGCAAAACACATAACATGTTGCGAATAAAAATATAGCTCCAAGTATACTTACTGATGGATGAAGACGAAAGAGGGGATGCCTTCCCGGGGCATCCCCAAGCTTAGGCTTTTGATTATCTTGAACTTACTTGGGGTGCCATGGGCATCCCCAAGCTTAGGCCTTTTCTACTCCTTGTTCCATAGTCCATCAAAGCAATACTCAAAACTTGAAAACTTCACAACATAAAACTTAGACAAAAATTCTCATGAGCTCCGTTAGTATAAGAAAGCGAACCACTACTCAAAGGTACAACAATGAATTCATTCTTTGTTTATATTGGTGTTAAACCTACTGTACTCCAACTTCTCTATGGTTCATATCCTCCAATACTACTCATAGATGCATCGGAATAAGCAAACAACACACGAAAAACAGAATCTGTCAAAGACAGAATAGTCTGTAGTAATCTGCAGGTTTCGCCTACTTCTGGAACTCCAAAAAATTCAAACTAAATTGGTAAATTTGCGTAATTTGTCTACCAATCATCTGCAAAAAGAATCAACTAAAAATCACGCTCCAGTAAAATCTCAGGACTACTTTTGCTAGCGCTAACGATTCTGTTTTTCACAGCATGATCACATAAACTTCACACAAGTCTTCCCAAAGGTTCTACTTGGCACAAACACTAAACAAAACATGAAACCACATCTAATCAGAGGTTAGATGCAATATTTATTCCCTAACAGCAACAAAAACAAAAAAATTGAGTTGCCTCCCAACAGGCGCTATCGTTTTACGCCCCTAGCTAGGCACGATACAAGATAGATCTAGGGATAGCCATAGTGGTACGATATGTCGTGAAAGCTCATCTCATATTCCCTACGTTCAGCAGCAAGCTTCCTTTGTGGCAAGAAAAAGTAATCAAAATGGCTAAATTTAATGGGACAAAAGTCCCCTACATCAATCTCGGGAGGAACAGGTTCCTCCTTTGGCCCTTTGTAGTGGATAACCAATTCATCATTATAGGCATTTTTTTGACAGAAGGCCATAAGCCTTCATTTGAGGGAGAAGCCTAACCCATTATTTTGAACAATAAAGTCATCGTTTATCTCAGAAATCCTATCAATCAAGATCTCAACATGAACCTTTTTCTAAGGTTTTCATTAAAAGCAACATGATCAGGAGATCGCAACCGCATAAGATCTTCTTGATTGAACAAGATAGCCTCTATAGGAGGTCAACCGGCATCTACTCCGTAATGAGCAAAGATTTCTCTCGCCTCTTTCATGATATATCTAAATGCATGAGCCAAAAAGATAGTAGCCGCACGCTTAACAGAAGAATGCTCAATATTGGAAAATTCCAAAAAGATTCTCTGAATACAGGGATGCATATGGATAAATTGCCTTTCAATTTCTACTATGAGCATAGATACAACATCCACAAGGCTACTAGTTCTGTGAAGAATAGAGCCACCCATAGTGGGCAAAGCACCGGCACAAGTAAAGAAGTCTTGAAGAACCCCTTTTCCAATAATATTACCACTACCAACCCGAAACTTCTTAATATGTAAAGTGTTAGCATCATACGGGGGGTCAACATGAACGTTGCCCTCGACATTGCTACCCTTCTCTATAAAATCGTCCCCCATCTCAGACATGAGGGCAAGCAAGCAACACACACAAGCAGACAAGGGGCAAGCGAACGATAAACACACGGCGGAAGAAGGGAAAATAAAACGGCAAGGGTGAAGTGGGGGAGAGGAAAATGACAGGCAAAAATGTAATGCGAAGGATAAGGGTTTGTGATAGATACTTGGTATATGACTTTTGCATAAGCCTCCCCGGCAACGGCGCCAGAAATTCTTCTTGCTACCTCTTGAGCTTAAGTTGCATTCCCTCGAAGAGGAAAGGGAGATGCAGCACAGTAGCGTAAGTATTTCCCTCAGTTTTCAAGAACCAAGGTATCAATCCAGTAGGAGACCACACGCCAGTCCCTCGCACCTGCACAAACAAATAAGAACTTCGCAGCCAACGGGATAAGGGGTTGTCAATCCCTTTACAGTCACTTATGAGAGTGAGATCTGATAGAGATGATAGTTTATATTTTTGGTATTTTTAGTTTAATAAAACAACAAATAAAAGCGGTAAAAGTAAAGTAGATGTATATTGATATGTTGAGAATAGACCCGGGAGCCATAGTTTTCTCTAGTGGCTTCTCTCATGATAGCGATATTCTACGGCGGGTAAACAAATTACTGTCGAGAAATTGATAGAAAAGAGAATAGTTATGAGACTATCTAGGCATGATCATTGTATATAGGCATCACGTCCGAGACAAGTAGACCGACTCCTGCCTGCATCTACTACTATTACTCCACACATTGACCGCTATCCAGCATGCATCTAGTGTATTGAGTTCATACGAACAGAGTAACGCCTTAAGCAAGATGACATGATGTAGAGGGATAAACTCAAGCAATATGATATAAACCCCATCTTTTTATCCTCGATGACAACAATACAATACGTGCCTTGCTGCCCCTACTGTCACTGGGAAAGGACACCGCAAGATTGAACCCAAAGCCAAGCACTTCTCCCATTGCAAGAACTATAGATCTAGTAGGCCAAACCAAACCAATAATTCGAAGAGACTTGCAAGGATATTATGAGCACACATAAAAAGTTCAGAGAAGAACCAAATATCTTTCATAGATAACCTTGATCATAAACTCACAATTCATCGGATCTCGATAAACACACCGCAAAAAGAGATTACATCGAATAGATCTCCTCGAAGACCGAGGAGAACTTTGTATTGAGATCTAGAGAGAGAGAGAGAGAAGAAGCCATCTAGATACTAGCTATGGACCCGAAGGTCTGTGGTAAACTACTCACAACTCATGGTGAGCGCGATGATGATGATGATGATGATGAAGGCCTCCGTGATGGATCCCCCTCCGGTGGAGCTTCGGAACAGGCTCCAAGATGGGATCTCCATGGGAACAGAAGGTACATTGGTGGAATTAGGGTTTCCTCTCTTTCCTCGGAGTTTCTGGGGTACATGGACTTATATAGGAAGAAGGAGGGCACGAGGGGCCACTTGAGGAGGCCTCGAGGCAGGGGGCGCGCCCTGGGAAGGGGGGCGCGCCCCCCACCCTCGAGGGAAGCTCCTCGATCCTCTGACGTTGTTCTCAAGCTTCCTGTGCGTGATTTTCTCCAAAAATATATCTCGCGAAGGTTTCATTCCGTTTGGACTCTGTTTGCTATTCTTTTTCTGCAAAACCCTAAAATAGGCAAAGAAAACAGCAATCTGGACTGGGCCTTTGGGTTAGTCGGTTAGTCCCAAAAATGATATAAAAGTGAACGATAAAGCCCATTAAATATCCAAGACTTCATAAATAATAGCATCAAACAATCAAAAATTATAGATACATTGGAGACGTATCAACATGTTCCGCACCGGAGTGGTTCGGCAACCCTGTCCTGGAAATCATGTTGTTAGATAACGGTGAACCTTCGAACTATGAAGAAGTGATGGCGGGCCTGGATTCCAACAAATGGCTTGAAGCCATGAAATCCGAGATAGGATCCATGTATGATAACAAAGTATGGACTTTGGTTGACTTGCCCGATGATCGGCAAGCCATAGAAAATAAATGGATCTTTAAGAAGAAGACTAACGCAGATGGTAATGTGACCATCTATAAGGCTCGGCTTGTCGCTAAAGGTTATCGACAAGTTCAAGGAATTGACTACGACGAGACTTTCTCTCCTGTAGCGATGCTGAAGTCCGTCCGAATGATGTTAGCAATTGCCGCATTCTATGATTATGATATATGGCAAATGGACGTCAAAATGGCATTCCTTAACGGCTTCCTCAAGGAAGAACTGTATATGATGCAGCCGGAAGGTTTTGTCGATCCTAAGAATGCTAACAAGGTATGCAAGCTCCAGCGCTCCATCTATGGGCTGGTGCAAGCATCTCCGAGTTGGAACATTCGCTTTGATGAGGTGATCAAAGCGTTTGGGTTTATACAGACTTGGGGAGAAGCCTGTATTTACAAGAAAGTGAGTGGGAGCTCTGTAGCATTTCTCATATTATATGTGGATGACATATTGCTGATGGGAAATGATGTAAAATTCTTCGAAAGCATAAAGGCTTACTTGAATAAGTGTTTTTCAATGAAGGACCTTGGAGAAGCTGCTTACATATTAGGCATCAAGATCTATAGAGATAGATCGAGACGCCTCATTGGTCTTTCACAAAGCACATACCTTGACAAGATATTGAAGAAGTTCAATATGGATCATTCCAAGAAAGGGTTCTTGCCTGTATTGCAAGGTATGAGATTGAGCGCAGCTCAATGCCCGACCTCGGCAGAAGATAGAGAAAAGATGAGTGTCATCCCCTATGCCTCGGCCATAGGTTCTATTATGTATGCCATGCTGTGTACCAGACCTGATGTGAACCTTGCCATAAGTTTGCTGGGGAGGTACCAAAGTGATCCCGGTATGGAGCACTGGACATCGGTCAAGAACATCCTGAAGTACCTGAAAAGGACTAAGGATATGTTTGTTGTTTATGGAGGTGACGAAGAGCTCGTCGTAAAGGGTTACGTCGATGCTAGCTTCGACACAGATCTGGATGACTCCAAGTCACAAACCGGATACGTGTATATTTTGAATGGTGGGGCAGTCAGCTGGTGCAGTTGCAAGCAAAGCATCGTGGCGGCATCTACATGTGAAGCGGAGTACATAGCTGCTTCCGAAGCAGCGCAGGAAGGAGTCTGGATGAAGGAGTTCATAACCGACCTAGGAGTTATTCCAAGCGCGTCGGGCCCGATGACTCTCTTCTGTGACCACACTGGAGCTATTTCCATTGCCAAGGAGCCCCGGTTTCACAAGAAGACAAAGCACATCAAGCGCCATTTCAACTCCATCCGAAATTATATTCAAGATGGAGACATATATATTTGTAAAGTGCATATGGATCTGAATGTCGCAGATCCGTTGACTAAACCTCTTCCACTAGCAAAACATGATCAACACCAGAACTCTATGGGTGTTCGATTCATCACAATGTAACTAGGTTATTGACTCTAGTGCAAGTGGGAGACTGTTGGAAATATGCCCTAGAGGCAATAATAAAATGGTTATTATTATATTTCCTTGTTCATGATAATTGTCTATTGTTCATGCTCTAATTGTATTATCCGGAAACAGCAATACATGTGTGAATACATAGACCACAACATGTCCCAAGTGAGCCTGTAGTAGACTAGCTCATTTATCAATAGATGGTTACGGTTTCCTGACCATGGACATTGGATGTCATTGATAACGGGATCACATCATTAGGAGAATGATGTGATGGACAAGACCCAATCCTGAGCCTAGCACAAGATCGTGTAGTTCGTATGCTAAAGATTTTCCAATGTCAAGTATCCTTTCCTTAGACCATGAGATTGTGCAACTCCCGGATACCGTAGGAGTACTTTGGGTGTGCCAAACATCACAACGTAACTTGGTGGCTATAAAGGTACACTACGGGTATCCCCGAAAGTATCTGTTGGGTTGGCACGAATCGAGACTGGGATTTGTCACTCTGTATGACAGAGAGGTATCTCTGGGCCCACTCGGTAAGACATCATCGTAATGAGCTCAATGTGACTAAGGGGTTGGTCATGGGATGATGTGTTACGGAACGAGTAAAGAGACTTGCCGTAACGAGATTGAACAAGGTATCGGTATACCGACGATCGAATCTCGGGCAAGTACTATACCGCGAGACAAAGGGAATCGTATACGGGATTGATTGAATCCTTGACATCATGGTTCATCTGATGAGACCATCGTGGAACATGTGGGAGCCAACATGGGTATCCAGATCCCGATGTTGGTTATTGGCCGGAGATATGTCTCGGTCATGACTGCATGGTTCCCGAACCCGTAGGGTCTACACACTTAAGGTTCGATGACGCTAGGGTTATAGGGAATGTAGTACGTGGTTACTGAATGTTGTTCGGAGTCCCGAATAATATCCTGGACGTCACAAGAAGTTCCGGAATGGTCCGGAGGTAAAGATTTATATATGGGAAGTCATCATACGGTCACCGGAATAATTCTGGGGGTTACCGGTATTGTACCGGGACCACCTAAGGGGTTCCGGGGGTCCACCGGGAGGGTCCACCTGAACTGGAGGGCCCTATGGGCTGTATGTGGAGAGGGACTAGCCCCTAAGTGGTCTGGGCGCCTCCCCCCTTAGGGCCCATGCGCCTAGGGTTTGGGGGGAAACTCTAAGGGGGGGCGCCCCCTTGCCTTAGGGGGCATGGCACCCCCCTTGGCCGCCGCCCCCTCCTCAGATTGGGCCTGAGGGGGCCGGCCCCCCTCTCCCTTGCCCCTATATATATGTGGGGGGTGGGAAAGAAGCCGCACCCAAGCCCTGGCGCAGCCCTCCCCCTCTTCCAACTACTCCTCCTCTCCCGCGGTGCTTGGCGAAGCCCGACAGGATTGCCACGCTCCTCCATCACCACCATGCCGTCGTGCTGCTGCTGGACGGAGACTTCCCCAACCTCTCCCTCTCTCCGTGCTGGATCAAGGCGCGGGAGACATCACCGAGCTGCACGTGTGTTGAACAAGGAGGCGCCGTTGTTCGGCGCTTAGATCGGATTCGATCGCGATCTGAATCGCTTCGTGTACGACTCCACCAACCGCGTTCTTGCAACGCTTTCGCATCGCGATCTTCAAAGGTATGAAGATGCACTCCCCTCTCGTTGCTAGTAATATCCATAGATGGATCTTCGTGATGCGTAGGAATTTTTTTGATTTTCTGCAACGGTCCCCAACAAAAATGTCTTCTAGTCTTGATCGGAATTGCTACAATTGTGGGAGACCCGAACACTACTCAAATGAGTGTATGGCTCCACACAAGAAAATATAAGACTCACCTAAAAGGAGAAGTAGAAGATAATATTGATCACCAAGAGAGAGAAGGAGTAGAGATGATCGTTATGAACGAAGACCCTCTCGTAGAAGCAAGGATTTGGAAAGGAAGGACAAATCATCAAGGATCTATACAAGACGAAGACATCAAGCTCATGTTGGTGAATGGGTATTCGGTTCTGACTCCGCTGACCACTCCGATAGAAGGTATTACTCCGCCTCCGAAGATACTCAAGTTGAAGGTGTTGCCGGAATTGCTCTTGTGTCATCCAACTCCTACGATATATTTGACTCACCAAAAGAATGAATTGGAAGATGCTTCATGGCTAAAGGCCCTAAGGTATCACACCCCGAATATCTTGATTTCAATAGTGATGAAGATGATTTGCTAGGAGATGATGATTTACTTGTTGGTAGCAATAGTGATGAAAACTATGATGAAATTGCTATTAATCATGCTAATCAAGATAAAAAGAATGACGATGATAAGGAGAAGATTGAGCGTTCAACTAAAGAATTAAACACTGTTAAGTTAGCTCGTGAAACTACCTTAGAAGATCATCGAGAGCTTTTGAGGACTCATGAAAAGCTATGCGTTGAATAGCTAAATCTAGAGCAAGAGCATGAGTTCTTAGAGGCAATGATGATCTTCGTAAGAAAAGTTCTTCTTACATTGCCAAGCGTTTACTCTTGTCTACCTACATGCCACAAGTAAAATCTAGCAATAAGAACAAGAAAGATTCTTCTTCTAGTAGTAACAATGACCATGATAAATCTAATGTGTTGCTTATAGTAATTCTCTTGATTCCACTAATGATTCTCTTAGCCAAGTTACACTTGAGCAAGAAAATAGTTTATTGAAGGGAATAATAGAGAAAGGTGGTTACAAGAGTCTTGCCGTGAGTAAGCAATTTGAGGAAATTGTGCGCAAGCAAGGAAGGCACCGGAAGAATCAAGGTGTTGGTTTTGAACGAAAGTTCAATGCCAATGGAGTTGAGTGGGAAGAAGATCAATACCCCAAGACAAAGTTTGTTCCTCAACTAGAGAAGTATGATCCTACTTCCTTCAAGGGGACACAAGCCCAAGATGATCTTCCACCACAAGACCACAAGCTAAAATGCAAGGACAAGCTTCAAGAAGAGATTGATGCATTTAAAGAAGCTCCTAAAGCCTTTGTCAAGTGGGTTCCCAAGACTACGTCAGGTTCTACTTCATCAAGTACATCTACAACTCCAAGGATTCCCATCAAGATGATGTGGATCCCGAAGAAGAAGAACTAGAGAATTCTTGAGGGTGACTCCGCCAACATATTTCACTCATATTCATATTGGCAAGGACAGGTGCAATCAACTTCCACATCTTGCACTAGTTCAAGGAGTCACAAACCCTCTTGTTGGTAAGACAAGGGACAAGGTAACCTAATATTCTCATGGACATCATCATATGTGTGCTTCAATCTATGTCCACGGATATCCTTGTATGTTCCTTGTGGAACTAACCCATGTAGGTATTTAAAGTGCAACTCACTCCAATGGATTGCTCCAAATGATCTACATCAACATTGAACATCTACATCTTCAACACCTACATGAAGTCATCGTCAACAAAACCCAAGGTTAGTTCTTCCCTCTTAGGGGGATATCACATCTAGGGGGAGCTTTACTATAAGAATTGAGCTAAAGCAACTCTAATGATGTGAACACAACAATGCTTTATGTAAAAGTGGCAACCCCACTTGTGCTTAAACGATGAGTATGATCTATGGTCAAATGCTTTCATTTGACTCCTAAGTCAATATACTCATATATAGATGACCTAGTCATCGCCAATTGCTTGATATATGCTAGAGTGTTTGTGCATGCTTTGCCACATATTTCATTTGCTATCTTATTGTGTGAGCATGTTGAGTGCATATTTTTCTCATTTGAGGAGATCCATTTGTTTCTTTGATTGTTTGGCTTTCTTCTTTTGCCAAATGGATAGATAAGCATGCCTAAGTACCCCCTCTAGCTATCTATGCTTTTCTTGTATCAAACTCTATTCATGCTACATCACAAAGTTCGATCAAGTCAGATTCGAACCCTCTGGGTGAGGAGCACTCGGAGTCACCGATTCTTCATAGACTTAAACTTCCAAAACCTCTTAGTGCATTTTGGTCTGACCGATTCATTCCTTTCAGTCATACTGAGTCCATTAAGTTGATCTAGGTTTTCAATCTCGGTGCAACCGATTAGAACAATTCGGTCACACTGAGTTGTAGTAACTGCTAGCAGTTTTGCATCTCGCTGCCACCGAGACGTTCCACTCGGTCACACCGACAGGGTCTGGATATATATGCCCACAGGATGATCCTTGGAAAGTTTTCCGAATCTTTTCGCCCGTGCCTATCCAGCTCTGCCGACTCGAGGTCTCCGGATCATCCTCTCGTCGCTAGTGACCCCCTGTCGCTGGTCTCCGCCACCATCAATGGGAATCTCTTCCACCATTGTCACCTTAACGAACTCATCGCCGAGTTAGAGTACGAGTTCAACCCTTTGGGTTTTCTCAATCTGATTCTCAGCACAAAGTCGATGCCATGTTTCTTGCCACATTTGAGATCATCCTGTCGAGCAAAAACTCCCTTTAGATTAGATTTGATTCAAATTATAGGGTTAGGTTTCCACCGAACTCATCTCGGACCAACCGAGTTGTAGAAACCGGTCTCACCGATTTGGCTTAGGCCATTGCACTTGTGACTTTTGGTCTGACCGAAACTTACAAATCGGTGTGACCGAGTTTATGTCTCAGTGAAACCCTAGCAATCTCGGAGTCACCGAACTGTGTCTCGGACTGACCGATTTCACGAGTTTAGACTCTCAAAGTTGCTTCGGTGTCACCGAGTTTAACAAATCAGTAGCCCCGAAATGCTTTCTGTAGAAACCTAAAACTAAGTTTTTGACTCAATTGTTTTGAAAAATCTCTGCACTTTGTGATGCTCATCCACTCTACCTCAACTATATCTATTCACAGGGCCAGCTTGCAGTTTTAGATATGTCTGAGGGCAGTGACAGTTAGAATAGGTCAATGGAGCAGGTAGATCAGAGTGAGGGCTCTAGTCCCTCCAACAAAAGCTACTATGAGAGCAGCAAAAGAACTCCAAGCAATCTGCCAAAGGCTGCCACCAAGACAAGGAAGAAGAGAACTTCTGACAGTGATGATGAAGACTTTGTGGCTCATGAGGACGTCACTTCAAAGAAGAAGACTGTCAACAAGTAGGAAACTACTAGAGTTGTCAAGCCCGGTTTCACGCCCAAGATGCGATTCTATCCCGATCACATGATGAACTCGTGATTGGGGCACAACCGCATTTCGGGCGCTTTGCAAGATGGATACCATTACGTAAATAGATGGGGATACACACAAGTCATTCAATTGTCACATGAATACAACACATCATACACAAGACATCCGTCTACGGATGAAAACATGAAAAGCACAACGACATCCATCCTACTATCCCAGGCTGCCAACCAGGAACCTATCCCAAGACTGACGAAGAAGAAGAAGAAAGAACTCCAACACAAGCAAACATCACTCTCACGTCAAGTCGTCGGAAACCTGCACCTTCAACTGGTGTTGTAGTATCTGTGAGCCACGAGGACTCAGCAATCCCATAACCATGGGTATCAAGACTAGCAAGGCTTAATGGGTATGGAGAGGTTAAGTGGTGAGGTTGCAGCAGCGGCTAAGCATAGTATGGTGGCTAACTTATGAGTACAAGAATAAGATGAGCATACACGACAATGGTCGCAAACTAGTAATGATCGCTAAGTGATCTTGAACTACCTACGAGTCAAACATAACCCCACCATGTTCTCTTCTCATAATGAAAAGAGACGGTCACGGTTACTCACGCGGTTGGTGTATTTTATTTCGGATCCTCTGTCAAGTTAACTACAACAGGATATTAGCAAATTCCAATCTGCCACATAAATGCGGGCATGGCTTTTGAAAGATGATAACCCTGCAGGGGTGTCCCAACTTAGACCATCACAATCTCTCACGATCAGCAGAGGTAAAAACCTCTTATCTTAGGGACAACCCGATCAGACTCGGAATCCCGGTGCACAAGACATTTCGACAATGGTAAAACAAGTCCAGCAAGACCTCCCGGCGTGCCGACACCCTGATAGTAGCCGCGCGTAGCTCTTCTCAGGCCACGTCCGGATGAGCGACACGTATGGGAGCCAGAAACCCAAGTTGCCAAGGGGTGGCCCCGCAAAGTGCTCTAGTTTGGGACCAACACCATCGGCACTGGCCCCCCTGTATGTGGAAAAGAATCCCCAGGGACGCGACCCCTATGCAAAATTAATTAATTAATTAATAGTTTTATTATGTTGCAAATTAAACCAAAGTTGGGCCTTGCTAGAGGAGTTTTATTCAAAGCAAACTGTCAAGGGGGTCCCATACTCCCAACCGTGTTAGGAACGCAAACTCAAGGAACATAACACCAGGCAAAAGGCCGAGCCTTCCACCCATTGCCAAGTATATAGGTGTGTTATTTATAGTAAGAGATATTGTGATATTCCAAAACCATGATCCGACATGGAGCAATCTTCATCTTCACCTGCAAATAACAACGCTATAAGAGGGGCTTAGCAAGCGGTAACATAGCCAAACAATGGTTCACCGGGATGGTGTCAAAGGTTAGAGGTTTCATGGAAACAATGAGAGGCTGACAACAAATAGATGGGTTGTAATGCCCAGGATGGGACTATATCTCCTACGTGTCGAGGCACGACTTAAAGATATAAGCCCATTCTGGAATGATCGCAAGTTTGGTACCTTTGCACATCTCATGTAAAAAAATAGGGATGGAAAACTGAAAAGATAGTTGGCTTACACTCGCCACGTCACCCAAATACATTACATGTTCAAATCATCATTCAAATAAACATCACAGCCCATCTGAGGGTAAAGATCCAAATGACAAGATACCAAACATAACATTAAACCACATGTCTAGATCGAATCCTAGTAGAAGCTCTATTGATCAACCGGATAGTTCACGTAGTAACGGCTACGCTCCTCGTCGTACTCCCAGTCTAGCTCGGTGCCATTGCCTGTGTAGCTCACCATCGTACCTGCATCTGGTGTGTTGAAGTAACTGTGAGCCACAGAGGACTCAGCAATCCCGTTTCCGGGTAACACGACTATTCAAGCCTTGGGTGAGGAACAAGGCTGAAGAAAGAACAAGAGGTTGCAGCAGCACTATCCTAGCTTACGTAAAAGAGAGCGAGAAGAGAAGGTGCCTCGGTCGAGAGATGATCACGAAGTGATCCTAACTAGCAAGTCAAACATAGCCCCACCGTGTTCACTTCCCGAATCCCTTTCGGAAAATGACCGTCACGGTACTCACGCTGGTAGTGTATTGGAACATGGTGTCAAGTTTTCTACAACCGGATATTAACAAGCTCCCATCTGCCACATAACCACGGGCACGGCTTTCGAAAGTTCATAACCCTGCAGGGGTGTTCCAACTTGGCCCATGACAAGCCCACGATCCGCGGAGTCGCAACTCCAAGGTGGGAAGACCCGAGCATTCTCGGAATCCCGTGCTCAAGATACTCCGACTAAGGTAAGGCTAATCCAGCAAATCCTCCCGGCGTGCCGACACCCTGATAGTAGCCGCGCGTATCTAGTCTCATGCCACGACCGGATGAGCGCTACGTACAGATACCGAAGATCCCAGCGAACTGGGTGGCACCGCAAGTGGCTCTAGTTTGGACCAACACTCAAATCGAGCACTGGCCCAAGGGGGTTGATTAATTAATCCTCGGGTTAATTACTCCCTCGGTAAGTTTTTAGTTGTTTAGGCAAATAGTACCAATGTTGGGACTTGCTGGAAAAGACTTAGCACTTAGCGGTTTATCGAGGGGGTCCCATAACCCCAACCGTGTGAGGAACGCATAATCAAGGAACATAACACCGGTTTATACGGTTCCTAAGGCGGCATGAGTGGAACAAAACACCAAGCAAAAGGCTTAGCCTTCCACCCATTACCAATATATAGATGATTTCATTTAATAATTAATATAGTGTGATATCCCAACAAGCTTCAACAAGAAGCAAGAATCTTCAATCTTCTCCTGCAACTAACAATGCTATAAGAGGGGCTGAGCGAAGCCTACGTATAGCCAATCAATGGTTTGCATAGGTAGGGTGGTTAAACAGGTTCATGGTTACAATAGGAGGCTGACAGGAAAAAACATGGGCATCGAGGCAAAACTATAGATCGAGACTTCTAGCAATAGGCAAAGATAGTAATGTTATCGGGGTTCGGTCATCTGGCCTGAAGAGTTGTCGATGGGATCGTAAGAGGGGTCCTCGTTCTCAACCTCGGTAGTAACCTCGTGCTCGTACTCGTACTCGGTCTCAGCTTCCGGCTCTACTCAAACACAAGAACACAAGGCAACAAATCAAACAAGATGCAATGCGCAGAAAAATTACTGGATGCATGACTGATGCACTATGGAAGCAAAACAGTTGCACCATGGAAGCACAGAAAGTCTACATAGGAAGCACAGTGTTACAGCCCAACAATATGCATCAAGCAAAATGCTTCAAAACATGATAACAATAGGATATTATGAATCTACATGCAAAAACACACAAGTTACATATAGGACTTGCTCAAAACGGAGCAACGGGCTGAAAGTTACACCCGAAACAATAAACATGCACAAGCTGAAAATAACAGCCACATAGCAATTTCGGAGCAATAAATAAATAGCCTACAACACTCAAACATCATGGCAAGGAGCATGGACATAAACTAGACATATCCTACAGCAAACAAGTCCATTGGAGCATCCCCAAAGGAGCCATGGATCAATAGCAACAAGCTATGACATATTAAACTTGACAACAAAATCCTGACAGCAGTAATTTGTTGCAACTTGGGAGCAAGAGTTAAATATGCTACAGCCACCCAAATAATCATGTGAGAGGATGAATGGATAGCCAACAATATATATAACAAGGAATCATCAAGAGTCACCCCAAAACTATCATGGATTGGCCTAGAACAACAAGCAAACATGGCATCTGGAAATTACAGATTCCAGACTTAGTGAAATTTCACTAAGTGCTAAAACAGTAGTAACATCATGTCATCTTTAAGAGCAATTTTAAGTCACCTCAAAGCATATCAAGACAAGTGGTAAGCACCACAGCAAAGTACACATGATGGTGAATCCAAAACATCTAAGCATGCATCAAGGGGACAAACACACCGATAGCAACGAGTTCCTCTACGAGGCATCTCGTAACAAGTTTAACGATATAACAGCCACATAGCACTTTGCAAAGGAGATAAGCATGGCAATATGAAATCTATCATGCAAGCTAAAGCACCCAACATGTAGAGCATTTCATGACGAACACGTGGACATATCATTTGCATCATTTGGATAAACATGCACCAAGTTATCACATTGCAAAGATGGCATGAAAATAACTACTAACATCAGTTTATAACAAGTAGCACTCTTCTCACAGATATTTAAGCATCTAGATGACCTCAAACATGCATGGCACAAAGGAACAAAACGTAGTACAAGTCTCCACGATCATTTTGACATATCATTTGCTCAAATCGGACCAACACACAAAAAGTTATCACCATTGCAAAACAGCATCAGACAACTAAAATCTACAGGACTTAGTGAAAAAAAACAACTACCTCGGGGTCAACGGTCAAACAGGCCTGGCGGTCAAACGGGCCGCGGACGGCGGATCGGCCCGAAGCGGCTAACGGGTCCGCGGTCTGGCGGGGTACGGGCTAACGGGCCCGGTTAGGGTTTTCGGCCCAGCGGGTGTTGCAGATCGGGCCGGCCCACCCGGCCACCAGATCCGATCGGGGATCCTCCCGATCCCCAGATCGCGGCGGCGGCACTCAAGACGCGGGGAGGGGCGGCGGCGGCGCCCGGCCGGCGGGCTGCGGCGCCGGCGGCGGGGGCGCCTGAGGAGGAGAGGTGGCGGGCCCTCGGCCGGCGGCGAGGCGAGGGGCCGACGACGACTCGGGCGGCGAGGGCCGGTTGGAGGCGAGGGGCGGCGCCGGCGGGAGGAGGGAGAGCTCCGGCGGGCGGCGCGGTGGCGAGGGAGGCGGCAGCGGCGGCCGGAGGCGGAGAAGAAGACCGGCGGCGGCGGCGAGAGGTTGAAGACGACCCCGCGGGGCCCGCGCGTCGGGTCGGAAGCACAGATCTGGCACTACGGAAGCACGGCGAAAACCTCGGAAGCACGGTTTCCTGGGACATCGGAAGCACGGATTTTCAACGGTGGAAGCACCGGGATACAACGGTGGAAGCACCGGCGGCGCACTATGGAAGCATTAGGGTTTCAGACGCGAAAATTGGGGGAGATGGACGTTTATATAGGCACAAGGAGCTAGGGTTGTCCAAATGAGGTGAGGTTTTCAGCCACATGATCACAATTAGATGGCCTAGATGAAGGGAGGGGTTTGGGTTGGTTTGGTGGGCTGTTGGAGGGGTGTCTTGGGCCTCAAAGAGGGGGTACTTTCAGCCCACGAGAATAACTGTCGGGGCATCAAACGAACTCCAAACGCGACGAGATTTGACAGGCGGGTTACACACACCAAAACAACAACACACGACAAATCTCACGCCAAACCGGAAACGTTACACGGCCAAACACCAAAGTAGGCCTCGGGGATGCCACAGACACGTGAGAGAGCTCCGGAACTCGAAACGGACAACGGAAAAAGGAACGCGTGGGACCGGATGCAAACGACAACACAAATGCAATGCGATGCACATGACTACATGATATGATGAATGAACACACGCACACGACAAAAGATGAAAACCCGAAAAGACAAAGGACACGGAATGGAACTGATGGAGCCAAAGATATATATATTTCCGAAAAGGGAAAGTATTACATCCGGGGCATTACATGGGTAGCGCGACATATAGCAATAACATCGAGACAACTAGCATAACAATGATAGGAATGAGATCCAAGGTGACGGCCACCTTGCCTGAGATCTCGCTAGGAAGAAGAATGAGTCCATGAAGTAGAAGAAGCCACGAATACGATCCAAACATAGCCGAACGAATCCTCACGATCGCAACGAAACAAGAACTAACGAGAAGAAGCAAACAACACGATAAACACACAACACATAACAAGACATGATGCTCAACCAAGTATGATGCATGACAAGGCTACATGATTCTTTACATGGCAAGGAATGATGCAAACAAGAGCATCACAACAAGGCAAGTTTAAATGAGGCCGGAAACAACATATAACAATTCCGGTAAGTCCTCATATGCAAATTTCGAAATTGGTCCAGATCTGAACACACCTTATGTTAAAGTTGTTAAACAGTGAGTTAACATGCACCATGACGATCTACACGAAAATCTAGTCAAGTTACATATAAAGTTCATTTAATTCGGAGCTACGGCCTAGAAGATATGAGCAAAACAAGTCAAGCATGTCATTGATGCAAAATGCATTCAAACATCAAGCACAACACGCAAAACATGGATACAACATGACATGATGCATCTACATGCAAAACCAAGCAAGTTTCATATAGCGCATGCTCAAAACGGAGCAACGGTTCAACACATACACATGAAACAAGTTTAAAGGACAAGCTGTCCAAGACAACAACTAGGCATATCACAAGCATCGTTACAACATGCTACAAGTACAAGATAGGCATAAGCATGGCATGAGCTCAAAGTACAAATTACATGCTTCAAATAACAACAAGCATCAGGTCCATATTCATCAAGAGTGATCCAACATGATCAAGGCAACAAAAAAACTTTATATCACAGATTATGACTTAGTGAAAAACAAAGCATATACATGAGCAGAGTTAATATGTTGACATGTTGGAGGCAAGAAATAATTAAGCTACAACACAAGAACATGGCAAACTAAAGCATGGCATGCTAGGACATAATATGGAGCTCAAGGAACACAACATGGCATATTCATGGGAGCAACAGGTTCATGGAATTCATCAAAACAAGATGGTAACATGATATAGCAGATTCTCAGACTTGGTGAAAATCTGGGAATGCAACAACAACATTATGATGCTGACTTTGGAGGCACATAACAACAAGGATGTCAATCCTAATAAGCATGTAAAGCTCGTGAACATGTAGTAGGCAAGACATACTCCAAATAACTCCATTGTCACAACTCCATAAGATGCATAGAATGATTACAACAAGATTTGCCAAATTGAACATACTATTGATAGGCTGACAGATTTATCACGATGACAACTTGAGAGCAAGAAAGAGACATGCTACAACAACCTATAATTGCATACAAGGGCATGGATGGATAGAGCATAACATGGACTTCCAGACATGATCATTGGACATTCCAAAATATGCATGGATATGACTGTAGCATCAAGCAAACATGGCATCACAATATAATAGATTCAGACTTAGCAGTTTTTAACAAGTCTCAGAAAACAGCAAACACCAAGTAGGTCACTTTACAAGCTTGTTGCACTCACCACAAGGCATATCATGAAAAACTAATTACACAATTGCAAATATGGCATGATTGTGCTCCTAAAACATGTTGACATGATGCTGAAACAAAAATCACACAAAAAGATATGAAAAAGACAAATCAACAAGTTATAACAGTTTTCAGCACTTAACAGCAACTAACACTTTTGTAACAGAGATTAGCATGGCAATATGGATCCTAACATGCATGAAAATGCAACCATTGTGTAGAGCACCTTGAAATGAACATTTTGATATATAATTCACCACATTTGGATCAACAGGGACAAACATATGGCTATCACAATAATGCATGATGATGTTGAACTTTGGGGACTTAGTAGGAAAAAAACTACCTCGGAGAACGGGATGGGACGGATCCGTGCAGGACGGCGGGGTCCCAGAGGGTGTTTGGTTCGGGGCTGGGACAGATCGGGGACGGGGCCATCCCGGCGGCTAGAGGTAGAGGTTGGGGCGGCCGGATCAGCCATTGGCGGCGAGGACGACGACAGCGAGGCGGCAAGAGATTGGAGGAGGCGGATCCGGGTTCTGCTTCGCCGGATCTGGACGGGGCAGCGACGAGCTTGGGCCAGTGAGCAGCGGAGCTTGGGCGGAGGCTGGAGTCGGCTCGGGACGCATGGCGACCGACGCGGGGCGTGAGGTCCGGTGTGCGGTGAGGCCGAGGCGGAGGCGGCGGGGATGCGGCGCGGGAGACTGCGCTTGCAGGCGACGAGGTGACGAGATCCGGCGGGCGGTGGTGGTGGAGCGCGACGGCCGGTGGAGTCGGAGGACGGTGGGAGGAGCGGAGCTGCGGGCAGGGGTGCTCGGGCCCCGGATGGGCTCGCGGGCCCGCGACGGCGATGTGGGCGCAGGGAGCTAATGTGGCAACCTCTGAGTGGCTGGGAGCGGTGACGCAGACGTGTCCGGCGGTGGCCGGACGTGTCCGGCGACGCGAGGAGGAGGGAGCTAGGGTTTTACCCATGATTTGAGGAGGGGGCTAATATATAGGTAGAGGGAGCTAGGAGAGGGCTATTGAGGTGCGGTTTTCGGCCACGCGATCATGATCCAACGGCGAAGAACATGGAGGGGGTTTAGATGGGCTAGTGGGCTGTTGTGGAGGGGTGCTGGGCTGCAAAGATAGAGGGATCCGGTGGTTAACCATTGGGGCATCAAACGGACTCCAAATGCGACGTAATTTGACACGCGGTCTACCTACCACTACAAAAAAAACACATCTGTGACATTTTGGGCCGAACGAAACTTTTTTCTGTCATACTTATGACATTTCTATGACAATAATTGTGACAAAACATGATATCATCGTAGATGTGGTGGGGTCCTACTTCTATGACAACAAATCATGACAGAAAATGGGCGTTTCGTCCTGGGAGGGCCGGAGACGCAGCTGCATGACATTCTTTGGGCCGTCCATGACGGAAAAAACCGTGGTAGAAGCGAGGGCGAGGAAAATATCGGGGTGTTCCCGGTTACGGTGGGTGGTTGAGGCCGAGCGATGCGCTTTTCTCTCGTACACACACGTGCGTGGGTGCGAGGCGTTGGGCTCTAACTGAACCCGAGCGAGGCGTTGGGCTCTATCTGAACTCGAGCGATTGCACTGCAAGCTACGCGTTACTGAACCCGAGCGATCGATCGATGGCTATTAACTGAACCCGATCGAGCGATTCCTTCGCTTCTGCTGCTAACTGAAGCCGATCGATGCTGCCTCTGCATGAACAGTGAGCGTTGCTGGGGGGTTTGGATGAACAGTTCCCGGTGGGGGTGGCTGAACAGGACCCCGTGGTGTTGAATAGGACCCCGATCGATCGAGCCGGTTGGGGCTGCATGAACAGGACCCCACGGAGGGCTGCATGAACAGGACCACCCCGTGGAGGGCTGGATGAATAGTAGACGGTGGAGGGCTGGATGAACAGTAGCCCGTGGAGGTGTGAATGAACAGGAGCCCGTGGAGAGGGCTGGTTGAACATTAGTCGATGGAGTAGCACGCGGTGGAGGCTGAACAGTCGCAGGTGGAGGCAGGAGGAGGTCAACGGTGTATGAACAGTAGCCCGCGAAGGCTGGAGGGGGTCGATGGTGGAGATGAACAGTATCCCGTGGAGTCCCGTTTTGCAGTACGCCACACCCCTCCCGATGAACAGGACACCCATTTCGACCGTAAGGCTCCAACACAAGTCTATTTCATGCGTTTTGCGGTAAGCCACACCCCTCCCGATGAACAGGACCCTCGTTTCGACCGTAGCGCTCCAACACAAGTCTGTTTCCTCCGTTTTGCGGTACGCCACACCCCTCCCGATCAACAGGACCACCGTTTCGACCATGGGAGGTCCGTTTCCTCCGATTTGCGGTACGCCAGACCCCTCCCGATGAACAGGATCCCGTTTCGAACATGGCCGGTCGAACACAAGGTCGTTTCCTCCGTTCTATGGTACGCCAGGCCTCGTTTCCATCAGCTGTTTCGTCCAAGCCCTCTCGATGAACACGACGACACATTCCGTTCTGACCCAGCCGGTTGGCTCCCCATGAACACGACGATGACGATGTTTCTCCGTTCTGACCCAGCCATGTACACGAGCCCTGGCCGTACGTACGCGCGAGTAGGCATTCGAGACCCCTCCCGTATGTATGTACGTGGCCGTATTTACTTTCTTGCACCCTGGCCACTATACGTACGTGTACATGCTACGTGCGCGCCTCTGCTACGACACGTGCATGCCTCTACATCGACCAGTACGTACGTACACGTTCGCGACCAGAATGACAACGCTACGTACGCTTCGACCAGGTGGGTCCCGACTATCACACACTTCCTTGCGTGCGAAGATGTAGCTGGTGGGTCCCAGCAGTTAGGGAGGCGAATCATTTTTTTTTGCCCGGACGCGCTTCCTTGCGTGCGAAGATGTAGCTGGTGGGTCCCGACAGTCAGGGGGAAACATTTTTTTCGCGAAATACGGTGGCCTGTACGGTGGGTCCCCGCTGTCAGGTGGAGGAATAATTATTTTGCACGTAATAAGGAGGCACTTCCTTGCTACAGTCGTGGACCCAGCTGTCAGCCTCTCCACGTACAATCCACGTCCGATGGAAGCCGTTCCTTGACCATGTTGACCACGCCGCGCCGAGAGCACCAGAGCGGTGGACGACGGCGAGGCCTAGGAAGAGGACGATGCGGAGCCGGGGAAGACACGGAAGTGGATGCCCACGCGTAGAGGTGTATGAGGGTTCACTGGTTCGCTGCGGTGTGAGGCTGCCGTCGCCGCAGAATAACATGGGGTGTGGGTGAGTATAGGGATGGCCTGGCCAGCGGTGGGAGTAGTAGGGGGCGGTGAGGCCTCCGCCGCATCGCAGCCGGCCACAGGAGGCAGGAGCACGAGGCACGACTGGCGCTGGTTTGGGCGGCTCGAGCAAGAAGACCAGAGGTTAAAGAAGCACTACGGCCATTGGATGGACATCGTACGGTCACTGGAGCTAGAATCATGCATATTGACTAAGTTGACAAAGTCCTCCGTCCACGTCAACTTAGTAGGCCCACAAGTCAGCCTGCCACTATACTGGGTCCCAGCTAGTAGGGGGAGTATTCATTTTTTGTGCGTAATAAGGAGGCACTTCCTTGCGTGCGAAGATGTAGCTGGTGGGTCCAAGCTGCGAGCGGGGTAACGTTTTTTCGCGAAATACAGAGGCCCTTTCGGTGGGTCCCAGATGTCAAGTGGAGGAATCATTATTTTGCGCGTAATAAGGAGGCATTTCCTTGCGTGCGGCCGTAGACCCAGCTGTCAGCCTCTCCACGTACAGTCCACTTCAGTTGCATGTCGGTCGTTGACCACGTTCACCAGGCCGCACCGAGAGCACCAGGGCAGTGGACGACGGCGAGGCCTAGGAAGGGAACAACACAGAGGCAGGGAAGACTTGGCAGTTGTTTCCCACATGGAGGGAAGTACGACTGTACGATGGTTTACTGGTTCGTCTACCGTCACCGGAGAATAACAGCAGGTGTGGGTGAGTAGAGGGATGGCTAGGCCAGCAATGGGAGTATGATGGGGCGGTGAGGCCTGTGCGGCAGCACAGCCGACCGCGGGGAGGAGCGAGCAGGCAGTCCCGTCGACGCTTGTTTGAGCGGCTGGAGCAGGAAGAGTAGAGATTGAAGAAGCACGACGGCCGTTGGATGGAAATCCAACAGTCACTGCTTGTGCGTCAACCTTTTTTAGGAAAGCCTCAAATATGTGAAAAACAACATACATCCCATCTGCCATTATTTCTAATAATTTACAGCCCATTTGCTAATTCTTGAGGTTTTTTTTTGGAGCCCATATTCTTTTTGTTAGCATTACAGCCCATATTGTGGCCACGGTTAAAAAATGGGAAAATTTTGTTTTTGCCACTCTAGATTTTGCCATTTTTCCTTATGCTACTCTAGATTTTGACATTTCACTTTTGCCACTATTAGTTTTTGACAATTATCACAGTTGCCATTTTGTGACAAAAGCAAATTAATTTTATTTCATTTTTTCCACTCTTAGCTTTCGATAATTATCATAATTGCCACTCTGAAAATTTCACTTTTGCCACGGGAATGGCAATTTTGATAATTGTCAAAAACTAAGAGTGGCAAGAGTGAAATGTCAAAATCTAGAGTGGCAAAAACAAAATTTTCCCTTAAAAAATATACGAAATTTTGCATATTTCGGTGCGGTCCGAACTGTTTTTAATCTCGAAATTTCGAGTCACATTCAAACTGATTTAAAAAATAAATGTATATCAATATAAAATCCAACAAATTGTCCATGCATAAAAATCAATGCAATTTAAAATCTCGAAATGAAAAAAAAGAAATTTGAAACTAATTACTGATAGGCCATTTTCTCGGCCAGCCGAATGAAGCTCTCTTAATCTTGAAAGATTTGCAGCCGAATAGGCCTGACAAAGCGACTTACTTGGCAAATCACAAAAAACTGGGCTGTGGCCATGGACCCAGCTGCGGCCGTGGACCCAGCTGTCAGCTTCTCCACGTACAGTACTCTTCCGATGGAAGTCGGTCGTTGACCACATTGACCACACCGCACCAAGAGCACCAAGGCGGTGGACGACGGCGAGGCCTAGGAAGGGGACGACGCGGTGCCGGGGAAGACGCGACAGTGGATGCCCACGCGTAGAGGAGTACGAGGGTTCACTGGTTTGGCTGCGGCATGAGGCTGTCGTCGCCGCATAATAACAGGGGGTGTGGGTGAGTAGAGGGATGCCCTGGCCAGCGGTTGGAGTAGTAGGGGGCGGTGAGGCCTCCGCAGCATCACAGCCGGCCACGGGAGGCAGGAGCACGCAACACGACCGACGCTGCTTTGGGCGGCTGGAGCAAGAAGACCAGAGGTTGAAGAAGCACTATGGTTGTTGGATGGACATCGTATGGTCACTGGAGCCAGAATCGTTCATATTGACTAAGTTGACAAAGCCCTCCGTCCCCGTCAACTTAGTAGGCCCACAAGTCAGCCACCGACTATGGTGGGTCCGAGCTAGCATGGGGTATTCATTTTTTTGTGCAAAATAAGGAGGCACTTCCTTGCGTGCGAAGATATAGCTGGTGGGTCTGACCTGTTAGCAGGGGGAATGTTTTTTTTCGCGAAATACAGAAGCCCTTTCCACGTACAGTGCGTAATAAGGAGGAACTTTCCTTGCGTGCGACCATGGACCTCGTGGGTCCCAGCCGTCAAGCTCTCCACGTACAGTCCTCTTCCGATGACTCTCGTATGTTGACCACGCCGCGCCGAGCACACCGAGGTGGAGGACGATGGCGAGGCCCCAGACTGGAAGGACCCGAAGATGGGGAAGACGCGGCAGTGGAGTCGCAGACGGAGAGGAGTGCGAAACTTGACTAGTCCGGATGCTGGGTGGGCCTACACTTGGCAGAGAATAACAGGAGGTGCGGAGTGCAGGAATGGCCTGGCCGTCAGCGGGGTAGCATTTCGCTGAGGAGCGCAAAACAACGCCGCTGGACGCCAAAGGCTGGAGCAGGCGGTCCTGACAGCGCTGGGGGAAGAAGACAATAGATTGAAGAAGAATGCCGACCGTTGGATGTAAATCCAACGCCTTCTTAGGCTTCAACCTACTGGCCCACATGTCAGCCAGTCCATTTATTTTTTAGTCCATTTGGTGAGCTGGGTGAAACAATGATGTAGCATCTATGCAGCTTGTTTATATATATATGGTAGAATTTAAAGCCCATTTGCATGTTTCTCGAAATCCGTGGACTTGCTGGGCTGGGTGAAAATATCGTGTTGGGCTAGACGGAGAAATGTTATAAAAACATACACACATGATTGCACGTCTATTACTGCATTGGTCAGTAAAATCTTTGCAAGCTTATGTACGCAATCACTGGGAGTTAACTTGCCAAGTTATATATAAACAATTATTATTATTATTTTGTAAGAACTTTCAACTTACGAAATAAAATATCATTTAAATTTGATGACATAATAGTACGTGGGGTATTATTATTTTTTAGGCTAGACGTGGAACAGTTGAGTTGGTTCTAGGGAAAAGTACTCGGAGAAAACTCAGTTTACATCGAAAAAGAAAGTTGGAGAAAATTCAGATATAGGATTAATGAAAACAAAAAATAGAACTGAGTTGTGCGTCATCTTGAAAAACCAAACATTACTTGGGCTGCTGATGTTATAGACAAGCTAGGTTGGGAGGCCCAGAGGCCGCTTGATACCTGCTGGATCCAAAAAATGTTGAAACATGTCGTGGGCTGCCCATGTTAAACAACAAAACCTAGGCCATGGACCTGGTGGGCCTGGGACTGTCAGCCTCTCAATGAACATTTGTCTCCCAATTCCTCTTGTTTTGCTGACCATGTTGGGAACGACAGATGGTGGCGTCGTGGCTAGAGCACCAAGGCGGAGGACGACGTCGAGATCTCGGACCGAACGAACCGGAGCAGGGGAAGACGCAGGCGGAGGGGAGTACGAGGGTTGACTTGTTCGGGTGCAGGGTGGATTCAGAGCTACCTCCCATGCCCTCCTGGCCGCGTAGGTTATGTAGTCTAGATTCAGAGGTACCTCCCACGTGTTCAGGTCATTGGTATCATTGTCTTCTTTCATGTTGGCGTATCGGGGGTCAATGATGGTCTCGGCGAGGTCAACCACGGAGTCCTTCTCTTGCCCGTTGCTGATGATCTTCTATTGCTTCTGGATGTCGAAAAGCTTGTTGCACCAGATGGCCGAATCGTCGCGTTCTTCCTTCTCTCCGCCGTAGCGAAGGTGCAGTCAGCGCTGGCAATGAAATGGGCGAATGCTCCAGAACCTCTGATGGCCCTACAGAAGTGGTAGATGAGAACCTCTTCCCGCACACATACCTGGGCCACGGCGATCCGCTGGTCCCTGTCAGGAGACGAATGGATGGGCACAAGGTCTAGTCCTGCAACCTTGTGCTTTCTCGTCCTGTAGGTACGACTTGAACTCGGCGACGCAGAGCTTCACCGAGTCCGGATCGTTGGTGTACATCACATTCAACTTGGTGCAGCCATAGGACTGAACGGCGCACTCAAAGGGGAACTCCTTGCTAAAGTCCATATCCAGCAGGCTTACCCCTCGGATCGCCATTGGAGTCTCTTCAAGTGAACGAGTGTGTAGGCGGCGACAACAGTTTGTTTTTCAGCTCTTGGGGAACTGGATTCAACAGTAAACTGAGTGTGTACAGGCAACAACAGTTACTACCCCTCCCTCGTCCACTGCACGCCCGGCAGAAGATGCACCCTCGGCGCATTCAAACGCCTCCATTAAGAAACCTACTCCGGCCATACGTCGGTTCACGAGCGGGTTTGTATTGGTACTGTAATAACAGGAGTTAGTGGTCACTTTACTTAAATTTAATTAGCTTTAATAGAAATTTATACTTAAAACAAGCAATGCATTGGCTCATTCTATCAGTGCCACAGGATCAACATGCACAACGATTAGAATTATTATTCTCAGGACGCACACGATCAGCACATTTGTCGCGCTTTCACAAAGATAATACTACCAAGTTTGAACTGTTTGTTATGGTTGTTGTCCTCTGCATCATCATGCCGTGTTTCCCAGCTTGCAAGATACAGAACAAACAAATAAGATCCAAATAATAAGTACAACAAAGATACCTACACATCTCATTGATTCCCATCTTGCAAGATTCAGAACCAACAAATAAGATCCAAATAATAAGTACAAATAAGTTGCCTACACATCTCATTGATTCCCAGCTTGCAAGATTCAGAACCAACCCATTAGAGCCTGTTGATAAAGTGAATATCGGGATTAAATCCATCTTGGCTAGCCGTGTCATACAACCCAAGAACTTGGCGAATGCTCTTGACCATCACAACATCTGTAATTGAGTATTCCTGTTTGCACAGATAAGAAATAGCATGATTACTATAATAGTGGCACTAGTTGAAGCAAACTTTATTTCCAAAACGAGAAAATATTGCGATAGAATAGCTTTAATTAAAAAATAGAACATTAGCACATCATGACAAAGCACAATCATGTTGATAAAGGACAGTACTGACCGGTGTGAGGGGCCCTATGCCGCCACGACTCGATGTGGTGAACCTGCAAATCCACTCGGATTAGGCCAACCTGCAGATCTATGATTCAATTCATGCGCCTTTTTCTGCAGTTCACCTAAAATGAAGCAAACATTGCATCATTGAGCTAGCAAGAAGTACTTGCTCTTGTGAGATGGTAGGTTCTTCTTTAGTTATTACACAAAAATTGAGCAACATTAAGGTTGGTTGTCCTGCTCATGTAAGGTGCAACAATAATTTGCTTATCATTTTGTGCAGTTCCACTAGAATAAAGTGCCATTGTGGTGACAGTGATCTTGCAAAGACTAATAAAATGTTGCACGAGACTATGAGCAGAATTTGACGGAGATTTTGGAAACTCCAATCACCATTTTGTGCAGTTGCACCAAAATTGAGAGATGTTGCCCACGTGACATTTTAGTTGAACCGCACAAGACACTCATTCCAAAAAAAAGTGTTTTGTGCAGTTCACCAAAAGGTCACAATAGCAACAAGGTGAAATGGATATCCCTATCTGCACAAAAAGATAGAAAGTAAACAATTGCTGGTCAATAAGAATATACAAAACATATACGAAATGAAAAGAAGCATCTTAGTTATGTTCATGGCAATCACGCAAGGACAGTAGAAATTTTAAAACGTCAGCAATGCTTCATGTTACCGGAAGCATTATGATCTATAATGAGATTCCTCAAATATGGGATTACTTTAATGGTGGCATTGTTTGTTTACCAGATACAGTAAATCAACATCAGCTAAAGAGTTGGTTTAAGGGCATGGGACCATGGGGACACCAGGACACTCAGCAGCGTAAAGGAGCAACTTACTTATCATACTGGGGAAAATAGCAGGAGTGCCATTTGTAACACAGTTTAATTGCATGTTATCACGGGAGGCATTAGATTAACAATAACTGGTTAGACATGTCCCTAAGGTAACAGTGTGATCGCTTCATTTTACATGCGCCCTTACATTAACAACAGCAAAAGGTTGGTATAAGGACATGCGATAGTGGACGCATCAGCACAATGTACCTACAAGGAGGCATAAAGTGGTGATGCCGAGTTTGTTTTATGCTATGTGAGGGCAGCAAATCTAATCCTGGAGACCTTTTACTATGTGAGGGAAGCAAACCTAATCCTGGAGACCTTGTACTATGTGAGGGCAGCAAATCTGATCCTGGAGACCTTGTACTATGTGAGGGCAGCAAACCTAATCCTGGAGACCTTGTACTATGTGAGGGCAGCAAATCTAATCCTGGAGACCTTTTACTATGTGAGGGCTGCAAATCTAATCCTAAGACCTTTTACTATGTGAGGGCAACAATTCTAATCCTGGAGACCTTTTACTATGTGAGGGAAACAAATCTAATCCTGGACATACTCTGTTGACTTGTCCACCAGCCGCCACTTTCTATCCTTTTTTCAACCAATAATAGATATGTTCCTTATCCAGTTTGTACTGCGTTTTCCCATTATTTTCATTTTCAACCAAGAGACCGGTTGGGTATCCGCTCTCTACTACTTTCACCATATTATTTCCTCTTTGAATCAAGTCCTAGATTCATGCTACAACTTTCCCCCATTCTTCATTGTTTGAACAAAGCCCTAGATTTGAATGCATGAAGTAGCTTTACCTCTAATAATACTAAAAATATAGGTGGCTTTGGAAGAGCCGATGGGAGTAGAAAAAGATGCACATGCAGACACGTGGGGAGCTGGGGCAGTAGAGCAAGGCCGCTTTCGAAGAACTTATACCCGAGGGTCGTCGAGATGTCAGCGGCGACAGGTCGGATCTGCGGACAATACGGCAGAGAGGAAGAAGGGTCGGAGGACCTCCCGAGCCGGCGCTGTGTCGGAGAGAACGGCACGGGCAGAGGATCGGGCCCCTCCGGTAGATGTGGGTTTCCTCCCTCCCCGGCGATGACCGTGTGAACGATGCACCTTTTAGTCCTCTACACACACCGGCCGAAGGGATCTGGCCGAATCTGTGACCAATGGTGAGCAGAGAGAAAATGTTGCTACCGCTGTCTTGTTTAGATCTGTGGAGGATGAGAGAATGAGGAGAGCAATGCTAGTAAAGCAAGCGCTCGGGCCCCTGCGTACATATATAGCGGAGTGATTATATTTTTCTCTCCACAACAAGCTTTTCAATTTGTGTATGTGGCATTAAAGAAAAGAAACTCACTATTTAAGGTGACTACCTGTACGACTCCTACTCACTACTAGTAGTAGTATTGTTCACTTGTGCTCCCCGGCTCTCCATTCATTGAACAACCCCATGGGTGAATAAACATACAGTACTAGTATTTATATAGAACGAACAAGCTCGAATTATTTTTGCGTAGTTAAAAGTTGAGGGCGGGGCTTTTCCCGGGCAGTACGCATGGAAGTTTTTGCGTAGGCGGTTTGACAAAGAGGCGAGGAGGGTGAGGGAGTAGCGGATTCAACTTACTTACTGCTGGAAAGGTCGAACTATGCAATTTGACGGCGCGTTACTGTTTGGATCCATGTGTTAGAGTTAGTTTGGGTTAGTTTGAACTCAACTAACCCAAAAATATCCAAACAAGAGGGTTAGTTTGGGTTACTGTTTGGATCCATGTGTTAGAGTTAGTTTGGGTTAGTTTGAACTCAACTAACCCCAAAAAAATCTAACCCACCCAAGAGGTGCTTATTTGGGTTAGTTCATCTCGGGACACTAAAAACACATTTTTCTCTCGCTCTCCCCGCAGCAGATCCCTCCCCACTTCCTCGAAGCTTCTCGTCCTCTCCCTCCCTCCCTCTCGCACCGCCCATGAAGGCACCTCGCCGTATTCGCGCTCCATCTAACCCTGTCATCCAAACACCTCTTTCGCTAGAGTTACTTCAGGGTTAGTTCATATTAGAATCTAACTTTAACCTTTAACTGAGTTAGAGTATCCAAACAAGGCCAGGCGGTACGACGGGGGTGATGCCCCCCTTCCGTTCCGCACTCTAATCTGGTGCATGACACGTATTACGTCGACATGGATGCTGCTGGTTGTCCCACATGTCGGTGAAGTAGTATGTAGTAGTAAGAAGAAGCAAAGAATCATGCGGTATAAGTCTTTCTAGAGATTCCAACAAGTGACTACACCGCATGCAGTATATCAAATCTCAAATCTCCCTTCCGGTTTATAGGGCTCAAATCTCAAATCTCATCAATCAAGGCATTTTGCGATTGGAGGAATGTATCTCGTACTTTACAAAACTACCCTAATTAAACTCATGCATTAATTACGTAGTTCTCTCGTTTTCCTCTCCGCCTTGGTCATGGTGCACAATATTGACCACTCCTATATGACTAGCCGCTCTATCTACATGCGGGACATCAAAACATCCGGGCCCGTGTGCCATCCACCAAATCACAGCGAGGTGCTACAGTCGAAACTCAGCGGTCACCCCGGTGCGGCCATCATGACCCGTCATATCACAAAACCCACACCTTTATCAGAAGTGGTACAGTGGCCTCGAAGTTGGATTGGACGAAGCAACCATCATTTCACCGGAATGCTCGGTTAAGCCATTTCTCCCCTTTCTTGAAGAAAACCTCACTCTAGGCTACTCACTTCTGCCATTTTTCTTCTGTACCGACGAAGGAAAGGTGGGCTAATCAGTGATGCTGCTATATTTTCATTCTAAGAATCTTCTTTTTGCGAAGCACCGACCGATTCTCACAGCCTATTATTTTCCCATTTTCATTGCAATTGTGGTTTCCTTTTGATTGCTTTTTGTTTGTCAGTTCATTGATGGATCCTGGAGCACTAAGCAAAGAGTTGCCAGCGGACAACCCACTGGAGACAGCGATCTCCAGGAAGCGAGCACCGAAAAACGAGTTGACCATGTTGGCGGACCAACCCATGGAGACGAAGAACTCCAAGAAACAAGCACTGGCCAAAGAGTTGACGACGTTAGCGGACGAACTCCTCAAAGAAAGTTGGAAGAACAACAAGGGCCCACCGTGCCTACCCCAGAAACTCTGATGGCCACCTATGCGAGGCTCAAGGCCGAGTTTGTGGAGATAGTCACCGTTGAGAAGCAGTATTCCCCTGGCAAGGTGATGGCCCCCATCGAGGACGAGGAGATGGCCCCCGGAGGGATGGGATCCCCTGGTGAGCTGCACAAGGTAAAAATTAATGGCTTATTACCGAAAGTTGTGGTTTTTTATTATTTGCAATGTTCTTGCTAATATGTTAGGGTTGTGCAGGTGCCGGTGGACATCCTTGGTGATTCCGATGTCACGGCCCGTCCTGTGGACAATGCCCCAGAGATCGTTTTTGATGTCGCGGTCCGTCCTGTTGGCATTGCCCCGGAGATCGATTCCGACGCCGCTGTCCATCCTGTGGACATCGCCCAAGAGATCGATCTCGATGTCGCGGTCAGTCCAGTGGACATCGCCCCAGAGATCGATCCCCATGCCGTTGTCCATGCTGTGGTCATTGCCCGAGAGATCGATGACAAGAAATAGTTGGTCGCGCTAATCCTTCAGGGTAGTTTGCATTGCCCTGTGTTTAATTACCAGAACGATGCATGTTATCAAACCATCTTAGGGCTAGTGTACTGTCTTGTGTGGGCGGTACTTTCTACTTTTGTTTGATAGTGAATCATGTGAACCCTCTTCGAGTTATGGAAACAGATGTATCCTCACCAGCTTTTGATGTAATATATGGCATGCTTAGATGTAAGTTTGAACTGTTTATCATACCAGCAGGGCTTATTTGATGATTCTTGGTGTTAGTAGGCTAGCTACTGTGCGAGCTATAGTACTTGCAAAACACTCACCGGAGAGAAATGTTGGGGCTGATGAGCTTGTGGTACGCTTATACTGATCCGTCGTCGATCGGCCAATAGCCCAAGCTCCTAAAATTGTAGGCTTAGCGATCGATCAGACAATAGTTGACACGGATACATTAAGGCCTCATTTGGTTCATAGGGTAGGAAAATCGTAGCAAAAGTACGGAGACGTACAACACAAAATCATAGCAGTACAGAGACGTCCCTCCGTTCCAAAATAGATAAGTCAACTTTGTACTACTAACTTTGAAACGGAGGGAGTACAAATCCTAGGCGGGCTAGTTTGGCCTAGTGTGTTTTAGTGATATGACGTGGTACAGTGCCGTCCAGTCTTCGCGTGTGGTAGCAGTACTGCGGGTAGAGTAAGTTTTCATGAAGAAGCGGAATTCAACGAAGTCATGATGGTTCCTTCGTCCGACTAACTTTGTACATGGCTGGTGGACCAGGATAATTTTGTGCATGGCAGGTGGACCAGGATGGTCGACGTCCCACATGTCGATGAATGAAAGTATTCTTTCCGATATAGTGGATGAGCAACGAGTATTCATTGTTTATTTTTTATGAAACCTATTGTCTCCACTGTTACGACGGAGGAGTGTGAAACATGGCAGCCCAGTGAAATTGACATGTGCACCACTCCCACCTTCCTCATGTAATACTACCATAGTGTTGACTATAAGGTTACACCTTTTTCTCACTCTCTCTCTATCCATTTCCTCTCAAATGTTTTTTACCTTTCTTTTTTAGACACAATTGTTTTTTATGCCTCTTATTTTGGAATTAGTTTTTTATACCTAGGAGCACGTGTAGAGATGGGCTCCTGCAGATCCCACTCCTTGACTTTGTCAATGCCTCTCTCTCCTCCACATAAGCGGGCTTGTCGAGAAGACAAGAGATGGTCTATTAGCACAATAGGTTTCACCATGTTTTTAGGAATAACTAGTTATTGAAGATAAGGCTAAGAGATGATCCATTGTACACATGTTTTTTTGTCATATCTAAATTACATGCAAGACTTATGATAAGACTATCTTATCAACCATTGTACATGCCCTTTATAGGCCAGAATTTTACTAGTACTACTTGCTATGAATGCGGGCAGCTGGCCTCTAAGGGGGGAGCGTGCGGGGGGAGGTGCTGGGGTGGGGAGGGCTTCATGAAAACTTACTCTACCCGCAGTACTGCTACCACACGCGAAGACTCGACGGCACTGTACCATGTCATATCACTAAAACCCACTAGGCCAAACTAGCCCGCCTAGGATTTGTACTACCTCCGTTTCAAAGTTAGTAGTACAAAGTTGACTCATCTACTTGGAAGCGGTGCGGACTCCCGCATGGCCCACCTCACATTATCACCACATATTTCTTGGAGTCCGTGCACGGCGAGCGGGCGATCTCTTCTCCCTCCCCCATCTCTCTCCTCTCAGCTGACGCCCGCCGAGCGATTAGATTTTGGCTATCGACGGTTTATTCAATTGCACTCCCACATGTAAGTGAAAATGCAAGACAACGCGTGTCCCCTTTGGTGAGCGGCGTGCGAGCCGGACTATCGGGGGTGCGATGTGAACGCGACGTGTACGAGTTGTAAGTGTGCCGTCTTTTCCTTTTGAACTTGCAAAGTGTAACATTTTCGTGTGATCGATTGATAGAAATCTAGAACAAAATGACAAGGGCGGTGCTTTCCCATGCGTTAGGCGGGCTAGTTTGAGTGATATGACGTGCTACAGTGCCGTCCACTTGCTCCATTTTTATGTAAGCAAGAGTCTACACTCTTACGTGGGAGGAGTGCGAAACACGGTGGATCTGATTTTGATCGAGGGATAACTGTTACCTGCGAAATAATGGAGCACTATTAGCGATTATAGCATGATAGTTAGGGCATCTCCAGCGCTGGCCCTCAAATTTACACCGGCATCTGTCCGAGGACACTGATGGATGCCATCCAATGCTGCCTGCATACCTTTCGACAACTATATGAACTAACCGGACGAAACTCGTGCAAACAAAGAAAATTTCAAATTGACCGGATGAAATTCCTTACATTTTGAGAACTTTTCCTATAAACTGGACGAAATTCATTACATATTTCGCACAAACCGTACTAAAACCTACTGTAAACCTAATCTAACGATCGTCGGGCCCCGACCACCATGTCCGACCATGAACCCGAGAAAGTCGGCCATTGCCTTTACCTCCTCCTTATCCGCCTCGATAACCTCCTCCTTTGGAGCACAAGGTTATGAAGATTTCCACCTCCACGTCACTGTCAAGCGGCTAATCGGCCGCCGATTTTTATCCCACCAAGCTTGGCATTGACTGAGTGGAGGAGCGGTGGCGACCTACCGTGTACTACTCTTCCTCGCTGCTGGCTGCGCCCGCGCACGCGCGCCGGCTTCGTGGTCGTCGCGGCGGAGGGCGGCCAGGGGGGGGGGGGAGCTGGCGATCTCCTTCGTCTGCTCCTGCGAGAGTACGTCCAAGAGAGCTTTGGAGCACGCCCGGAGCGGAGCCACCGATGTCCTTTGTCTACTCCTGCGATAGTACATCCAAGAGAGCATTGGAGTGCCCGGAGGCCATGGTTGGAGTGGTGCTAACAGAAGGAAGGGACTGGAGGAGAACGAGTGTGGGTCTTTGGCTATGGCTGGGAGCTGGGGCTCAAGTTAATATAGCGGGCGAATAGCAATGAGCCGCGGCAGACGGATGTACGGCTGGCACCGGAGTAGGTTCGTCAGCAGCCGTGGTGTCATTAACACGGAGCAGTCGCTTGCACCGGGATGCCGCACGGGTGGCGCTCTCTCGGCCGTCGCGCTGCTGCTATGCCGGCGCTAGTGAGAGGTCGCGTCGGGTGATACGTCTCCAATGTATCTATAATTTTTTATTGTTCCATGCTATTATTTATGAAGTCTTGGATGCTTAATGGGCTTTATCATTCACTTTTATATCATTTTTGGGACTAACCTACAAACCCAAAGGCCAGTCCATATTGATGTTTTTTGCCCATTTCAGGGTTTTGCAGAAAAAGAATATCAAACAGAGTACAAATGGAATGAAACCTTCACGAGAGATATTTTTGGAGAAAATCACGAACGAAGAACTTGAGAACCACGTCAGAAGAGCCACGAGGGGACCACGAGGGTGGGGGCGCGCCCCCCATCCCAGGGCGCCCCCCTGTCTCGTGGGACCCCCGTGAGACCCCCGGTGCCCTCCTTCTTCCTATATAAGTCCACGTACCCCAGAAACTCCGTGAACAGAGAGAAAACCCTTATTCCACCGCCGTACCTTCTATTCCCATGGAGATCCCATCTTGGAGCCTGTTCCGGAGCTCCACCGGAGGGGGATCCATCACGAAGGCCTTCATCATGATCATCATCATCGCCCTCACCATGAGTTGTGAGTAGTTTACCACAGACCTTCGGGTCCATAGCTAGTATCTAGATGGCTTCTTATCTCTCTCTGGATCTCAATAAAAAGTTCTACTCAGTCTTCGAGGAGATCTATTCGATGTAATCTCTTTTTGCGGTGTGTTTGTCGAGATCCGATGAATTGAGAGTTTATGATCAAGGTTATCTATGAAAGATATTTGGTTCTTCTCTGAACTTTTTATGTGTTCTCATAATATCCTTGCAAGTCTCTTCGAATTATTGGTTTGGTTTGGCCTACTAGATCTATAAATCTTGCAATGGGAGAAGTGCTTGGCTTTGGGTTCAATCTTGCGGCGTCCTTTCCGAGTGACAGTAGGGGCAGAAAGGCACGTATTGTATTGTTTCCATCGAGGATAAAAAAGATGGGGTTTATATCATATTGCTTGAGTTTATCCCTCTACATCATGTCATCTTGCTTAAGGCGTTACTCTGTTCTTATGAACTCAATACACTAGATGCATGCTGGATAGCGGTCGATGTGTGGAGTAATAGTAGTAGATGCATAATCGTTTCGGTCTACTTGTCTCGGACGTGATGCCTATATACAATAATCATGCCTATATAGTCTCATAATTATTCTCTTTTCTATCAATTGCTCGATAGTAATTTGTTTACCCGCCGTAGAATACCGCTATCATGAGAGAAGCCACTAGAGAAAACTTTGGCCCCCGGGTCTATTCTCAACATATCAATCTAAATCTACTTTACTTTAACCGCTTTTATATACTGTTCTTATAAACCAAAAATACCAAAAATATAAACTATCATCTCTATCAGATCTCACTTTCGTAAGTGACCGTAAAGGGATTGACAACCCCTTATCGCGTTGGCTGCGAAGTTCTTATTTGTTTGTGCAGGTGCGAGGGACTCGCGCGTGGTATCCTACTGGATTGATACCTTGGTTCTCAAAAATTGAGGTAAATACTTACGCTACTATGTTGCATCACCCTTTCCTCTTCGAGGGAATACAACGCAAGCTCGAGAAGTAGCTAGAAGAATTTATGGCGCCGTTGCCGGGGAGGCTAACGCAAAAGTCATATACCAAGTACCTATCACAAACCCTTATCCTTCGCATTACATTTATTTACCTCTCGTTTTCCTCTCCCCCACTTCACCCTTACCGTTTTATTTGCCCTTCTTCTGCCGTGTGTTTATCGTTCGCTTGCCTCTTGTTTGCTTGTGTTGCTATGTGCCCTCAATTGGCTTGCATCTTCACTTGCTAAAGTATGGATCCTCATCCACTTGCTAATCTCTTTAAGAGATCCAATTATGTTGAACCTATTGCTAGTGAGTTGCGTGCACTAGATTATCTTTATAAGGTTTTGCTTGAAATTTATGAATCTGAAAATTGTGAGGAATTGTTGAAAGAAAAAGTGATTCATCTTAGCTCTTTAAATAAAAAGCATGATTACAATGATACTATTATAAATATCAATTGTGTTAATGATATGCAAAACCCTAAGCTTGGGGATGCTAGTATTTCTATGCCCACTACTTGTTGCAATGATCATGATTGGGGTGATGTTTCTTATGATCTTGAAAATTTATTTAAGCCCCATGATATATATGAGATTGATAATAATGTTTGCAATAATATTGAAAGTGGGTTTGGAAGAGTGTCAACTTTAGATCCCACATATTTGGAGTATGATCAAATTTAAGATTTTTTTATAAAAGTGGGTTTGGAGAGGTCATGACTTTAGTTAATATTGCTCCCACTATTTGGGAAGAGTGTCAACTTCGTATGCATGTGGATCGTGTTGAGAATATGTTTCGTGATAGATATATTGTTGAATTTTCTTATGATCCTACATGCAATTATTATGAGAGAGGAAAATATGGTTGTAGAAATTTTCATGTTACTAAATTACCTCTCGTTATATTGAGATTGCTATTGTTTCTTTCCTCTTCCTTGCGTAGGCTAGATCTTGCTTGTCTTGCTAATTTGTTTTCCTATAAAATGCCTATGCATAGGAAGTATGTTAGACTTAGATGTGTTTTCCATGTGCTTTATGATGCTCTCCTTGTGCTTCAATTCTTGTCTTTCATGAGAGCATCACTAAAATCGTGCCTAGCTAGGGGCGTAAAACGATAGCGCTTGTTGGGAGGCAACCCAATTTTTATTTTTTTTTGTTTTTGTTGCTGTTGGGGAATAAATATTGCATCTAGCCTATGATTAGATGTGGTTTCATGTTTTTTTTAGTGTTTGTGCCAAGTAGAACCTTTGGGAAGACTTGTGTGAAGTTTATGTGATCTTGCTGTGAAAGACAAAATCGTTAGCGCTAGCTAAAGTAGTCTTCAGATTTTACTGGAGCGTGCTTTCTAGTTGATTCTTCTTTCAGATGATTGGTAGACAAATTCCGCAAATTTACCAATTTAGTTTGAATTATTTGGAGTTCCAGAAGTAGGCGAAACCTGCAGATTACTACAGACTGTTCTGTTTTTGACAGATTCTGTTTTTCCTGTGTTGTTTGCTTATTCCAATGCATCTATGAGTAGTATTGGAGGATATGCACCATAGAGAAGTCGTAATACAGTAGGTTTAACACCAATATAAACAAAGAAATAATTCATTGCTGCACCTTTGAGTAGTGGTTTGCTTTCTTATACTAACGGAGCTCACGAGAATTTTTGTCTAAGTTTTGTGTTGTGAAGTTTTCAAGTTTTGAGTATTGCTTAGATGGACTATGGAACAAGGAGTAGCAAAGGCCTAAGCTTGGGCATGCCCATGGAACCCCAAGTAAATTCAAGCTAATCAAAAGTCTAAGCTTGGTGATGCCCCGGGAAGGCATCCCCTCTTTCGTCTTCATCCATCGGTAACTATACTTGGAGCTATATTTTTATTCGCAACATGATATGTGTTTTTCTTGGAGCGTCTTGTATAATTTGAGTCTTTGCTTGTTAGTTTGCCACAATAATACTTGCTGGACACACCTATTTGAGAGAGTTAAATATGGCCTAGAAATTATTAGAACACTCTATGTGCTTCACTTAAATCTTTTGAGTTGAATAGTTTTTGCTCTAGTGCTTCACTTATATCTTTCAGAGCACGGTGGTGTAATATTTCGTAGAAATTGTTGAACTCTCATGCTTCACTTATATCCTTCTGAGAGTCTATTAAAACAGCATGGTAATGTGTTTAGGCTAAAGAATTAGTCTTCACATGATAGAGATCCAATGTTAATGTAGTAAAAAAATTCACACTAAGTGCATTGAATAAAATGAGATGTTGGATGCTTGATAATAGTTTTGAGATATGAGGATAGTGATATTAGAGTCATGCTAGTGGAGTTATTATGAAATTGAGAAATACTTGTGTTAAGGTTAGTGATTCCCGTATCATGCACGTATGGTGAACCGTTGTGTGACTAAGTTAGAGCATGAGGTATTTGTAAAGTGTCAACCTTTGTGTGGAGGTCGGGGGCGCGCGATGGTTAACTCCTACCAACCTCCCCCTTAGGAGCATGCGTTGATTGCTTTGTTTTGATGACTCGTAGATTCTTGCAATAAGTATACGAGTTCTTATGACAAATGTTAAGTCCATGGATTATACACACTCTCACCCTTCCACCATTGCTAGCCTCTCTTGTACCGCGCAACTTTCGCCGGTACCATAAACCCACTATATATCCTTCCTCAAAACAGCCACCATACCTACCTATCATGGCATTTCCATAGCCATTCCGAGATATATTGCCATGCAACTTTCCACCGTACCGTTCATATGACACGCATCATATTGTCATATTGCCTTTGCATGATCATGTAGTTGACTTTGTATTTGTGGCAAGGCCACCATGCATAATTTTTTATACATGTCACTCTTGTTTCATTGCACATACTGGTACACCGCCAGAGGCATTCGTATAGAGTCATACTTTGTCGTTGTAGTATCGAGTTGTAATATCGAGTTGTAATGAAAGTGTGATGATCATCATTATTAGAGCATTGTCCCATGGGAGGAAAGGCTAAATCTATAAAGCCCCTCCGCCAAAAAAGAAAAAAAAGAGAAATGCCAAAGAAAAAAGGCCCCAATAAAGAGAAAAAAAAGAAAAGAAAAAAGGGACAATTGCTACTATCTTTTTCCACACTTGTGCTTCAAAGTAGCACCACGTTTTTCATTGTAGAGAGTCTCATGTTTAGTCACTTTCATATACTAGTGGGAATTTTCATTATAGAACTTGGCTTGTATATTCCAACGATGGGCTTCCTCAAATTCCCAAGGTCTTCGTGAGCAAGCAAGTTGGATGCACACCCACTAGTTTCTTTTGTTGAGCTTTCATTCATATTTAACTCTAGTGCATCCATTGCATGGCAATCCCTACTCACTCACATTGATATCTATTGATGGGCATCTCCATAGCCCGTTGATACGCCTAGTCGATGTGAGGCTATCTTCCTCCTTTTTATCTTCTCCACAACCACCTCTATTCCACCCATAGTGCTATGTCCATGGCTCACGCTCATGTATTGCATGAAAGTTGAAAGGTTTAAAAAGATAGTGTATGAAAACAAGTGCTTGGCTGAAATCGGGGTTGTGCATGATATGAATATGTAGTGTGAAAACAAGGGAGCATAGCCAACACTATATGATTTTGTAAGGATAACTTTCTTTAGCCATAGTATTTTGAGAAGACATGATTGCTTTGTTAGTATGCTTGAAGTATTGTTATTTCTTATGTCAATATAGACTTTTATCTTGAATTTTTCAGATCTGAACATTCGTGCCACAATTAAGAGAATTACATTAAAAACTATATTGGTTAGCATTCCACATCAAAAATTATTTCTTTATCATTTACCTACTCGAGGACGAGCAGGAATTAAGCTTGGGGATGTTTGATACGTCTCCAACGTATCTATAATTTTTGATTGTTCCATGCTAATATTTATGAAGTCTTGGATGTTTAATGGGCTTTATCATTCACTTTTATATCATTTTTGGGACCAATCTACTAACCCAAAGGCCAGGCCAGATTGTTGTTTTTTTGCCTATTTCAGGGTTTTGCAGGAAAAGAATATCAAACGGGGTCCAAACGGAATGAAACCTTAGCGAGAGATATTTCTGGAGAAAATCACGCACGAAGAACTTGAGAACCACGCCAGAAGAGCCATGAGGGGCCCACGAGGGTGGGGGTGCGCCTCCCTTCCCAGGGCGCGCCCCCTGCCTCGTGGGACCCCCGTGACTCCCCCGGTGCCCTCCTTCTTCCTATATAAGTCCACATACCCCAGAAACTCCGTGAACAGAGGGAAAACCCTAATTCCACCGCCGTACCTTCTGTTCCCGTGGAGATCCCATCTTGGAGCCTGTTCCGGAGCTCCACCAGAGGGGGATCCATCATGGAGGCCTTCATCATCATCATCATCGCCCTCACCATGAGTTGTGAGTAGTTTACCACAGACCTTCGGGTCTATAGCTAGTATCTAGATGGCTTCTTCTCTCTCTCTGGATCTCAATACAAAGTTCTCCTCGGTCTTTGAAGAGATCTATTCGATGTAATCTCTTTTTGCGGTGTGTTTGTCGAGATCCAATGAATTGTGAGTTTATGATCAAGGTTATCTATGAAAGATATTTGGTTCTTCTCTGAACTTTTTATGTGTGCTCATAATATCCTTGCAAGTCTTTTCGAATTATTGGTTTGGTTTGGCCTACTAGATCTATAGTTCTTGCAATGGGAGAAGTGCTTGGCTTTGGGTTCAATCTTGCGGTGTCCTTTCCCAGTGATAGTAGGGGCAGCAAGGCACATATTGTATTGTTTCCATCGAGGATAAAAAGATGGGGTTTATATCATATTGCTTGAGTTTATCTCTCTACATCATGTCATCTTGCTTAAGGCGTTACTCTGTTCTTAAGAACTCAATACACTAGATGCATGCTGGATAGAGGTCGATGTGTGGAGTAATAGTAGTAGATGCAGAATCGTTTCGGTCTACTTGTCTCGGACGTGATGCCTATATACAATGATCATGCCTAGATAGTCTCATAATTATTCGCTTTTCTATCAATTGCTCGACAGTAATTTATTTACCCGCCGTAGAATATCGCTATCATGAGAGAAGCCACTTGAGAAAACTATGGCCCCCGGGTCTATTCTCAACATATCAATCTACATCTACTTTACTTTTACCGCTTTTATTTGCTGTTCTTATAAACCAAAAATACCAAAAATATAGACTATCATATCTATCAAATCTCACTTTCATAAGTGACCGTAAAGGTATTGACAACCCCTTATCGCGTTGGCTGCGAAGTTCTTATTTGTTTGTGCAGGTGCGAGGGACTCGCGCGTGGTCTCCTACTGGATTGATACCTTGGTTCTAAAAAACTGAGGGAAATACTTACGCTACTGTGTTGCATCTCCCTTTCCTCTTCGAGGGAATACAACGTAAGCTCAAGAGGTAGCATCGGGCGTGAATGCGGTAGCTGCTTCAGTGACTTAACCGCCGGTGCGTTGTCTCACTGACATGTGGGCCCAACGGGCATCAGGCCCGCATGTCAGTGACACAGCTACAACACCTCCTGTTAAGGCTGGTGAATGTGGCATTGACATTCTGGAGAGACGGTCATCGTTTCAGGCGGGAAGTGCGCGCTAGCGATAGAAGGGGTTTCGATAGGCCAGGGCGGTCAGACGCTGGCATGGTGGTAAAATGTGAACTCATAGATGACGAGCCTTTGAAGCATATGTGACATGTATTGACAAACAGGCGTCCATGCAACCGCTCTTGTCGCCAGCTAGTATTCGACGACCACCACACAACCATACAGAACTTACGAATAATGGCTGAATCGATCAGACACACACTCGTGTGCAGTGGCACTATGATCAGTTGCTCATGATAGTACATGGAGTACTTAGCACCATAGTACCCTCTCTAGCTAGGCTGTTTTATAGATTGTCGTTGTGATGGACGACATACATGAGCAAGGCGCCGAGTCACGAGTATGACCATTGGTGTTGAGCTAGGTGAATACATGCTCGGTGTTCGCGGAGGCCTCCAACAAACGTCTAAATAGTAATGTCACATACGCATAATTTTGGTTTTTATTTCTTTCTCCACTGACAGGTAGGCCCGCATAGATAGATAGATAAAGAACACGAGCTGATGAGGCGCATGCAGACTGTTTGACTGGTCAACCAGACAAATACGGAGCTACACGCTGAGCTAGTGACCGTATGATCACCATATCTCGTATACAATGATCAAAGTGAGCTATCAAGACAAGTTCAATGACCGCCAATGCATTTTACTCGGTAATAAATGACAAGGATTGAAGGGGAATCCAAATTTCCTTCGTCTTCTGTCCTTGAGCTCTTGACAAACCAAAGCACTTTACGGTTGTCCGGCCACTTCACCCCAGAGCTGTCACCCAACGTCGTTCATGCCACCGCGCCGCCCACTAATCGGTAAGGAAGCGATGGCATCCCGCCGCGCCGAGTTCCTCGCCGCCCACGACCACACATAGAATGGTAGGCAAGCAGTGGCATCCCGTCGTGCCGAGTTCATCGCTGCTCGCGACCTCACACCTATGTGGGTGGAATTTGAAGCTGCCAAGGCCGAATGGGCGGTAGAGCAAGAGGCGGCCAAAGCCGCATAGAGGGAGCGGAAACGTCAGAAAAATCGCAAGAAAAGAGAGGCCCACCGACGCAAGAAAGAAGAGGACACACGCGCTGCTGCAGAGAGGTCGGCGGAGATCCAAGCACGATGGGGTGTCGCTGACAAAGCCGGGAAGGAGAACGACGGCGTCTGGCTAGCATGTGAGAAGTAGTAGTACTAGTAGTTAGTCTGTGTGTCTGTGTCGCCCGTACGTTTGTTTAATTAATTACGAGCATGTAACAATACTACTAGTTACTACTGTAGTTTTTAGAGCAAATCACCAGTACATTAGCCTAGACTCAATGGAAAAATTACTATCCTATGCATCAAATGGCATCTCTTTCTCTATAGGAATTGAGATGCATATCATCTCGCTTCCTATGATTTTCATATTCCTATAAAATTCCTATCCTATATGAACCAAAGGAGGCCTCTGCTGGAGTAACTACTGTAGCTAGCAGTACTGTTGGTACAGTCGTTTTCTTCAAGAAGCGGAATTCAACAAAGTCATGATGGTTCCTTCGTCCGAGCAACTTCACAGTGGGTAAGGTTGGGCCTGTGATATGACGGCTCATTAGTAATTACTGCGGCACGACGACCGGGGTGACTCTCCCTTGGAGTTCTGCGGGCATGACAACGGGACCAGGATGGTTAACGTCCCACATGTCGGCGAGCGGAAGTATTCTTTCCGATATCGAGTAGCAAGGAAACCGCATGGTGTAGTATCACTGGTGATTTATATTTATTTTTTATTTCTAAAATGCTAGTGTTTCAACTCTTACGACGAAGGAGTGCCAAACACACAGCACGTGCTGGATGTCGCACACGTCAGCGAAAGGAGTGGGACATGAATAGCATGGTAGAGCGTCTCCACTTCTGGGTCGGAGACCACACGTAGTAGTACTATTGTACTAGTGGTATGAACGATACAAAGTGTGACCCAGAGAGAAAGACACGTCTAGTTGGAAGGTATCGGGGCATACACGTAAACAAATATAAAACCTAATATGTGCCTCCAATTAATATAGTAGTAGTAAAGTACTTAGTCACATACTCCATAACATCACCGGGCATTGCACGTACAACATTTAGTGATAGCAAGAGACAAATGCCTATATGCCACGCATGTTCATACTATTTGTGCCTTTCTACTTCACTTACTGCGCTACGTTACACAGGTTCGCACGTCCACTCCTGGGTACATGTCCGTCTCATAGTTCCAGTCCCACGTGTTCTTCATATAGATGGAACGATCCTTGCATGACACATGCACCTTGATGCTAGATTTGTCGCGTGTTGGTAAAATGATGAACAAAGCTCACGTAAAAAAATAGAGTGCAAAAACATAGATTCCCGACGACCGAAAAGGAGCAAGGAACCTCGGGGTGGAGCGTCTGCACTCATAATATTTTATATTATTCAGCGATATAAAATCAACCAATCATCTCCACAGTGGACTGGTAGAGTATGAAACACGACAGTCCAGTGTAGTTACATCATACTAGTACATGGCTAACCCACGCTATCACCATATTTCTTGGCTTTCGTGCGACGGCGACCAGAGAAGAGGCGGCGGGAGGGGAATGAATGCAGCTACTGTTTGGGTTCTCCGTCTGGCTTAAATAAATGCGCAGCATCACGTGTACCCGCGGGTGCACAAATTGTAACATACGTGTCTGCTTAAGTGGGCGTCACGTAACTAGTGTGTGTGTGTGATTCTGAGAGACAGAGTGCGTATGTGCGACTCTACTCTTCGGACATGTACTCAACCTTTTGCATCGGGATATAAGTATAATGGTATTTACTTTAGCTAGTGATTTACGTGGCCATGTTAACGTGGTTGTGTAAAAAAATGTCACTTCCTGCTCATGATTTGCGTTATATAATTACAAGCAAGATGCTCGTGCATTGCATGGAACATCAATATGCATTTTTTTACAAAACACACGTTGTGATTTACTGATGCAGGAGTAATCCCATGTGTAAAAACTAATGATATTTCGAGAATTTTATCAGAAAACTGGTATCTCAAGAATGTCATTGAAAAAATGAAAGATGAGAGATAAGGTGAGAAGGAGTGGAGTGTGGTGGTGACTGGTGGTCGGAATGGGCGGAGGCATGGGGATGGATGGAGCCGGCAGGCGGCAGCGGCCACCATGCTAGATTGTTCCGGAGACTTTCTTTTTTAATTGCTCAGCAATGAGGTGTGGGAGATAAGGATGTGGAGAGAGGTGCGGCTATCTTTTGTAAAATTATCATAGTTTGCTTTCTATCCGTCAGATATAGATCAGACGGTCTATATTACAAGATGGCAGGCACACCATCATCGCCAACTCGGTTTTTTATAAGGGTACAGATGATAAGTTTGCTAACTACTAAAGTAAAGTGGAATTTTTTCATGTTATACAAGTAAATTAAGGTGATTGTTTATCATACGGGTAAGGGTGGATGAAGGGTGGTAGGAACAAATGCTCCACCTAGAGCATGTGTGTGTGCGATGGAGTCTCAGTGTGTGTGTGGGGGGGAGAGAGAGAGAGAGATGGAGTCTTAGTGTGTGCGTGTGTGATGGAGTCTTACTGTGTGTGTGTGTGCGTGCGTGCGTGTTTGTGTGTGTGTGTGTGGGTGGGTGGGTGTGTGTGTGTGTGTGTCGCAGGGTCCTCGATGGCGGATGTAATTTAGGTGTGCATGGCTTCATCATAGAGAGGTGATGTGTATGGCAGAGGCGACCAACGATGGGGTGCGAGAGAGAAGAGGGAAGAGAAGGTGTGTGCGCGTGAGAGTAGTCGACATCGAGAGGACGTGTTTGTTCGAGAGATACCGAGGAAAACTACTATATATCGATGGTGCATGTAGGCGGGAATTAAACGAAGGGATGGTCTTATTGGTTTCGGGGATATAGGGGAAGAGTGAGAGAGGGGTAGCTACAAGGAGATTGATAAGTGTGAGTGTGTGTTTTACCCATCCAGATGGAAGTTATGTACACACAAGAAGAGAATGATTCGATGTGGCGTTAGGGTTGAGGGTAATTAACTACGTATGGAGACATAGAGACCTTCAGCGTGCATGTGTGAGAGGTATACATGTATATGTGGGATGTGTGTGTGTGTGTGCGCGCGCGCGCATGATCGAGATAAAAGAAAGAAGACATAAGTCATAAGCTAAGATCAAAGACATGGGAGAGACGGATCGGTATGACAATATGCATGCATGTGAGAATGCAGGGAAGAAGGCCCGACAATTGAGCATGTATTTTTGTCTTTAAGAGATAGTGGCGTGGGCTGGAGCATGCATCTATGGCGAGCAAAGGGAGTGACACACAATGATTCTGCAAAAGATATCTACCTATAAATGAAGAAGGTTGATGGAGAAACAAATAAATAGAAACATAAAGATGCTAGCTAGTGTGCGTTAGAGATAGGAGTCGAGTGGATCAGAAGGCTGAGTTATGGGTGTGGGTGTGAGAGAGATGAGGAAAGGGTGCATGTGACTCGCATACAAACAAATATCATAGAGAAATGAGATCCCGAGAGACGGAGTTTTGTGTCTGCGGGAGAGAAAGATATTTCAAAACGAGAGTAATAGCTAGAGAAACATATGAGGGAACTCAAGATATCTCTAGGGAGAGAGAGTGTGTGTGAGAGCGACATATAAGAGAACATTGGAGAAATATGAGACCGTGGGAGAGAGAGTTTGTGTTTATGTGTGAGAAAGGGATATTTAAGAGGAAGAGTCGTAGGTTCTCATACCTAAGGAGTGAAAGACATCTCTGTATGAGGGGTGTGCGAGTGGCACACAGGGGAATAGTAGAGAGAAATGAGACCCCGGAAGACAAAGTTTTGTGTTTGTGTGAGAGAAAGAGATTCCACATGGAGAATCATAGTTAGACACATAGCAGGGAGCGAGATATACTTAGAGAGAGATAGAGTGATGAAGGCCGAGGGAGAGAGTACCGTCAGTGTGTTATGAAGATAAAAGATCATTGTCGACATACAGGTAGCACGAGAGATACCCGAGAGACGATGAACGCGTATAGGTTAGAGAGATAGTCCTATATAAGCATGAGTGATAGCTATATGAGATGAACATCTAGATTAAATGGAATTCAAATATTTAAACTGGAGATCACGACATCGATAATATCATAACGCAGATTGGTGTATCAAACATGCATATTCATTTGAATTTGGGGACACGTGTAATGTTATATAGTTTATCAATATTGGTGATCCATAGATTCTTTAATTAGAAACAATGCATGGTTTGTATGCAATTAATGTCTAAACGGGATTACACTATATGTTGCATGTGTGAAACTGATACGTCCAAAACGTATCTATAATTTCTGCTTGCTCCATGCCACTTTTGGGTGATATTGCTATGATATTCATACACTTCCATACACTTTTGATCATATTTGGACTAACCTACTAATCCAGTGCACCCCGGTGCCAGTTTCTGTTTTCGGCTGTTTTTGTATTTCAGGTTTTCACGTTACGAGAACTGCCAGGAAAAATCCAGAAAAATTATATAAAAAATCAGCGTTCCAGAACCTACCTTGCGCCCGAAGGACAGCCGGGGGGGGGGGCACCAGGGCTCCAGGCGCCCTG
>LR738714.1:509720027-509755779 GCA_902687465.1 Secale cereale | reverse complement strand
GGGGGCGCCTGGGCCCCCCGAGCCCCGTCTGGTGCCCCCTTCGGCATATATTTAGAGCGTCCTTCGAAACCCTCGGGACGGGAACTCTTTTTCGTGATCTCATCTCTGTTCCGCCGCCGCCGCCGCTTCCAAGATCGGGAGCACCAGGAGAACTCTTCCCGACACCCTGCCGGAGGGGAGGATCACCATCGGGAGCCTCTCCACCACCATGAACGCCTACCGGATGAGTTGTGAGTAGTCTCCCTTGGACCATGAGTCCATGACCAGTAGCTATGTGATGTTCTCCTCCCGTTCTTGTGCTTCACTAATTAGTCCTCGTGAGCTGCCCTACATGATCGAGGCACATATGTAATCCTTATGTTGTTGCTATGATGAGTTTGCTGGGATCCGATGGATTATGAGATTATGTTCAGATTGTTCTTGAGTAATATATTTGATCTACCTCTTTTATATTTATGTTCATAGGTAATTCTTGCATGTTCTCCGTTGTTATTTATTGCTTTGGCCAAGTAATACGTAGTGACTCCAAGAGGGAACGTTATGCTTGATTGTGGGTTCATGCCCCTCGATGACTAGCTTGAGTGACAGAAACATGAGTCTAGGGGATGTGCTGTTGCCACAAGGGGGAAAACAACGGTGCTTGTGCCCGCGGGTGCAAGGATTGTTTACTTTACGCAAAGTTCTTTTAATGCAGTTGTCTGTTGCTTTGAGTTTACACTATGGGTGGGGCTCGCAACTTAATACCAGCGAGATGTTCTGGATAGATATCTCAAGGTGGATGATTAGTAGTAGATATTGATGGATTTCGGTCTACTTACTTTGGCGTACCGCCCATGCTTTGAACCTCAACCTTTCTTGCAATGTAGTCAGCATTGGTTTGCGTTCGTGGTCCTGTCAATTGCCCAGCTGTAATTCGTTTACCTCACATAGCTGTTTTATCGTCTTTTGGGAGAGAGACATCACTAGTGAACATCATGAGACTCCGGTCCATATTACCATCATTGATCACATCCGCTATTTACTTTTCGCTTTTACTTAGTATTGCAAACATTATCTATCACTACTATCATTTGCGTTTAATCCTTTGTGAACTACAAGGCCGGAGGGATTGTCAACCTCTCTGTACTCGTTGGGAGCAAAGTTATTTGTATCTATGTGCAGGTCCATGTTGATTGCTAATATCTGGCGCCGTTAGCAATTGACACCTACTTGTTGAACCTAGGAGTCTCTGGGGATTCGATCCTTGGCATCTTTGCTAAGGGAAAAACTGCCACAACACTGCATCTTACACCTTCCACTTGGGGTAACCAACGAGGGGTTAGAGGCCCATCAATGAGTTTTTCTGGCGCTGTTGCCGGGGACTCCACTCTTCAGGATAGGGGAGTTGCATGCTATCTTTTACTTTTGCTTTTTAGTCTTGTTAGTTTACCTTTCAGTTTTTGCTTTAGTATCCTTTATCGAAAATCACAAAAATAGTTATCTTGCTTGCTTGCTATTATGGGTTCTACCAAAAACACTAAATGGGAGGAGTACACCCCTTCTTCCATTACCCCAATTACCACCGTCGGGATCTACAAAAGTAATAAACCTTGTGATTATATTAGTCTTGACGGAGGGTTATGCCCATGGCATGGTCTTCCAGGAAAAGAGGATGAGCCTCAGTTTAAAATTGCTCCTAAGCTTCCCCAAACTTGGGAAGATGTTCAAACTGTTATAATAGAGAGCGATTCAAACAAAGAGGATGACACTACAATTCTGCCCACTAATGATAAAATTGATTTTGAAAATTGTAGTATTTCAGAAGTTGTCACCTTTCTACAAGGAATGGCCAAAGATCCCCACACTAGCACGCTTAATCTTGCCTTCACAGAGCACGTCACTAATTCTCTTATCAAAGCTAGGGAGGAGAAACTTAGAGTAGAAGCCTCCATACCTAGAAAGCTAGAATATGGTTGGGATCCTATGATTAAAATTAAGATAAACAACTTCTCATGCTATGCTTTATGTGATATTGTAGCCAGTACTTCTATTATGCCCAAAAGACTATATGATATGCTTAAATTGAAACCTTATGATTCTTGTTCTTTTGGTGTTCGTCTCATTGATTCTTCCATAAAGAAACCTTTGGGGAGGATCGACGATATTCTTATCATTGTCAATGACAATTATGTTCCCGTTGATTTCACTATTATGGATATTGAATGTGATCCTTCATGTCCAATTATTTTGGGACGTCCCTTTTTACGCACCGTTGGTGCTATCATTGACATGAAAGAGGGTAATATAAAATTTCAGTTTCCTCTCAAGAAAGGGATGGAACACTTCCCTCGAAAGAAGATCAAGTTACCTTTTGAGTCCGTTGTACGGGCTAGCTATTCTTTTACTCTTGATAAAACTTGATCTATATGCATTATGCCTAGCTTAAAGGCATAAAAGAAAGCGTTTTTGGGAGGCAGCCCACATAAATAAATTTTTATATTTTGCTTTTGTTGTGTCTTGATGTTGTTTACTACAGTAGCATCATCATTGTATCTTTGCTTTTCATATTTGTGCCAAGTATAGCCTCTGATTGCTAGAAAGTTCAAAAGTTGTGAGGTGCTGTCCAGAAAACAGATTCTGTCTTTGGATAGAAAAATTCGTATAAAATCACCAGATCATCTTTTTGGTCTTAATTTTTTCGACAGCGTTCTCTATATAATTGTCTTTCGTGCGTCTGTTCTGAGTTTTTTGATTTGAGTTGCAGAAGTGCCCCGAACAAATCAATTACTACCTGCTGTTCTGTTTTTCACAGATTCTGTCCTGTTTTGCCTTTCCTTCATTTTGCAAACCAAGAGCTTGCTTTTTCTTTGCAACAACCTTTTGGCAATCTTGAGAAACAGTAGAACTTCAATAATATCTTTATTTCCAGCAAGGTATAAATATTTTATTAAGGGTACTAACCTCGCTAATCAGATTATAATGAGTTATGTATGAAGGGAGTTTTCAAGTGTGCGAGGGAAGATGATAAAAAGATTCAGGAGTGTCAAGCGCTCAAGCTTGGGGATGCCCCCGTGCACCCCCAAGAAATATTCAAGGAGACTCAAGCGTCTAAGCTTGGGGATGCCCCCATGCATCCCCTTCTCCATCAACATTATCAGTTCGTCTTTCGTTCCACTATATTTTTATCACTTCATGTGTTATGTGCTATGCTTGGAGCGTCTTGCTTTAAGTTTTCTTTTTAGTTTTCATAACGAGTCGGAACTCAGCGTTATTTATGTGGGAGAGAAACACGCTCCACTTCTACCTAGAACATAACATAGAATTTTCATGTCTATCTTTGCTGTGTGTGTTCTTCGTCTTTTAAATAGCTACTATCATGCTCTGCTCTTAGTAGTAATGCTTATCTTTTCAAAGAGCTTTTGTTTAGTTGGTTGCTTGAACTCTCTTTAATTATCATGCTCACCTTATTAAGAGAGTTTGCTTCCGTTGCATTGGTTGATATGTCTATTATAAAGATGCTACGTGCATGATGGCGCTTAGTAGTTCAGGTTTTCTTGTGGTTAGTCTCAAATAGCTGGGGGATTCCCAATGTGTTATTGGAGTACCAACATGATTTGTTTGCCAATGATTTGGTATGGTTTATTAATATCTTCCTTTGAGAATTTATTTTGATTGACTTGGCGTATGCTCACGCATATTTAAGACTGTAAAGAAAGTCTGTCAAGCCTTGATGATCTTTTATTTCCGAGTAGCGATATAACTTCCATGGCTGATTCAATATTGCTTTGTCGCTCTGCATGATTATGACCGTCATTGCTCTCTTAGTTGGTCGCTCCCAGTCTTTTGCTAACCTCCACCTGTACTAAGCAGACTAACTTTGCAATACATAGCTCATGGGAAAGTAGCTTAAAAACTATTGTGGTAAAGAATATGTTGCTTATGTATCTTATTTCTTATAAGTTGCTTGCTGAGCGGTAACCATGTTTCTGGGGACGCCATCAACTGTCACACTTTTGTTGAATATCATGTGAGTTGCTATGCATGTTCGTCTTGTCTGAAGTAAGGGTGATTTGCCATGGGTTGAATGAGTATGCATATTGTTAGAGAAGAACATTGGGCCGCCAACCAAAGCCATGTATCATGGTGGAAGTTTTAGCTTGGACATTAATCCTCAATCTCTTATGAGAATATGCTTATGCATTAAAGAGGAGTCCATCATCTATTTTCTATGTTGTCCCGGTATGGATGTCCTCAAGTTGAGATCTATCAAAAACGAGAAATCAAATGCGATTTATCTCCTTGGACCTTTGTACAGGTGGCATAGAGGTACCCCTTTGTGACACTTGGTTGAAACATATGTAATGCAATGATAACCCATGGAAATCCGAGCTAATTAGGACAAGGTGCGAGCACTATTGGTATTCGATGCATGAGGCTTGCAACTTATAGGATGTCTTATGCATGACACATATGAAGTACTACTACCGTTGACAAAATTGCTTCTATGTTTTCAAAATAAAAAGCTCTAGCACATAACCATTCTTTTTCTTTTATGTTGAGTCTCCACCTTCTTTTAAAAGCACCAACTATTGAGAGCATGATTGTCATTCTGAGTGTAATGTGCATTGTCCCAAAGTAGCATTGTCTTTTGCATGATTGTGATATCGTTATTTCTGAAATCATTGTATCTAGTCATCACTTAAACCTTGAAGGTGCCCCTGCATTTATGTTTTGCTTCACTAAAGGGGGCAAGCTAGATATCACTTTATCATATTTGCACATCATGTTCATTGCAAATCTATTTGATGTTTCAATGTCATGTTGTAAAACTTTCAGTCATTTGTGATTTTCTCATGAGGCAACTTAATTACTATAGATTCATTGTCTCAGTAAGCTTTTGTCATATGACTATGAATAAGTCCTATATGGTTAATAGCATGTCACCACAGAAATTATTCTTGTTATCATTTACCTACTCGAGGACGAGCTGGAATTAAGCTTGGGGATGTTGATACGTCCAAAACGTATCTATAATTTCTGCTTGCTCCATGCCACTTTTGGGTGATATTGCTATGATATTTATACACTTCCATACACTTTTGATCATATTTGGACTAACCTACTAATCCAGTGCACCCCAGTGCCAGTTTCTGTTTTCAGCTGTTTTTGTATTTCAGGTTTTCACGTTACGAGAACTGCCAGGAAAAATACAGAAAAATTATATAAAAAATCAGCGTTCCAGAACCTACCTTGCGCCCGAAGGACAGCCGGGGGGGCCACCAGGGCTCCAGGCGCCCTGGCGGCGCCCCCCCCCCTGGGCCGCGCCGGGGGGGCGCCTGGGCCCCCCGAGCCCCGTCTGGTGCCCCCCTTCAGCCTATATTTAGAGCGTCCTTCGAAACCCTCGGGACGGGAACTCTTTTTCGTGATCTCATCTCTGTTCCGCCGCCGCCGCCGCTTCCAAGATCGGGAGCACCAGGAGAACTCTTCCCGGCACCCTGCCGGAGGGGAGGATCACCATCGGGAGCCTCTCCACCACCATGGACGCCTCCCAGATGAGTTGTGAGTAGTCTCCCTTGGACCATGAGTCCATGACCAGTAGCTATGTGATGTTCTCCTCCCGTTCTTGTGCTTCACTAATTAGACCTCGTGAGCTGCCCTACATGATCGAGGCACATATGTAATCCTTATGCTGTTGCTATGATGAGTTTGCTGGGATCCGATGGATTATGAGATTATGTTCAGATTGTTCTTGAGTTATATATTTGATCTACCTCTTTTATATTTATGTTCATAAGTAATTCTTGCATGTTCTCCGTTGTTATTTATTGCTTTGGCCAAGTAATACGTAGTGACTCCAAGAGGGAACGTTATGCTTGATTGTGGGTTCATGCCCCTCGATGACTAGCTTGAGTGACAGAAACATGAGTCTAGGGGATGTGCTGTTGCCACAAGGGGGAAAACAACGGTGCTTGTGCCCGCGGGTGCAAGGATTGTTTACTTTACGCAAAGTTCTTTTAATGCAGTTGTCTGTTGCTTTGAGTTTACACTATGGGTGGGGCTCGCAACTTAATACCAGCGAGATGTTCTGGATAGATATCTCAAGGTGGATGATTAGTAGTAGATATTGATGGATTTCGGTCTACTTACTTTGGCGTACCGCCCATGCTTTGAACCTCAACCTTTCTTGCAATGTAGTCAGCATTGGTTTGCGTTCGTGGTCCTCTCAATTGCCCAGCTATAATTCGTTTACCTCACATAGTTGTTTTATCGTCTTTTGGGAGAGAGACATCACTAGTGAACATCATGAGACTCCGGTCCATATTACCATCATTGATCACATCCGCTATTTACTTTTCGCTTTTACTTACTATTGCAAACATTATCTATCACTACTATCATTTGCGTTTAATCCTTTGTGAACTACAAGGCCGGAGGGATTGACAACCTCTCTGTACTCGTTGGGAGCAAAGTTATTTGTATCTGTGTGCAGGTCCACGTTGATTGCTAATATCTGGCGCCGTTAGCAGTTGACACCTACTTGTTGAACCTAGGAGTCTCTGGGGATTCGATCCTTGGCATCTTTGCTAAGGGAAAAACTTCCACAACACTGCATCTTACACCTTCCACTTGGGGTAACCAACGAGGGGTTAGAGGCCCATCACTCTCTCATCAGAATCTAGTGATAGCACACAAGTGTTTAGAGGGGCGCCCCTATATTAGAATATCCTTTACGAAGATAATCTCACAACTATTTACGTTTTCATGGTTCTCAGATATTATACGTAATTACATTGAATATCAAAATCCGCGCATCAGAAGAATATTGTGGAACACTGCAATGACTTACAAAATTGGCACCAAGGCATTGAGTGCCATTCTGGATGCAATGAAACTCATACGCTCCCGACCTATAGATTCTTGTTCAGAATATGATCCTAATGACTATTCTAACCTCGAGGAGTCAAAGGAAGATGGCCTGTCATGTTCACCCATCAAGGTGACTGCTCTAATTTGGCAAGGTTTTAATTATTGCGTGTATCTTGCATATGTTGTCTTGCATTTCTTCTACTTTGTTGCACCGCCATCTGCTTAGTTTACTCATCATATATGTCGAGATGCCATGCCCATCCATTATCAATACATATTCCATCTATCATCATACCATGTTTTTTCACTCAAATGATGTTCTTGTGCATCAGACGTCAAAAAGGAAGAGGGTGATTGCCGAACCTGAAGGAGCACCAGCAAAATCCTTGAAAAACGTGGTTGTGCCGGAGAAATCAGACAGCACCCCACTTATTTTGGCTGTACAACCAGTGACACAAAATGTAGGACCGACTCCAGCAGACTGTACCCATACTTCACTGGCCACACCACTAGCCCCACCACACAGGACCTGCACTCCAGCAAAAGGTATGCTAATTTCAGTTGCCATAGCACCAGCCGTACCACAGAAAAATCCCACTCCAGCAAAAAAAGTACAGCAAGTCCACCGGCCGAAGACCTATCCCAACTACAGAGACGGCCAATTCCTGCATATTGGAACCCCATTCCAATTATTCCCAGTTTAAAAGACAATGCTTTCAATGTTGTTAGGGACTACGTGCATATATTCCCATCATTGGAAGATTATAGGGAAGACAAACACCATTTTCACATCTTCCTGTCCCACTTACGTGTAAGTGCTATTATTCATGGTGATTATTTTCCTATTTTCTGCTGATTGAACACATCAATGATTCACATTACATTGTTGTAAGTAGGTGAGGGTCAATCTGGATAGTCATGACGAGCAAAGCTTGCTTGCGCTTTTCAAGGAAGCATTGCAGCAGTATTGGTGTTACCTGAGGAAATCACACTTTGATGGCAAGTCTATAAACGAATTTCTGGTGAAGTCTCCTGTGCTAAATTTAGAAGACATTGAATGGAAAAACCTTGTTATGCACTGCTCTCGTTCCGAGGATGAGGTACTGTCTACGATATCGCATGACAATTTGAACTTCTACTTTTCCGCATGTTCCTTACGGATCTTTTTTACTGGAAATCTGCTCGAAAAAGAATTCCGGTTTGAAAATAACGACAGGATATCGCAAATATGATGTCCGCTGATTTGCTCTTGTTAGTACCTGTTGTCCTGTATCACTGTACTTGCATACATACCTGGTTCATTATGTGACAGCAGTATGCATGATAGCTTGCTTATCAATTTTTCGCTCCAAATTATTTGATATGTATGAATGGTTACATTAGTGTACAATATATCCAATGCCAATGAATTTTTGTAGCTCTGCATTGTTCTTGTAAGTACATGTTGTCCTTTATCAGTGTACTTATATTGACAGGTAGTTGTTCATGTACCATCACTCTGTAGCTTATTTTCCTTTGCCCTCCATTTTCTACACATAGGATCTATATGTACTCTTACCATAAGGTTGGATAACACCGATCGTACTGAAGAAGTTTAGCTCTGCATTGCTCTTGGCTGTACGTTTTGCCTGTATCGATGTACTTACATTTATAGCTACTTGGTTATGTAGCATCACTCTTCATCTAATCTTAAATATTCTCCATTTTTCATATATTGTCACATCTATATTTACTCTTAACAAAATGTAGAATAAAGGCAATGCTTATGAAGAAGATTTCGTGGTAAACTTCTTGAATTGCCCCCCCCCCCATTAGAATGGACAAGGGCTTTATAGAGCATGCCTTCACTAATAATGTAAGTTTGTCCTTCTCAAGCCTTCAAACTTTGTTGTGTATATTTGGTTAGGCATGACTGCAACAGCTGTTTATTTTTGGTGTTTGCATCAAATTGCATGTTTAAAGTTTATTATGTACTCTAGTTCATAAACAAAAGTTTGTCCTTCTCAATTTAAGTTTTCAGTTGTACAACCAAGTCCTTCTTCATACCATGTAAATTAAACTATACAGAGAAATTAATCTTATTTTGCCAATCTGAAATGGGATAAATTGACAGCACACTAACCATTGATACTTACGAGTTCTTGATCTGTAATCCAGTGGTGTCGTGAAGCAGCCAACTCATTCACAATGTCATTTCCTGCCATGTCTTGACCTGAACAATGACATATTGTGTTAATGCTATTTTAAACTATGTAACTTTATTCGTCAGTAAGAAATGTGATGAATTGTCAGCACTGATACTTATATGTGGAAAATCTGTCATCTGTCTGCTTGCTTATCTTTCAGAGTGAGGAGGATATAAGTGTCAAACAAGTGCAGTCTCACCAGCTTGCTCAGCTGCTTGCGCTGCAGCTCCCGAGTAGGGCTAACCTTTCTTGAACTCTATTGAAGTGATGTCGGTTTTGTATATTATTTTGTCGGCATGTTTAGTTGCACTGGTGGCGATCTTTGATGCCCAGTGTATGTAATCTGTTGTCTGCTTGTGCTTTATTATCATAGTGGCGAACTTTGATGCCCAGTGGATGTAATATGCCGCAATTTCTTTATTGTATAGTCTAGGTTTTTTCTTATTCACGATGCTGCCGTTATTTTACTATATATATATATCATGTCTTCGCAGTAAACCGGCCAAACCGTAAAATTACGGTACATAATCGGGTCGTCATGCAAATCACCATGTATGTTCCGCATCATGGGCCCCGTCATCTTGGTCCGTTAATAGGCCTAAATGTAAACTGGCCCACTAGTAGATTCGGGCCTTTAATAGGCCGAGTAAACCACCGGCCCTATTTTCCTAGGAAAACTCAATGGGCCTTTAGGAGGCTGAAAATTAGGTTGGGCCTGAAACGTGCCGAACAGCTCATGGGCCGGCAGCAGGCCGAAATAGACCCCGGCCCATGAATGTGCCAATCAAATCACGGGCTTATAACATGCCAAAATTGTCTCGGTCCTTGTTTGGCCCAATCAGATTATCGACTGCGAGCAGGCCGGATGCAAACCGGGCCGTAGTTAGGCCCAACTATATGACGGGCTTTTAATAGGCCGATATTTATATAGGGCCGAAATATTAAACGGGCCCTTAACAGGCCGAAACTAATATCAGGCCGAATTACTAAATGGGCCTTTAGCAAGTGGGCCCAAAAGCATAGCGTCCAGTTAACGGGCCGAATCTGATATGGGCCATAATTTAGCCCAAAGCCTCTTAAAGGGCCGGACCTGATCTGGGTCGTAATTTGGCCCAGAACATGGTAGGCTTTTAACGGGCCGGATCTCATATGGGCCATTATTAGGCCCGAAATGTGGCAGTCCATTAATGGACCGGATCAAATATGGGCCGGCATTTGGCCCAAAATATGGCAGCCAGTTAATGGGTCGGCCTACTAGGGTCCTCGAAATCTTGTGGGCCTACAGCTGGGCCGGCCCATTAATGTCGGCGAAATCTCGTGGGCCTTTAGCTGGGCCAGCCCCTTATGGTCCACAAAAATTTTGTGGGCCTTCACCTGGGCCGGCCCATTATGGCCCGCAAAAATCCTGTGGGCCTTTACCTAGGCCGGCCCATTATGACCCGCAAAATCTTGTGGGCCTTTAGCTGGGCCGGCCCATTATGGTTCACAAAATCTTGTGGGCCTTTAGTTGGGCCGGCCCATTATGGTCCGCAAAATCTTGCGGGCCTTTAGTTGGGCCGGCCCATTTAAACTTTATGGGCCACTTTTGGGCCGGTCCACGTGTCAACATATCATAGGCACATATCGCCCATTGGATGAGTGACACCTGTGCTAACGCGGAGCTGACACGTGTTTCCGTCAGCCAATCAGAATTTTACACGTGGAAAATCCCCATTGGTCCGGGCTGTTAACGGGTTATCGGATCCAAAACCGGACCCGATATGTCACGCCCCGAGACTGGGCCTATGCGAGACAGTCGCCGTGCGCCTAGGCCAGAGGGCTATAGTCACGCAAGGCGTGATTAAGCAGGCATAAACCAACAATGGATCACAAAAGCTCATATATTGACTATACAAATTCCTTGACATTTACAACATCACGTAAAATTTTCTAATCGCTTCCCACCCGCTGGTCAAGCCTAGTCTTGGATTATGACATCTTCTGGGAGTTCTTACGCTAATCAGAGACTGCATCTAAAAAACAGAGGAAACAAGGGTGAGTACGATAAATCATACTCAGCAAGCAGATACTTCACTATTCAACAAGGAGCAATGTTATGATGGTGTAGATCAACAGATGAACTGAATCCAAAGGGTAAACAAGATAATAATCAATGGAACATATTTTGATGTAAATGGACAGAAGAACAATATAACTGGATTTAAAGGGAACATCTGGAAAATATATTGGCGTCACACATGACCGCAAGCTTCACAACCCGGGAGTCACAGGGGTGAAATTTCACACTTTTACGCTCTTAAGAGGGATACTCCGACGTCAACAGCCTCGACCAGAACCACACAGGTTCTAGAAGAGCAGAGCTCTTGTACCTACTAAGACCCAGACACCTGGACCTATTGATGTTGGTCGCTCCTACGGATCCATCACCGACACATTCCCGAACAAGGTCCGTCCTTAGCGGAGAGCCCAGACAGTCCCATACCTGAACTGTGACCGGTACAATATGTTTGCCATCGTGACACCAATATAGATGGATAGAATATGGCATGTGACTGGATCAACGATAAGATTACTGAAATATCAGCAAAAACAATGCACTCATTCCTTTACACGAGCTCCTCTCAAAATACACTGATTCCATCCACAAATGGATACAAAGACGACATGTCTCTCTCGAATACTAGAGATCGATGAAGCAATTAATAAGATCAAGGTGCAGCAGCACAATTAGATAATCAAAGAAGACAACAACAAAGCAGGATTGGGGAGTTAGCAAAGCAGCTACTTGCCTTACTAGAGATAATTATTCTTCGTTGCATGATAATCTTTATCGGATATATTCTTCCTGGTCAGTCGACCCACCGCTATATAAACACTACACCATAGTAGTCGGCTGGCCAACTATCTCTGTATAATTTCTTATGTGTATGCATGCTCATCAGCACCTTCCCCACACTCTCTTTCTACAAGTATATTCATTAGTGTCTCCCCCTCGCTCTAGTCTTCTCTGACTTCTGTCTTTCTTCTCTGGGTGTTGCGAAAGTGCGGTGTGAGTAGCAGCTATTTATAGGAGATGATCATCGATCGCTAGCTAAAATATTTGAGTCGTAGTTCCTTTGGGACCTGATCCTTGGAGTTGGTGAAAAATGATTTGGCTACTGCCCCTACACCTAGTGTAAAGGCCAAATCAACCTGGCCACCATGGGAAGAGTACACGTATAGGACTAGAATGTCCAAACTAATAGCTTGTGCCAACACAACATCCACGTACATAGATGTTTTACTTAGCTTGGAAGGATCCCTACACACGTGTGCATTCTCATGATTACATACATGCATGACAGAAAACATGACCTACTGTGACAAACACGTATCATCACGGAAGTGTATTTTTTGTAGTGTACACAATAATAAGACCGCATGCCAAGTTTCACCCCATTCCGGGAACATTTTCCGGCCACTTATAAAACAAGGTTTCGGAGGTGCCGCGGGCGCGTGCGAGTGTATCTGGGCTCAGAACGGACAACGGAAAGTACGAGGGTATCAGGCAACTGCGAATGGATGCAAGTTTGAAAATTATGCAGACGAAATGCACATGATGACATGGAAAAGTGCAACACGCAAGCAGATGACATGGCAACAGCAGCGAACAAGAGGAAGACACCTGGCGCATCGGTCTTGGGGCGTCACACCTGGTCTGAACAAGAAAGCTCCAGCCAAGAGAGTGCCAATGTCAAAAGTAAGAGCTTCCACTCAAGAAACCATGGTGTTTACTTTTGAAACAAGAGATGATGAGCCTGCAGGATCCAAGAAGAGAGCTAGGAAGACTACAGCCAGAGTGGTTGGCAAGCCATCTATGAGAGATGATGATGATGATGATGATGTTGGTGATGTTGCAGATGAGCCTGTTGCACCTGTTGCAAAGACTTAGAAGCTGATGGGGGATGCCATCAAAGACAGGGCTGCTCCATCCAAGCCCAAAGCTGCCCCCAAAGCTTCGGCACCCAAGAGATCCACCAGAGACATTCTAGCAGCTGAGAAGAACAAGGCCCTAGTGCCAGATGTTCTAGAGGAAGAGCAAGATCAAGAAGAAGAATCCTCAGATGATGATGAGTCCATGATGCTCAGGAAGCTTAAGCCAAAAATTCCAGATCATAATGATGCCCATCTTGTTGCTAAAAACATGAAACTGAGAAAGGATGCAGGTCTGAGACGTTGGAGATAGATTGATCTGTATGCTACCAGGAGGAGAACTGTTGTGGACTATAGATTTCACACCAAGGAACAGCGGGACTTCTATGAGACAGTCTTGTTGGACAAGAAGCCCATTGTCTGTGACATGAAGTGGGTTGACTGGAAATACATCGACAAGCATGCTGATTTCTTTCCATGTGTGCATGAAAGCTTCAGGAAGAATGAAGTTGACAAGTTTGTGGGAAAGAAACTGGCTAGATGGAACGATGAGATGATCATGCAATTCTACTCCACTGCTCATTTCTATCCATATGGTAGAATTGTATGGATGACTGAAGGAACCAGGTACCAATCAACGGTTGTTGAATGGGCAAGTCTGATCAATGCCCACAAGGAGGATGACAATGACATAGATGTGTATGCCAAGCCCAGGAAGGATCATGACTCTATGGCAAACATGTACAAGCCAATTCCTGACAAGGACTTGCAGACTCACAAGCTTGGCTCCATATATCATTTGATGTCTGGATTGACCACCATCAACACTATACGAAGGCACACCTTGTTGTCCAAGTCAGGATATCATAGAATGATTCGAGGTCACTCCATTAACTTGCTCCACATGTTTGATGTTCCATAAAAGTTCATGGTCATGAGCCTGATTGTTGAGACAATCAAGTGGACAGCAGCAGACCAAAAGAGGTCTTGTGGATATGCCCCTCACATTCAGATGCTTATCAACCCAAGGTTGGAGAAAGGGACATATCTGCTTGACAAGAGGCATCTACTTCTTAGGTCAGGTTTTGAGGACAACGAAGTTGTCATGGATGCATCCCATCCTACTTCTGTTGAAGGCCAAGAGAAGATTGCACAAGCAAAGGCAGCCAAGCTAGCAAGTGCTTCTGGAGCTCCCAAGACCAAGCAAGATCAGCTCAGTTATCTGCTTGAGGCAACTTTGAGGATTGAGAAGATTTTGGCCAACTTGACTCAAAATCAAGCAAGCCTTGAGAGGATCATTGACACTAAGTTCTATGATCAAGATGTGAAGGTCACAGAGATCCAGACTACTATAGAGAAACTCAAGGAAGATGCTGAGGACAGAGATACAACAAATGCTTTGCAAAGAGTCCCGAGAGGACCAAGATCTTCAGCTGTGCCAGTTGTCTAGCCCAGGCCTACACTTTCAGCTAATGCAGCCACTGTCACAGTTGTCCCTCCAGTATCAACACCTCCATTACCACAGACTTCATGGGAAGTGTTTGCAGATGCTCTTATCCCCACGCCATCTACATACACCAGAGCCACCAGCGAGAAGACTTCTTCAGCAGCTCCCGGAGATCGTGCCTAGAGTGCCGCATAACACTATGCATTTTCGAGCTTTTTGGTAACTTGTTGCCAAAGGGAGAGAAAGTGCATAGATCATTAGGCTTCAAGAGAGAGTGTTTTGCTTCTCTTTATTGGTTTTTGCTTACTACTTCGTTCATTTGTTCGCTTGGTTATTGCTACAATTTGCTTATGTGTGTGAGATACTTTATGTGCTTTATCATTTCATACTATGCTTAATATGTGCCTATTTGATTTTGTATGATCATTCACTTGTTATTTTGGTGATGAGTGTTTATTGCTTAAATCTTATCATTTTGAGTGCTCCACCAAGATGTATGTAACATGGAAGAGTAACACATGATCCGAATCGATTATGCATTTGCATTCAAAAGTTAATCTTAAATAATGCACAAATTTATGGGGAGCTCTTACTTATCACATACTTCTCAAAGCGACGATATATTTCATTCTTATTATCATTTGTCGAAGCTTTGATCTATATGTTGTCATCAATTACCAAAAAGGGGGAGATTGAAAGTGCAACTAATCCCCGGGTGGTTTTGGTAATTAATGAAAACATATAGCTCATTGAACTAATATCCTTTCAAGATAAATATTTTAGGAAGTTCAATGGTTGGCATGGCATGGATTAGAAATGTGGACCCCTAAAAAAGCTAAGGACAAAGATTGGCAAAAGCTCAAGACTCTACATTTTCATTTTAGTGATCCAAGATCACATTGAGTCCATAGGAAAAGCATATACTATTAAAAGGGGATGAGGTGTTACTTAATGGTCTACTTGCTCAAGTGCTTAGTAATAAGCTCCAAATCCCTCAACCACTTTCTCATTTCCACATATGTCCCCAACCTAAAAAGTCAAACTCAGCCCCACCGATTTGATCTATCCGGTGCCATCGAGTTCACTTGATATAGTCACTGCCACAAACCCTAATCAGTTTGGTTTCACCGATAGGGATCTCGGTCTCCCCGAGATGGGAATGCAAACTCTCTGTTTCCCTTTCGTAACGTTTTGGTCTAACCAAGATGAGAGAATCGGTCCCACCGAGTTGGCATTACAAACTCTCTGTTTCCTCTTCGTAACGTTTTGGTTCCACTGAGATGAGCGAATCGGTCCCACTGAGTTTGCCTGACCAACACTCTGTTAGCCTATTACCATAATCGGTCTCACCGAGTTTGTGTAATCGGTCAAACCGAGTTGAGGTTTTACCCTAACCCTAACGCATCGGTCTCACCGAGTTGATACTGCCGGTCCCACTGAAATGTTTAACGTTCACATTTTGAACTGCTTCGGTCTGACTGAGTTTGTTTATTCGGTCTGACCGAGTTGGGTCAAATGTGTGTAACGGTTAGATTTTGTGTGGAGGCTATATATACCCGTCCACCCATTCTCCATTAGTGAGAGAGCCATCAGATCGTGCCTACACTTCCACTATTCATTTTCTGAGAGAGAACCACCTACTCATGTGTTGAGACCAAGATATTCCAATCCTACCATATGAATCTTGATCTCTAGCCTTCCCCAAGTTGCTTTCCACTCAAATCGTCTTTCCACCATATCCAAATCTGTGTGAGAGGGTTGAGTGTTGGGGAGACAATCACTTGAAGCACAAGAGCAAGGAGTTCATCATCAACACACCATTTATTACCTTTTGGAGAGTGGTGTCTCCTAGATTGGTTAGGTCTCACTTGGGAGCCTCCAACAAGATTGTGGAGTTTAACCAAGGAGTTTGTAAGGGCAAGGAGATCGCCTACTTCGTGAAGATCTACCCTAGTGAGGCAAGTCCTTCGTGGGCGACGACCATGGTGGGACACACAGGGTTGCTTCTTCGTGGACCCTTTTTGGGTGGAGCCCTCCGTGGACTCGCGCAGCCATTACCCTTTGTTGGTTGAAGTCTCCATCAACGTGGATGTACGATAGCACCACCTATCAGAATCACGCCAAAAACATCCGTGTCTCCAATCGCGTTTGCACTCTCCAACCCCTCCCTTTACCTTCATATGGAATGATTTACTTTCCGCTGCCACAACTCTAGAATTGCATGTATAGGAAGATTGGTTGACTTGTGCTAAGTTGCTAAAATCTACCAAGACTTAAAATTGGGAAAAGGCTAAGTTTTTATTTGGTCAAGTAGTCTAACCCCCCCCCTCTCGACATACTTTCGATCCTACACGGTCCTCTGTCACTTACTCCATACAGGAGTTTCATTGTCATCCTCAACAGGATTCCCCACGTGTTCCATCGCAATGGTGGGTTCATGAATTACAGCAAATTCCTCACTAGATGGAGTATGTATCTCCTGATTTGATGAATTCGACATACCCTTCATAGGAAATATGTCCTCAAAGAAAGTCGCATCATTCGACTCCATAATTGTACCAATGTGCATGTCGGATACCTCAGATTTTATTATCAAAAATCTATAGCCAATGCTATGAAAAGCATAGCCGAGAAGAACACAATCCACGACATAAAGGCAATCTGGATGCTAAAATTTTTATCTTGGAGCAAGGGAATGTTATGGGAAAAGAACGTATCCAAGAGTTTTTCAATTGTGTTGGGAATCTAAGTCTTGATGATGCTCTATACTTAGAAATACTAGATCTTATGCGGATGCTATTTCAGCACTAGTACCGAAACTAGAAAGTAAATTTATCCGTACTCATCCCACTTTGCAAATATTGTTTTTTGAGCTTCCCGATATAAAAAATCCTAGAGCTAAAAAGTTGGCTACTCTTGTCCTTATGAATGAATTTGATTACATAATACAGGAAGCTAGAGAAATCTTTGGTTTTTATGGTATGAATCGTGAAAAACCCGTGATAGATGAAACTCTTTACAATAGTGATTATGCTTTAAGACATTTGCTTGGGGATAATAGAATCTTTGATGAGAATCTTAAGAAGGAAGTCCCCATTTTAGATATAATCCAACAAGTTTTCAATAATGTCAACCAACATCACTCTTGGATCATTGCCGAAAATCAAAGGGGTTATGATGAAAATCAACTTAGAAATGCTAAGCTATCTATGGATAATATGTTCTACATTGCATTTACAAAACCTCACGACAAGGATACCCCTAAGAAAATTAAAAACAAGGATGACAAAACTTAGATCCTTGTATTATGCCTAGCTAAGGGCGTAAAACGATAGCGCTTGTTGGGAGTCAACCCAACTTGTATCTTTTTGCTTTGTGATTTCTTTGTTGTTTTTAATAAAAAACCTTTAATACCTCTGTTAAGATGTGTTTTTGTGGTTTGAATAAAGGTTTGTGCCAAGAAAAGCCTTAGGAACACGTTGTGTGCTAGTAGATTTGATCTTGCTGAAAAACAGAAGCTTTTGCGCTCACGAGAAAAATTCTCATTTTCAACAGAAGAGTGATTTTTGGTTGATTATTTTTGCAAAATATTAACATACAAATTGCCCACATGGACCTATATTTTCATGATTTTTAGAGTTACAGAAGTATTCAAAACTTCCAGATTACTACAGACTGCTCTGTTTTTGACAGATTAAGTTTTTATTGTGTTATGTGCTTGTTTTGATGATTCTATGGTTTTCTTTAATGAGTTTTTGCCATAGAAAAGTTGGAATACAATAGATATAATACAAAGACAAAATATGAATTGGTTTACTACAATACTTATAGTAGTGAATTGTTTTCTTATACTAACGGATCTCACGAAAGTTTTGTTGGAGTTTTGTGTGATTGAAGTTTTCAAGTTTTGGGTTATCTTACGATGGATGAAGAAATAAGGAGTAAGAAAAAGCCTATTATTGGGGATGCCCCGGCATCCCAAGCTATTATCCAAAGAGAATCAAGCAACTAAGCTTGGGGATGCCCCCGAGTGGCATCCCCTCTTGCTTCTAACGACCATCGGTATTTCACTTGAAACTATATTTTTATTCGTCACATGATATGTGTTTTGCTTGGAGCGTCTTGTATGATCTGAGACTTTGTGTGTTTTCTTTTTATTTTTAAGTCATCAATCCTTGTTGTACACATCTATTTGAGAGAGCCAAAATTATGCCATGACTTGTTAGAATAGCTCGCTATGCTTCACTTAAATTCTTATGAGCTATGGATTTCCTCTAGTGCTTCACTTATATATTTTTGAGTACGGTGTGCTTTAATATATTTGAAGAAATGCTCTCTTGCTTCACTTAGAATAATTTGAGAGTTAGTATAACATTAAGAAATTCTATCTTGCTTCACCTAAATTATTTTGAGAGAAAGAAAATTATTATGCTCGTGATCTTCACTTATATTTTTTCGAGCTTATCAAAGACAACACATGAAAATTAGTCCCAAAGTGATAGATATCCAAGAAGCATATAATAAAAGCTTTCATGAAGATCATTGGACAAAATAAACTTGATTCCTTGTAATAGTTTTGAGACATGATGATATGATATGTGAGTCATGTTAATGAGTAATTATGCTTTAGTAAGACTATTCGTGTTAAGGTTTGTGATTCCCTATGCAAGCACGAAAGTCAATAATTATGCAATGGAATTATATCCTACTTGTGGTGCATTATTTGGTGTTATTTATGCTCAATGTTCGCTTATGAGATTATTCGTTTCATGGTTGGCCGCTTCCCAGTCTTTTGCTAGCCTTCATTTTGCACTAAGTATGATCACTACTTGTGCATCCAAAATCCTTCATCCCGGTTTTGCCACATGAGTTCATCATACCTACCTATATGTGGCATTCCCTTGTCATTCTAAGCAAATTTTTGTATGCCATCTCTAATTTTTCAAAATAACTTTCCCTTTTGTGTGCCCGTACCGCTCATGAGGTGGTGAGGGGTGGCCAATATTTTCCATGCTAGATGTGTTATTCTCACGATGAGTGTTTATTCACTTGTCATTGCACGAGGATAAGGCAAAGGTATTACGGATGCCTAGTCCCTAAATGAAAAACAAATTTACTTTATGTTGTCAAATGATAAATTCCTTGGAAAGTGTTGGTATGGAAGGTAATCGTGGATTCGGCTAGCCATGGCTTGTGAAAGTTTGGTGGAAAAGGAATAAACTTTATTTTCTATTTGGGAACTGCCTATGATATATCTAGCATGGAAAGTGTTGGGAACCTCAAGTCGTTCTCGTTGGTGGGAAAAGTATACCTCCCAGAAAAATATATCTCAATTTAAGCTTTGAGCTCTGGCACCTCTACAGATCCCTACTTCCCTCTGCGAAGGGCCTTTCTTTTACTTACGCAATTTTTATTTTTGAATTTGAGTCTCCATCTTCTCTTACAAGCACCAACTAGAAAACACTATGATCGTACTTGAGCATTGGGTGTAACTAATATGCGAGTGTGTTTCACGAATAGATGAATGGTTGAGCATGATGGGTTAGGGATAACTTGTTTTAGCATTGATATTTTGAAAGACATGGTTGCTTATTGATATGTTTGAGTATTTAAATCTCATGTCAAAACTAGACTATTGCTTTGAACCATATAAAAGTCCAAATGTCCATGCTATAAAGAAAAGAATATGATATGACATGATAGGCAGCATTCCACATCAAAAATTCTGTTTTTATCACTTACCTACTCGGGGATGAGCAGGTGTTAAGCTTGGGGATGTTGATACGTCTCCAACGTATCTATAAAAATTTTATTGTTCCATGATGTTATATTATAGTTCTTGGATGTTTTACAATCATTTTATAGTCATTTTATATCATTTTTTGGTACTAACCTATTGACATAGTGCTAAGTGCCAGTTGTTTTCTGCATGTTTTTTTTTACATTGCAGGAAATCAATATCAAACGGAGTCCAAACGTAGCAAAACTTTTTGGAGATTTTTTTTGGACCAGAAGAAACCCAATGGGCTAAGGTCGCACCTGGGGGTGCTCCAAGGGGATCACAACCCACCAGGGCGCGCCAGGAGGCCCAGGCGCGCCCTGATGGGTTGTGCCCACCTCGGGTGCCCCTCGGACCGGCTCTTTGCTCTATAAATACCCCAATATTTCAGAAACCCTAGAGGACAGATGGAATTTCGATCCTGCCGCCGCAGAGTCCAGAACCACCAGATCCAATCTAGACACCATCACAGAGGGGTTCACCACTTCCATTGCTGCCTCTCCGATGATGTGTGAGTAGTTCCTTGTAGACCTTCGGGTTCGTAGTTGGTAGCTAGATGGCTTCATCTCTATCTTTTGATTATCAATACAATGGTCTCTTGGAGATCCATATGATGTAACTCTTTTGCGGTGTGTTTGTTGGGATCCGATGAACTTTGAGTTTATGATCACATCTATCTTTTTATATCCATGAAAGTTATTTGAGTCTTCTTTTGATCTCTTGTATGCATGATTGCTCATAGCCTCGTATTTCTTCTCCGATGTTGGGTTTTGTTTGGCCAGCTTGATCTATTTATCTTGCCATGGGAACAGGTGCTTTTTAGTGGGTTCGATCTTACGGTGCTTGATCCTAGTGACATAAGGGGAACCGGCACGCAAGTATCATTGCTACTAAGGATAAAACGATGGGGTCTATTTCTACATAAATAGATCTTGTCTACATCATGTCATCATTCTTATTGCATTACTCCGTTTCTCGATGAACTTAATACACCAGATGCATGCTGGATAGCGGTCGATGTGTGGAGTAATAGTAGTAGATGCAGGCAGGAGTCGGTCTACTAATCTTGGACGTGATGCCTATATAATGATCATTGCCTGGATATCGCCATGATTATTTGAAGTTCTATAAATTGCCCAACAATAATTGTTTTCCCTTCGTTTGCTATTTTCTCGAGTGAAGCCACTAGTGAAACATACGGCCTCCGGGTCTCTTCCTCATATTATTTGCCTTTGCGATCTATTTTTTCCTTTGCTTTTATTTTCAGATCTATTAAACCGAAATCCCAAAAATACTCTGCTGCAATTTATCTTATTTACCGTCTGATCTATCAATATTTATATCTCTCTCACGTCCGTTACCCAAAAGGGATTGACAACCTCTTTTACACGTCGGGTTGCGAGTATTTGTTATTTGTGTGCAGGCGTTGTTTATGTTGTGTTGCTTGGTTCTCCTACTGGTTCGATAACCTTGGTCTCATCACTAAGGGAAATACCTACCGCTGCTATATTGCATCATCCATTCCTCTTTGGGGGAAAAACTGACGTAGCTTTAGCAGCCATCAGTACCTGTTGACACCAGATTTTGGCACGGCATAAAAAGCAAATAAGATGGCTTCAAATGGAAAAGTGCTCAAAATGAAAAAGTTTCTTATTGTCGAGGTGAACATTTTCTATGTTTGGGCCATCGTCATCCGATCTCATCTCGAGTGCCAAAACTATGCTCAAAGCACTGAGATTTTATATCTAAATCAGTATTCGGCAGATTAGACCACCAAGACTGCCTCATATGAAAAAACTTTCTACACAAATTGTCTTCGTCTCGTCAAAACGGTCGATTTTGATATAAGAGTCGTCCCAATCCGAGTTCGTATGCAAAAGTTACAGCCATCCGAACACAGCCCTGTCATAGAGCCATAAGTGGCGCGCCCCACCAGCCACATGTCTGATGGGTAACGCGAATAACAGCCTGTATTGCGTGACCGTTTTGGCCTAGAAGATGACTTCAAATCGAAAACCGTTCAACACGAAAGTTGTTCATCTCGTCGAAACGATCAAGATTGCTTTTGGGCTCTTTTCCATCCGAGGTCGTTTACCACCTTAAAATTTACCCGTAAGGTACAACCAGTTTAAACCAAACAGTTTTGGAAAGTTCGGACAAAACCAATCCGAATTTGGCTAGGGTTTTGGACGTGAATCCAAGCATTTTCCTTGCACGGGAAGTCCAGCCGCCTCTTATATACCTAAGGGGTGACGGCCGATTGAACAACACACAATCGAACAAATCATCTACCACTTTTATCTTTTATCTTTTCTCCTTAACCCTGGTTCTTCTTCTTCCTCGTTCTTCGTTCGTCCTTCTTGTTGCAGGGCGGCGAACCTCGAGGCCCCAGGGGCGATCAGGTCGACCTAGGGCAGCCCATAGCCGTCGCGCGCCCTGACGGGGTCCCTCCCGGGCGTGTGGGGTTTCGGGTCTTCAAAAGCGCCCGCCGGATTGCTTGCGTATCGCGCTTCCGGACGGGTCTCCTTCGACGTGAGCTGCGGTGCATCACCCTCGGCGTTGGAGGTACACGGTGACGTGTTCGTGTGTCAACACACTTTTTGGCGACTCCGCTGGGGACGAAGCTTTGAACAGTCTCCAGCCTGTTCTTGCTACGAGGAGAGCGTCATCAAGTGGCTGCAATCTACAACGGTAACATGTATCATCAATCTCCTTATGTAGATGCAAATAGCCATTATGTTGATGTTGCTAGATCTTTCAATGGACATGTCATGTCGGCTAGCCCTAACGAGCAAAGGCCGACTAGTTATTCCGTTGGAGAAACTTGGAATTTACAGAATCACGACATGCAACTTATGAATCTGAACTTTCGTGCATCGGCAACACCTTTCAATATGCCAATGAATAACATGATTTGTTCGAGTGATCAATATATGACACCTCATGTACATGAGGGCATCTCACAGTTTTGTCCATCGGCAGCCGACTCATGATTTGCGGGTTCATCCCCAAACATGCCGATGGACGGGGGAATCGGACATGCTTCCTGTAGTTATTTGGCTGGTTATCCTCAGTCATCAGATACTAGACCTCACGAGATTCATTGTTCAGGGGCATATGAAACTAAAAATATTCATGACTCAGCTCGCCTCCGCGGTTATGGCCGAGTGAATGGAGATTCTATAGGAGCAACTATGCCTAATATTGCAGGAGATGAGGTGGCTCTAGCTGCATTAAAAAGTTTAGCCCAAAATAAGAAGATTAGTGCTATTTGCCTTGAGCAACACGAAAAGGGATTGGTTCCTGATTATGAGGCAATAAGAGCTAGGGTTTTAAAAGAAGATTAAGTGTTGCCGATTGATCAAATTAGCGTGAGAAAATATTCAACAATAGTGCACACATCTTCACCTATCATTGCAGCATGTTAAAAACCCCTATACAATCGCAAAGTTTCGGCAACATCAATTCATTGCCGAAAGTTCGTAAAAGTATTGGGGGGCAAGCCGATCCAAGCAGGCTGAGTTTAAAGAAAAATATGTGGCCCAAGTGGACAAGATCAAGTCAAAGCTCACAGGGAATAGCGTCAACGAATTTACTACGCCAACTCTTGAGGAATTACCAGCAGAATATCGACATGCTTATGAAGCACTCAAGAAGAAGCGTGAAGTGGGATATTTGCAAGAATACATCAAGTGCCTTCCTCCATGTAGCAACCATATTTGCAAGATGAAAAAGAAACTTTGCAAGAAAATCATCAAGAAGGGGTTCACTCGGCTAATACGGTTGATTCGATTGAAACCGAGTCAAATATGACTAAGTCGTCTACAGCTGAGTTGAACAGTTCCTTTAGTAACAAGACAATGGTGGATTCAATTGAAACAAAATTGACCACTGAGACGTTTAAGGCCGAGTGTGTTGCATCGAGCCAGCCGAGTGCATCGTGCCAACCGAGTACATCTTGTCAGACGAGTACATCACCGGCTAAAGCCGCTAAAGCCGAGTGCATCAAGCCAGTTATTGTTGCGTGTACCAAAATAGAAGATGCAAGCTTCACCGAGCAAAAGAACGGTAAACGCAACAAATTTGCCATGCTTGATTTTTCTAGATGTGAGGAAGCTTACATGCTACCCTATGAGTTTTGTGCTAAAGATATTGATGAGCATCAAGAACAAAGTAATATGGCTGAACAAAGTTCGGTTAACGATAAACATCAAGAACAAGAAAATACAGTCGAGCAAAGTTCAACTTACGAAGAGCATCCAAGTGAAATCTACTCAAGCAATCCGAGTGATGAGGCACGAGATCCAGAAAAAGAGGAAGATGCATTCGAGAATTATTCAGAAGTGGAGCAAGGTATTACTCCAGTGGTGCAACCATCTTCTCGTTCCAACGGCTTCACAAAGGTACACCTAGCCGAGAGTTTACTCAGTTTTCGATTCGGTCAAAATCATATTGTTGATGCACTCGTTAGTAAGATTCTAATTAATTTTGAAAGACCGATCGAGATGAGTAATATGTTTGTTTCGAATTATCTTGTTACTAATCATGCCGATCAACACATGGCGCCATTCATAGAGGCTAATAGTGACAACTTACCGCAACCAAAGTTTTTCCCGTCATGCCGACTGAACTTTATATTCATATGGACAACTTTGTTTGTTTCATGCCTGGCTAATATTTGGTCTCAGATGAGACGTATATTCTGTAATTATTTTGGTTGCAGGAATATAAAGCCAGGTTCAAAGTTCTCCAGGATAACCGATTCAAGAGCATCGGGAAAGGAGGATGAAAATCAATGCATAGCCCAGTCGGATGATGTTAAACTCACACCGCTCGGTTGTTTTGTATCAAAGCCGGTATCACAATATCGGTTAATGGACCAGGAGTGTACGTCCAGTGCAGGCATAGTTGATCACATCATCGGTACATCGCTGACTAATCCTATTATTATAATTGATCACAATGTCGAGCCGTCAAGACAAGAGCCAACGCAATGTTCGTTCAAGCAAAATGTCAAAGATTGCAACATGATCCATCAAGTCAAGCAATCGGACAAGATAGGACGATTGGAGTTTGTTGAGGCACGATCATTTGGACAGTCGGATCATTTTGACGGCCATCAAATGTTGACTCGGCTATCTCCAGCCGATTTATCTAAAAGTGGATATGTACACGTAAATGATGATGGGGTCAAGTCTTCGAGCAAGGATATTGTTAAAAAGTGCATCAAGAACAATCTTGAAGACGGAAATTCCATCAAAGCTAAAATGGTAACATCTAGCACTGGGGGGGCAACAAGAGAATTCAAAGACAGTTGCACGCACAACCAAAGAAAGCAAAGGCCATGGTAAGCACAAAAGCAAAAAGCCAAAAATCACTTTCGCGCAGTTATTAGAAAAACACCAAAAGATAAGTGAGGGAAAGAGTGCTTATCGGCCGAGTGAAGCAAAAGCATCGAGGTCACCCCCAAGGCATAAATCTGAAGACCGGAATTGGCAAAGGAAGACGTTGAGCAAGCAGACTTCATATCCTCCTTTTGGGCCGCCAATGCCAATGTCGTGGATGCCTCCCTATGCTCATGTAAATCCATATCTATCATGGGGCAGGTATGATACAAGGGCACATTATCCATCTTATTTTAGATCATCTCGCCAACATTATGCAGCTCCAAAAGATCAACATTTGATGAACAATCACACGTCAAAGACCATTTCAATCATAAGGAATCGGTCCGGAGCTCAAGGAACAAGAAAGAGGTGGTCAAGCAAGTGTACCAGGTCAAGAAAGATGGTCGTAAGTGTGCTACTTCAGATTTGTTCTCAAATAACAAAGAGCCAGTTAAAGTATTGACATTGGCTACAAAAGGCAACGAGGCAAGTCAATCGAGTGCCAAATCTGAAGGGAAGGAGTTGAGAGTGCACAAGGCCAAAAAAGAGTTGGCATTGGTTGAAACAGAATCACAGCCGAGGTGCCCACTCGGCTTAGCGCATTGGCAAGAGAAGGAATTACAAAAACTTAGTGCACATGAGTTGAGAAAGAAGAACATGGCATGGGTTCCCAAGAGAAGCAGTCAAAATAGAAATGATGTCCGACCTTCTATTGCAACAAGTGTTAAAAAAGTGAAGAAAGAAAAGGATGGCCGCAAGAGTGCTATTTCAGATCCGACTCCAAATGACAAAAAGCCAGTCGAGTCTATGTTGGCTGCTAAGGACAAGAAACTGAAGCAAGTAAATCTCAGGGATCCGATCACCGATTTTGGACATGCCAAGCCGGAGATTCCCAAAGCCAGGAAGAATTTGCCAGTGCGTAAACCAAAATCCCAGTCGGAATGCCCTCTCGGCTTACCATATTCGCAACAGAAGAAGCTGAACCAACTTAGGGCCAAAGAGCTGGAGAAGAGGAACATGGCCTGGGTTCCTAAGGAAAATCCTCGAGACAAGTGCGGCATCACATCTCCTGTTGCGAAGCAGGCAGAAATAAGGGAGTACAAGTGTAAATCCCGTAGGCGAGGACGACAATTTTCATCTCACTATAGGAAACTCCAGGAGGCCTGTCATGCACATTCTTCAATCGTATCATCAAAATCAACACTATGGAATTTATCCTTGGCCGAAACATCTGACTTATTTCGGTTATTCACACTTTGGTGGACGGATTCCCGAGCACCTTTGAGATGAGAACGCATGGCCGATATTTGCATATCGCCCTCAGAATTCATTGTGTTGGCAAAACCGGCATCTGGCTAACGGTGTTCACCATGGTTGATCTCCTACTCCTATAGCCGATGCTCAGTGTTTGCCAATACTGGCAAGGCCAACTTAATTATTGAGTCGGCCACTGATCAAGGGTCTAGTACATAAAAAGCTCTGACTCCTGGTGTTAGTTATTTGCGGGACCCAAGTCAGGAGAGAGACATTGTTCGGCGGAGGCTTGATGGTTTACTTTGATCAATAATGAGTTGAGTCGCCGAACAGTTGACAGTATTCCTTTGTGGTGCATGGTCATAATCGTTCAGCAACCGGCTTACCGTCAAAGGGTTCTAATATTCCCAGGGAGTGCCTGGACAAAGCAAGGTCCGGATTGACATAAGAAACTTACGTGGAGGCCTTTGTGACGTCCAATTGTTGTTCTCAGACGACTATTATCCAAGAGGCTCTATCCAAGAAGAAACACGCTTAAGAATATGACCGATAACAATTATCGTTCTTAGCATGCACAGCCGATGTAGTGTTGACATCGTGCTTGGATGAAGTATTTTCTGGCACGCAAGCTCTGCCACAAAACAGGGGGGCATGTGTTGACACCAGATTTTGGCACGGCATAAAAAGCAAATAAGATGGCTTCAAATGGAAAAGTGCTCAAAATGAAAAGGTTTCGTATTGTCGAGGTGAACATTTTTTATGTTTGGGCCATCATCATCCGATCTCATCTCGAGTGCCAAAACTATGCTCAAAGCACTGAGATTTTATATCTAGATCAGTATTCGGAAGATTAAACCACCAAGACTGCCTCATATGAAAAAACTTTCTACACAAATTGTCTTCGTCTCGTCGAAACGGTTGATTTTGATATAAAACTCGTCCCAATCCGAGTTCGTATGCAAAAGTTACAGCCATCCGAACACAGCCCTGTCATAGAGCCATAAGTGGCGCGCCCCACCAGCCACGTGTCTGATGGGTAGCGCGAATAACAGCCTGTATTGCGTGACCGTTTTGGCCTAGAAGATGGCTTCAAATCGAAAAACGTTCAACACGAAAGTTGTTCGTCTCGTCGAAACGACCAAAATTGCTTTTGGGCTATTTTCCATCCGAGGTCGTTTACCACCTCAAAAATTACCCGCAAGGTACAGCCAGTTTAAACCGAACAGTTTTGGAAAGTTCGGACAAAACCAATCCGAATTTGGCTAGGGTTTTGGACGTGAATCCAAGAATTTTCCTTGCACGGGAAGTCCAGCCGCCTCTTATATACCTAAGGGGTGACGGCCGATTGAACAACACACAATCGAACAAATCATCTACCACTTTTATCTTTTATCTTTTCTCCTTAACCCTGGTTCTTCTTCTTCCTCGTTCTTCGTTCGTCCTTCTTGTTGCAGGGCGGCGAACCTCGAGGCCCCAGGGGCGATCAGGTCGACCTAGGGCAGCCCATAGTCGTCGCGCGCCCTGACGGGGTCCCTCCCGGGCGTGTGGGGTTTCGGGTCTTCAAAAGCGCCCGCCGGATTGCTTGCGTATCGCGCTTCCGGACGGGTCTCCTTCGACGTGAGCTGCGGTGCATCACCCTCGGCGTTGGAGGTACACGGTGACGTGTTCGTGTGTCAAGAGTACCCTACAAACAATTACTTCTTATGTTTTCCGCTAGATAAGAACTTTGGTGTGATTCTTCATCGCACGTTGAGGGATGGTTATGTGATCCAATTATATTAGCATTGTTGAGAGATTGCACTAGCAAAAGTGCGGACCCTAGGCCTTGTTTTCAAGCATTGCAATACCGTTTGTCCTCCGTTTTACTATTTACTACCTTGCTATTTTTTATTGTTCGCACTACAAAAACTCATATTTACTATCCATATTACACGTGTATCACCATCTCTTCGCCGAACTAGTGCACCTATAAAATTTCCCATTGTATTTGGTGTGTTGGGGACAAAAGAGACTTTTTATTATTTGGTTGCAGGGTTGTTTGAGAGAGACCATCTTCATCCTACACCTCCCACGGATTCATAAACCTTAGGTCATCCACTTGAGGGAAATTTGCTATTGTCCTGCAAAAATCTGCGCTTGGAGGCCCAACACGAGTCTCCAAGACCAAGTTGTGTAGTAGACATCAAGCTCTTTTTTGGCGCCGTTGCCGGGGAGGTGAGTGTTTGAAGGTATATCTTTAGATCTTGCAATCGAATCTTTTAGTTTCTTGTTTTATCACTAGTTTGGTTTTGTAAAAGAAAACTATAAAAAATGGAATTGAGGTTGCACCATATTATTGATCATCTTTATAATATCTTTCTTGAAAATGATGAATCGGAAAATTGTGCTCAATTGTTAGAAGAAGAAGTCAATAAAATGTTTGGCACAAAATATTTGAATGATGAGCATGATTGCAATGTTGTTATTATGAATTCTTTGAATATCCATAATGCTATTGATATGCAAAGCCATAAGTTTGGGGATGTTATGTTTGATGAAGATGATATTTTTTTGTCCCCCAAGTTTTGATGAGAAAATATATTATGATGATAGCATGCCTCCTATTTATGATGATTATATTGATGAAAGTGGATTTGGAGAGGTCATGACTTTATTTAATGATGATTCCACTATTTTGGAAGAGGTTCCATTTGACTATGAAAACAAAGTAGCTATGTATGATGATTATGGTGATGACATGTATGCTATATTGAATAATGATAACCATGAAACTTGTCATCATGACTTTAATTTTCAATCTCATGATAGTTATTTTGTTGAGTTTGCTCCCACCACTATTCATGAGAATAAATTTGCTTATGTGGAGAGTAGCAAAATTTCTATCATTTTGCATCATGAAAAGAATGATTTATGTGATTGCTATATTTTTTAATTCATTCATGATGCTACGGAAAATTACAATGAGAGAGGAACATATTCTTGCCTCCTTGAGAGGTCCTTCTTTTTGTTTTTTGTTTCTTTTAGGTATAGTTGTTTCTTCTCCTCCTTTGTATAGTTTAGATAGCTCTTTTTCTGTTTTCCTTTTCCTCACCTTGAGGAATTTATGTACTGCTGGTTTCTTTTTTGGGTAATAAATTGCTGTGGGGTGCAAGCCCTGCAGTTTTCAAGGTCAAAAAAACATATGCTTGTAGGTATTGCAATAATATCAAGTTTCCTCTCTATGTGTTGAAAATCTTGAAGTTTTGCTTGTTTTGCCTGTTGGAGATATGCCCTAGAGGCAATAATAAAAGTATTATTATTATATTTCCTTGTTCATGATAATTGTCTGTTATTCATGCTTGAATTGTATTGTACGGAAACAGCGATACATGTGTGAATATATAGACCACAATGAGTCCCTGGTGAGCCTCTAGTTACCAGCTCGTTAATCAACAGATGATCACGGTTTCCTGATCATGGACATGTGATGTCAGTGATAACGGGATCACATCATTAGGAGAATGATGTGATGGACAAGACCCAATCCTAAGCATAGCACGAGATCGTATAGTTTGTAATGCATAAGCTTTTCGGTGTCAAGTATTTATTCCTTAGACCATGAGGTAGTACAACTCCCGGATGCCGTAGGAATACTTTGGGTGTGCCAAACGTCACAACGTAACTGGGTGTCTATAAAGGTACACATCGGGTATCTCCGAAAGTGTCTCTTGAGTTGGTACGAACCGAGACTGGGATGTTGTCACTCCGTATGACGGAGAGGTACCTCTGGGCCCACTCGGTAAGACATCATCATAATGAGCTCAATTTGACTAAGTAGTTAGTCACGGGATGCTGGGTTACGGATCGAGTAAAGAGACTTGCCATGATGAGATTGAACAAGGTATCGGGCATACCGATGATCGAATCTCGGGCAAGTACCGTACCGATGGACAAAGGGAATAACATACGGGATTGAGTGAATCCTTGACACGGTGGTTCATCCGATGAAGATCATCGAGGAACACGTGGGAACCAACATGGGTATCCAGATCCCGTTGTTGGTTATTGACCGGAGAGTGGTCTCGGTCATGTCTACGTGTCTCCCGAACCTGTAGGGTCTACACACTTAAGGTTCGGTAACGCTAGGGTCGTAGAGATACATGCACGTGGAAACCCGAAAGTTGTTCGGAGTCCCGTATGAGATCCCGGACGTCACGAGGAGTTCCGGAATGGTCCGGAGGTAAAGAATGATATATAGGAAGTCCAGTTTCGGCCATCGGGTGATCTCCGGGGGTCACCGGGAGTGTCCCGGGACCACCGGAGGGGCCCCGGGGGTCCACCGGGTGGGGCCACCCATCCCGATGGGGCCCCTAGGCTGCAAGGGGGAAGTGGCCAGCCCTAATGGGCTGGCGCACCACATGGGCCCTCCTCCCCATGCGCCTAGGGTTGAAACCCTAGGGGGGAGGGGGCGCCACTTGCCTTGGGGGGCAAGGATTCCCCCCCTGGCCGCCGCCCCACCCTGCAGATGCTATCTGCAGGGCCGGCGCACCCTCCTGGCCCCCTATATATATGTGGGGGGGAGAGGGCAGCCACACCCTTGCCCTGGCGCCTCTCCCCCTCCCATCACACCTCCGTCTCCTCAACGCAGGGCGCCCGGCGAAGCCCTGTAGGAATCTCCACTGCATCCACCACCACGCCGTTGTGCTGTTGGATCTCTGACAACTTCTCCTCCCCCCTTGCTGGATCAAGAAGGAGGTGACGTTGATGTACCGGACGTGTGTTGAATGCGGAGGCGCCGTCCGCTCGGCGCTAGATCATCGGTGACGAAGAACGCGAAGAGTACGACTACTTCATCCACGCTTCTTCGAAAGCTTCCGCACGCGATCTACATAATGGTATGTAGATGCACTCTTATTTGCTCGTTGCTAGATGTCTCCTTAGTTGGATCTTGGTGAAAGCGTAGAAAAATTTTGAATTCTGCTACGTTCTCCAACAGTGGCATCTGAGCTAGGTTTAATGCGTAGCATCTTGCACGAGTAGAACACAAAGTAGTTGTGGGCGTTTGAGTTTGTTCAACTTTCTTGCCGTTACTAGTCAATCTTGATTCGGCGGTATTGTGGGATGAAGCGGCCCGGACCGACTTTACACGTACGCTTACGTGAGACTGGTTCCACCGACAGACATGCACTAGATGCATAAGGTGGCTGGCGGGTGTCTGTCTCTCCTACTTTAGTCGGATCGGATTCGATGAACAGGGTCCTTATGAAGGGTAAATAGAAATTGACAAATCACGTTGTGGTTTTGGCGTAGGTAAGAAACGTTCTTGCTAGAAAACCTATAGAAGCCACGTAAAAACTTGCAACAACAATTAGAGGACGTCTAACTTGTTTTTGCAGCATGTGCTATGTGACGTGGTATGGCAAAACGAAGATGTGATGAATGATATATGTGATGTATGAGATTGATCATGTTCTTGTAATAGGGAATCACGACTTGCATGTCGATGAACTTGACAACCGGCAGGAGCCATAGGAGTTGTCTTAATTATTGTATGACCTGCGTGTCACTGAATAACGCCATGTAATTACTTTACTTCATTGCTAAACGTTAGCTATAGTAGTAGAAGTAATAGTTGGCGTGACGACTTCTTCAAGACACGATGATGAAGATCATGATGATGAAGATCATGGTGTCGAGCCGGTGACAAGATGATCATGGTGCCCCGAAGATGGAGATCCAAGGAGCAAGATGATATTGGCCATATCATGTCACTTTAATTGATTGCATGTGATGTTTATCATGTTTATGCATCTTGTTTACTTAGAACGACGGTAGTAAATAAGATGATCTATCACTAAAATTTCAAGAATTGTGTTTCCCCTAACTGTGCGTCGTTGCTAAAGTTCGTTGTTCCGAAGCACCACGTGATGATCGGGTGTGATAGGTTCTAACGTTCGCATACAATGGGTGTAAGCCAGATTTACACACGCGATACACTTAGGGTTTACTTGACGAGCCTAGCATGTACAGACATGGCCTCGGAACACGGAAGACCGAAAGGTCGAACACGAGTCTTATAGAAGATACGATCATCATGAAGATGTTCATCGTTGATGACTAGTCCGTCTCACGTGATGATCGGACACGGGCTAGTCGATTCGGATCGTGTATCACTTAGATGACTAGAGAGATGTCATTCTGAGTGGGAGTTCATTAAAATTTGATTAAGATGAACTTAATTATCATGAACTTAGTCTAAATTCTTTACAATATCTCTTGTAGATCAAATGGCCCACGCTCCAGTTTCCCTCAACTTCAACGCGTTCCTAGAGAAAACCAAGCTGAAAGACGATGGTAGCAACTATACGGATTGGGTCCGTAACCTGAGGATTATCCTCATAGATGCCAAGAAATCATATGTCCTAGAAGCACCGCTAGGTGATGCACCTGCTCCCGATGCGGCCCAAGACGTTTTGAACGTCTGGCAGTCGCGTAGTGATGATTACTCCCTGGTTCAGTGCGGCATGCTTTACAGCTTAGAGTCGGGGCTCCAAAAACGTTTTGAGCACCACGGAGCATATGAGATGTTCGAAGAGCTGAAAATGGTTTTCCAAGCTCATGCCCGAGTCGAGAGATATGATGTCTCCGACGCATTCTACAGCTGTAAGATGGAGGAAAACAGTTATGTCAGTGAGCACATCCTCAAGATTTCTGGATTGCACAACCGCTTGTCTCAGGTGGGAATGAATCTCCCAGATGAAGCGGTCGTTGACAGAATCCTCCAGTCGCTCCCACCAAGCTTCAAGAGCTTCGTGTTGAACTTCAATATGCAGGGGATGGAGAAGTCCATTCCCGAGGTGTATTCAATGCTGAAATCAGCGGAGGTGGACATCAAGAAAGAACATCAAGTGTTGATGGTCAATAAAACCACTAAGTTCAAGAAAGGCAAGGGTAAGAAGAACTTCAAGAAGGACGGCAAGGGAGTTGCCGCGCCCGGCAAGCCTGTTGCCGGGAAGAAGCCAAAGCATGGACCCAAGCCTGAGACAGAGTGCTTTTATTGCAAGGGAACGGGTCACTGGAAGCGGAACTGCCCCAAATACTTAGCAGACAAGAAGGCCGGCAACGTCAAAGGTATATTTGATATACATGTTATTGATGTGTACCTTACCAGCACTCGTAGTAGCTCCTGGGTATTTGATACCGGTGCGGTTGCTCACATTTGTAACTCAAAACAGGAGTTGCGGAATAAACGGAGACTGGCGAAGGATGAGGTGACGATGCGCGTCGGGAATGGTTCCAAGGTCGATGTGATCGCCGTCGGCACGCTTCCTCTACATCTACCCTCGGGATTAGTTTTAAACCTCAATAATTGTTATTTAGTACCAGCTTTGAGCATGAACATTGTATCTGGATCTCGTCTTATGCGAGATGGCTACTCTTTCAAATCAGAGAATAATGGTTGTTCTATTTATCTGAGAGATATGTTTTATGGTCATGCCCCGCTGGTCAATGGTTTATTTTTGATGAATCTCGAACGTGATGATACACATATTCATAGTGTAGATGCCAAAAGATGTAAAGTTGATAATGATAGTCCCACATACTTGTGGCATTGCCGCCTTGGTCATATTGGTGTCAAACGTATGAAGAAGCTCCATTCAGATGGACTTCTAGAGTCTCTTGATTATGAATCATTTGACACGTGCGAACCATGCCTCTTGGGCAAGATGACCAAGACTCCGTTCTCCGGAACAATGGAGCGAGCAACCAACTTATTGGAAATCATACATACCGATGTGTGCGGTCCAATGAGTGTTGAGGCTCGCGGAGGCTATCGTTATGTTCTCACCCTCACGGATGACTTGAGTAGATATGGGTATATCTATTTGATGGAACACAAGTCTGAGACCTTTGAAAAGTTAAAGGAATTTCAGAATGAGGTTGAGAATCAACGTGACAGAAAAATAAAGTTCTTACGATCAGATCGTGGGGGTGAATATTTAAGTCATGAATTTGGCACACACCTTAGGAGCTATGGAATTGTTTCGCAATTGACACCGCCCGGAACACCTCAACGTAACGGTGTGTCCGAACGTCAAAATCGTACTCTGTTGGACATGGTGCGGTCTATGATGTCCCTCACCGATTTACCGCTATCTTTTTGGGGTTATGCTTTAGAGACTGCCGCATTCACTTTAAATAGGGCTCCGTCGAAATCCGTTGAGACGACTCCGTATGAACTTTGGTTTGGTAAGAAACCGAAGCTGTCGTTTAGAAAAGTTTGGGGTTGCGATGCTTATGTCAAGAAACTTCAACCTGAAAAGCTCGAACCCAAATCGGAAAAATGCGTCTTCATAGGATACCCAAAGGAAACGATTGGGTACACCTTCTACCACAGATCTGAAGGCAAAGTCTTTGTTGGCAAGAATGGATGTTTTCTGGAGAAAGAGTTTCTCTCGAAAGAAGTGAGTGGGAGGAAAGTAGAACTTGATGAGGTGACAGTCACCCCTCCTGGACCGGAAAGTAGCGCAACGCAGGAAATTGTTCCTGAGGTGCCTGCACCGACAAGGGAGGAAGTTGATGATAATGATCATGAAGAAACAGATCAAGTTACTACTGAACTTCGAAGGTCCACGAGGGCACGTTCCGCACCAGAGTGGTACGGCAACCCTGTCTTGGAAATCATGTTGTTAGACAACGGTGAACCTTCGAACTATGAAGAAGCGATGGCGGGCCCGGATTCCAATAAATGGCTTGGAGCCATGAAATCCGAGATAGAATCCATGTATGAAAACAAAGTATGGACTTTGGTGGACTTGCCTGATGATAGGCACGCCATAGAAAACAAATGGATATTTAAGAAGAAGACAGACGCAGATGGTAATGTGACCATCTATAAGGCTCGGCTTGTCGCTAAGGGTTATCGACAAGTTCAAGGGATTGACTACGACGAGACTTTCTC
>LR738714.1:509684793-509720017 GCA_902687465.1 Secale cereale | reverse complement strand
ACTTTCTCTCCCGTAGCGATGCTGAAGTCAGTCAGAATCATGTTAGCTATTGCCGCATTCTATGATTATGAGATATGGCAAATGGACGTCAAAACAGCATTCCTTAATGGCTTCCTCAAGGAAGAGTTGTATATGATGCAACCGGAAGGTTTTGTCGATCCAGAGAACGCTAACAAGGTATGCAAGCTCCAGCGCTCGATTTACGGGCTGGTGCAAGCATCTCGGAGTTGGAATATTCGCTTTAATGATGTGATCAAAGCGTTTGGCTTTATACAGACTTATGGAGAAGCCTGTATTTACAAGAAAGTGAGTGGGAGCTCTGTGGCATTTCTCATATTATATGTGGATGACATATTGCTGATGGGAAATGATATAGAATTCTTGGAAAATGTAAAGGCCTATTTGAATAAAAGTTTTTCAATGAAGGACCTTGGAGAAGCTGCTTACATATTAGGCAACAAAATCTATAGAGATAGATCAAGACGCCTCATTGGTCTTTCACAAAGTACATACCTTGACAAGATATTGAAAAAGTTCAATATGGATCAGTCCAAGAAGGGATTCTTGCCTGTTTTGCAAGGTATGAGATTGAGCAAGGCTCAGTCGCCGACCACGGCAGAAGATAGAGAAAAGATGAGTGTCATTCCCTATGCCTCGGCCATAGGTTATATCATGTATGCCATGCTGTGTACCAGACCTGATGTGAACCTTGCCATAAGTTTGGTAGGGAGGTACCAAAGTGATCCCGGTACGGAACACTGGACAGCGGTCAAGAACATCCTGAAGTACCTGAAAAGGACTAAGGATATGTTTCTCGTTTATGGAGGGGACGAAGAGCTCGTCGTAAAGGGTTACGCCGATGCTAGCTTCGACACAGATCTGGATGACTCTAAGTCTCAAACCGGATACGTGTATATTTTGAACGGATGGGCAGTCAGCTGGTGCAGTTGCAATCAAAGCGTCGTGGCAGCATCTACATGTGAAGCGGAGTACATAGCTGCTTCCGAAGAAGCGCAGGAAGGAGTCTGGATGAAGGAGTTCATCACCGACCTAGGAGTCATACCAAGCGCGTCAAGCCCGATGACTCTCTTCTGTGACAACACTGGTGCTATTGCCATTACCAAGGAGCCCAGGTTTCACAAGAAGACCAAGCACATCAAGCGCCGTTTCAACTCCATCCGGAATTATGTTCAGGATGGAGATATAGATATTTGTAAAGTGCATACGGATCTAAATGTCGCAGACCCGTTGACTAAACCTCTTCCACGGGCAAAACATGATCAACACCAGAACTCTATGGGTGTTCGATTCATCACAATGTAACTAGATTATTGACTCTAGTGCAAGTGGGAGACTGTTGGAGATATGCCCTAGAGGCAATAATGAAAGTATTATTATTATATTTCCTTGTTCATGATAATTGTCTGTTATTCATGCTTGAATTGTATTGTACGGAAACAGCGATACATGTGTGAATATATAGACCACAATGAGTCCCTGGTGAGCCTCTAGTTACCAGCTCGTTAATCAACAGATGATCACGGTTTCCTGATCATGGACATGTGATGTCAGTGATAACGGGATCACATCATTAGGAGAATGATGTGATGGACAAGACCAAATCCTAAGCATAGCACGAGATCGTATAGTTCGTAATGCATAAGCTTTTCGATGTCAAGTATTTATTCCTTAGACCATGAGGTTGTACAACTCCCGGATGTCGTAGGAATACTTTGGGTGTGCCAAACGTCACAACGTAACTGGGTGGCTATAAAGGTACGCATCGGGTATCTCCGAAAATGTCTGTTGAGTTGGTACGAACCGAGACTAGGATGTTGTCACTCCGTATGACGGAGAGGTACCTCTGGGCCCACTCGGTAAGACATCATCATAATGAGCTCAATGTGACTAAGTAGTTAGTCACGGGATGATGGATTACGGATCGAGTAAAGAGACTTGCCATGACGAGATTGAACAAGGTATCGGGCATACCGACGATCGAATCTCGGGCAAGTACCGTACCGATGGACAAAGGGAATAACATACGGGATTGAGTGAATCCTTGACACGGTGGTTCATCCGATGAAGATCATCGAGGAACACGTGGGAACCAACATGGGTATCCAGATCCCGCTGTTGGTTATTGACCGGAGAGTGGTCTCGGTCATGTCTACATGTCTCCCGAACCTGTAGGGTCTACACACTTAAGGTTCGGTAACGCTAGGGTCGTAGAGATACATGCACGTGGAAACCTGAAAGTTGTTCGGAGTCCCGGATGAGATCCCGAACGTCACGAGGAGTTCCGGAATGGTCCGGAGGTAAAGAATGATATATAGGAAGTCCAGTTTCGGCCATCGGCTGATCTCCGGGGGTCACCGGGAGTGTCCCGGGAGCACCGGAGGGGCCCCGGGGGTCCACCGGGTGGGGCCACCCATCCCAGTGGGGCCCCTAGGCCGCAAGGGGGAAGTGGCCAGCCCTAATGGGCTGGCGCACCACATGGGCCCTCCTCCCCATGCGCCTAGGGTTGAAACCCTAGGGGGGAGGGGGCGCCACTTGCCTTGGGGGGCAAGGATTCCCCCCTGGCCGCCGCCCCACCCTGCAGATGCCATCTGCAGGGCCGGCGCACCCCCTGGCCCCCTATATATATGTGGGGGGGAGAGGGCAGCCACACCCTTGCCCTGGCGCCTCTCCCCCTCCCGTCACACCTCCGTCTCCTCAACGCAGGGCGCCCGGCGAAGCCCTGCAGGAATCTCCACTGCATCCACCACCACGCCGTTGTGCTGTTGGATCTCTGACGACTTCTCCTCCCCCCTTGCTGGATCAAGAAGGAGGTGACGTTGTTGTACCGGATGTGTGTTGAACGCGGAGGTGTCGTCCGTTCGGCGCTAGATCATCGGTGACGAAGAACGCGAAGAGTACGACTACTTCATCCATGCTTCTTCGAAAGCTTCCGCATGTGATCTACATAAAGGTATGTAGATGCACTCTTATTTGCTCGTTGCTAGATGTCTCCTTAGTTGGATCTTGGTGAAAGCGTAGAATTTTTTTGAATTCTGCTACGTTCCCCAACATTGCCTTCCTATGCAAGTTGATTCTTGCTCCCATAATTTGTTTGCTCACAAAATCCCAATGCATAGGAAGAGTGTTAGACTTAAATGTGCTTGCCATGTGAATCATGATGCTCTCTTTATGTTTCAATTCATATCTTTTATGTGAGCATCGTTGAATTCATCATGCCTAGCTAAAAGGCATTAAAGAAAAGCGCTTGCCCAACACTTATACCTATTGTTTTTGTGTGTTCAAATGATTATGCTACTGTATTAATTATGTTTTATAGCTTTTTTCAATAAAGTGCCCAGCAAAGCCTTAGGATCATGTTGGGTGAAAGTAGATTTGATCTTGCTGAAAAACAGAAAAAATAGAGTTGCAGAAGTATGGTGAATGTTCAGATCATTACATATTGTTATGTTTTTGACAGATTCTGTTTTCAATGCAGAGTTTGCTTGTTTTCTAGTTTCTATGGCTTATATTGATCAATATAAATTGTAGAAATGATATGCTACAGTAGGCATTGTGTGATAACAATTATGAATCTTGTCTTTGACAGTACCCAAAGTGAATGATTTTTTTTATCATACTAACCTATCTCACGAAGTTTTGTCAAGTTTTGTGTGATTGAAGTTTTTAAGTTTTGGGTGAGATGTCGATATGAGGAGAATAAGGAGTGACAAGACCCTAATCTTGGGGATGCCCAAGGCACCCCAAGTTAATATTCAAGGAAGATCCAAGCAACTAATCTTGGGGATGCCCCTGAAGGCATCCCCTCTCTCGTCTCCAACATTATCGGTAACCACACTTGAAGCTATATTTTTATTTATCACATGATATGTGTTTTGCTTGGAGCGTCAATTTATTTTTTTAGAATTTGCTTGCTGTTATTTATAATAATTTTTTGTATCTTTTATTCAATAAAAGTGTCAAGGATAGCCTTTACCATGCTTATTTTGCAAGTCTACATGTTGTTGTTGGAAAACAGAAAGTTTGTCGCTGATGTAAAAAAAATCCGAGAAAAGTCAGAATGTGATAAAAGGTAGAAACTTTTTGCACAGCAAGTAATGATAAATTTCCTACAGCATGTTAAATTTAAAAAAATGAGTTAGGGAAGTATGGATCGTCTTGCATTCTTTAAAGACTGTACTGTTTTGACATATTGTTGTTATGTTTGCATTATTTGCATATGTTTGCATGTTTAATGATTCTATTTGAGCATAGGAGTATTAAATATGTAGAGTCATTTAGTATGCAATGTTAAATAATAATTTTAGTGATTTGCTATAGTAGAGAATGATAAGGTTTTGCATTGATTTATACTAAGTTATCCCACGAGTTCCTGTTGAGTTTGTGTGGATGAAGCTTTTGAGATTTAGGAAAACCGTTATATGCGAAGAATTAAGGAGACACAAAAGCTCAATCTTGGGGATGCCCAAGGCACCCCAAGATAATATTTCAATAAGTCTCAAACATCTTATCTTGGGGATGCCCCAATAGGCATCCCACCTTTCTTCATCAACAATTATCGGTTAGTATCGGTTGATCCTAAGTTTTTGCTTCTTCACATGAGATGTGCCATTCCTGAAATGCCATTTTATTTTGTTTGCTTGTTGTTTTAATAAAATAATTAGATCCCAAAAAAATTAAATAAAATAGAGCCCCCAAATAGTTGCCAGGGAGGCTAAGTAAGCGGCATTCACATCCCGTCAACGAAGCTCTTTTCTGGCACCGTTGCTCTAGTACTTCACTTGTATCTTTTTGAGCATGGTGTGCTTTAGTATTTTTGAAGAAATTCTCTCTTGCTTCACTTAGATTAATTTGAGAGAAGAAAATTGTATGCTCGTGTTCTTCACTTATATTTGTTTGAGCTTATCAAAAGCAACACTTGATAATTAGTCCCAAAGTGATAGATATCCAAGAAGGATATAATAAAAACTTTCATGAAGTTCATTGGACAAAATAAACTTGATTCCTTGTAATAGTTTTGAGACATGATGATATGATATGTGAGTCATGTTAATGAGTAATTATGCTTTAGTAAGAATATTCGTGTTAAGGTTTGTGATTCCCTATGCAAGCACGAAAGTCAATAATTATGCAATGAAATTATATCCTACTTGTGGTGCATTATTCGGTGTTATTTATGCTCAGTGTTCTCTTATGAGATTATTAGTTTCATGGTTGGTCACTTCCCAGTCTTTTGCTAGCCTTCATTTTACACTAAGTATGATCACTACTTGTGCATCCAAAATCCTTTATCCCGGTTTTGCCACATGAGTCCACCATACCTACCTATATGCGGTATTCCCTTGCCATTCTAAGCAAATTTGTATGTGCCATCTCTAATTTTCAAAATAAATTTCCCTTTTGTATGCCCGTACCGCTCACGAGGCGGTGAGGGGTGGCCAATATTTTCCATGCTAGATGTGTTATTCTCACGATGAGTGTTTATTCACTTGTCATTGCACGAGAGTAAGTGATACGTCCAAAACCTATCTATAATTTCTGCTTGCTCCATGCCTCTTTTGGGTGATATTGCTATGATATTTATACACTTCCATACACTTTTGATCATATTTGGACTAACCTATTAACTCAGTGCACCCCAGTGCCAGTTTCTGTTTTCTGCTGTTTTTGTATTTCAGGTTTTCCCATTACGAGAACTGCCAGAAAAATCCTGGAAAAATTATATAAAAAATCAGCGTTCCAGAAGCTTCCCAGCAGCCAAAGTATAGCCGGAGGGGGGCCACCAGGGCTCCAGGCGCCCTGGTGGCGCGCCCCCCCTGGCCGCGCCGGGGGGGCGCCTGGGCCCCCCGAGCCTCCGCTGATGCCCCCCTTTGGCATATATTTATATCGTGTCCCGAAACCCTCGAGACGGGAACCTTTTTCGCGATCTCATCTCTGTTCCGCCGCCGCCGCGCTTCCAAGATCGGGAGCACCAGGAGAACTCTTCCCGGCACCCTGCCGGAGGGGAGGATCACCACCGGGAGCCTCTCCACCACCATGGACGCCTCCCGGATGAGTTGTGAGTAGTCTCCCTTGGACCATGGGTCCATGACCAGTAGCTATGTGATGTTCTCCTCCCCTTCTTGTGCTTCACTAATTAGTCCTCGTGAGCTGCCCTACATGATCGAGGCACATATGTAATCCTTATGCTGTTGCTATGATGAGTTTGCTGGGATCCGATGGATTGTGAGATTATGTTCAGATTGTGTTTGAGTAATATATTTGATCTACCTCTTTTATATTTATGTTCGTAAGTAATTCTTGCATGTTCTCCGTTGTTATTTATTGCTTTGGCCAAGTAGTAGGTAGTGACTCCAAGAGGGAACGTTATGCTTGATTGCGGGTTCATGCCCCTCGATGACTAGCTTGAGTGACAGAAACATGAGTCTAGGGGATGTGCTGTTGCCACAAGGGGGAAAACAACGGTGCTTGTGCCCGCGGGTGCAAGGATTGTTTACTTTACGCAAAGTTCTTTTAATGCAGTTGTCTGTTGCTTTGAGTTTACACTATGGGTGGGGCTCGCAACTTAATACCAGCGAGATGTTCTGGATAGATATCTCAAGGTGGATGATTAGTAGTAGGCATTGATGGATTTCGGTCTACTTACTTTGGCGTACCACCCATGCTTTGAACCTCAACCTTTCTTGCAATGTAGTCAGCATTGGTTTGCGTTCGTGGTCCTGTCAATTGCCCAGCTGTAATTTGTTTACCTCACATAGCTGTTTTATCGTCTTTTGGGAGAGAGACATCACTAGTGAACATCATGAGACTCCGGTCCATATTACCATCATTGATCACATACACTATTTACTTTTCCGCTATTTACTTACTATTGCAAAACACTATCTATCACTACTATCATATTGCTTTTAACCCTTTGTGAACTACAAGGCCGGAGAGATTGACAACCTCTCTGTACTCGTTGGGAGCAAAGTTATTTGTATCTGTGTGCAGGTCCACGTTGATTGCTAATTGCGCCGTTAGCAGTTGACACCTACCTGTTGAACCTAGGAGTCTCTGGGGATTCAATCCTTGGCATCTTTGCTAGGGGAAAACACTTCTACTTACTGCATCTTACACCTTCCACTTGGGGTAACCAACGAGGGGTTCGAGGCCCATCACTACCAGGCACCCGAAGCACAGCCAGAGGGGGACCACCAGGGCCCCAGGCGCCCTGGTGGCGCGCCCCCCCCTGGGCCGCGCCGGGGGGGGGGGGGCGCCTGGGCCCCCCGAGCCTCGTCTGACGCCCCCCTTTGGCATATATTTAAAGCGTCTCCCGAAACCCTCGAGACGGGAACTCTTTTTCGCGATCTCATCTCTGTTCCGCCGCCGCCGCCGCTTCCAAGATCGGGAGCACCAGGAGAACTCTTCCCGGCACCCTGCCGGAGGGGAGGATCACCACCGGGAGCTTCTCCACCACCATGGACGCCTCCCGGATGAGTTGTGAGTAGTCTCCCTTGGACCATGAGTCCATGACCAGTAGCTATGTGATGTTCTCCTCCCCTTCTTGTGCTTCACTAATTAGTCCTCGTGAGCTGCCCTACATGATCGAGGCACATATGTAATCCTTATGCTGTTGCTATGATGAGTTTGCTGGGATCCGATGGATTGTGAGATTATGTTCAGATTGTGTTTGAGTAATATATTTGATCTACCTCTTTTATATTTATGTTCGTAAGTAATTCTTGCATGTTCTCCGTTGTTATTTATTGCTTTGGCCAAGTAGTAGGTAGTGACTCCAAGAGGGAACGTTATGCTTGATTGTGGGTTCATGCCCCTCGATGACTAGCTTGAGTGACAGAAACATGAGTCTAGGGGATGTGCTGTTGCCACAAGGGGGAAAACAACGGTGCTTGTGCCCGCGGGTGCAAGGATTGTTTACTTTACGCAAAGTTCTTTTAATGCAATTGTCTGTTGCTTTGAGTTTACACTATGGGTGGGACTCACAACTTAATACCAGCGAGATGTTCTGGATAGATATCTCAAGGTGGATGATTAGTAGTAGATGCAGATGGATTTCGGTCTACTTGCATTGGCGTACCGCCCATGCTTTGAACCTCTACCTTTCTTGCAACATAGTTAGCATTGGTTTGCGCACATAATTCTGTCAATTGCCCAGCTGTAATTCGTTTACCTCACATAGCTGTTTTATCGTCTTTTGGGAGAGAGACATCACTAGTGAACATCATGGGACCCCGGTCCATATTACCATCATTGATCACATCCGCTATTTACTTTCCGCTTTTTACTTACTATTGCAGCAAAACCTATCACTATTATCACTTGCTTTTGATCCTTTGTAAACTACAAGGCCGAAGGGATTGACAACCTCTTTGTACTCGTTGGGAGCAAAGTTATTTGTATCTGTGTGCAAGTCCACGTTGATTGCTAATATCTGGCGCCGTTAGCAGTTGACACCTTCTTGTTGAAACTGGGAGTCTCAGGGAAATCGATCCTTGGTATCTTTGCCAAGGGAAAACTTCCGCTACACTGCATCTCAAACCTTCCACTTGGGGTAACCAACGAGGGGCGAGAAGCCATCAAGCAAAGTTTTCTGGCGCCGTTGCCGGGGACTCCACTCTTCAGGATAGGGGAGTTGCACGCTATCTTTTACCTTTGCTTTTAGTCTTGTTAGGTTACTTTTCAGTTTTTGCTTTAGTATCTTTTATCGAAAATCACAAAAATAGTTATCTTGCTTGCTTGCTGCTATGGGTTCCACCAAAAACACTAAATGGGAGGAGTACACCCCTTCTTCCATTACGCCAATCACCACTGTCGGGATCTACAAAAGTAATAAACCTTGTGATTATGTTAGTCTTGATGGAGAGCTATGCCCATGGCATGGTCTTCCAGGAAAAGAATATGAGCCTCAGTTTAAAGTTGCTCCTATGCTTCCCCAAACTTGGGAAGACGTCCAAACTCTTATAATAGAGAGCAATTCTAACAAAGAATATGACACTACAATTCTGCCCAATAATGATAAAATTGATTTTGATAAATGTAGTATCTCAGAAGTTGTCACCTTTCTATAAAGAATGGCTAAAGATCCCCACACTAGCACGCTTAATCTTGCCTTCACAGAGCATATCACTAATGCTCTCATCAAAGCTAGGGAGGAGAAACTTAGAGTAGAAGCCTCCATACCTAGAAAGCTAGAAGATGGTTGGGATCCTATGATTAAAATTAAGTTGAATAACTTCTCTTGCTATGCTTTATGTGATGTTGGAGCTAGTACCTCCGTTATGCCCAAAAGAATATATGATATGCTTAAATTGAAACCTTTTGATTCTTGTTCTTTTGGTGTTCGTCTCGTTGATTCTTCCATAAAGAAACCTTTGGGGAGGATCGATGATGTTCTTATCATTGTCAATGACAATTATGTTCCCGTTGATTTTACTATTATGGACATTGAATGTGAACCTTCTTGTCCAATTATTTTGGGACGTCCTTTTCTACGCACCGTTGATGCTATCATTGACATGAAAGAGGGGAATATAAAATTCCAGTTTCCTCTCAAGAAAGGGATGGAACACTTCCCTAGAAAGAAGATTAAGTTACCTTTTGAGTCCGTTATACGGGCTAGCTATTCTTTTACTCTTGATAAAACTTGATCTCTATGCATTTTGCCTAGCTTAAAGGCATAAAAGAAAGCGCTTTTGGGAGGCAGCCCACATGAATAAAAAATTTATTTTGCTTTTTGTTGTGTCTTGATGTTGTTACTACAGTAGCATCATCATTGTATCTTTGCTTTTCAACTTTGTGCCAAGTGTAGCCTCTGATTGCAAGAAAGTTCAAAAGTTGTGACGTGCTGTCCAGGAAACAGATTCTGTCCTTGGATAGAAAAATTCGTATAAAATCACCAGATCATCTTTTTGGTCTGAATTGTTTCGACAGCGTGCTCTATATAATTGTCTTTCGTGCGTCTGTTTTGAGTTTTTTGATTAGAGTTGCAGAAGTGCCCCGAAAAAATCATTTACTACCTGTTGTTCTGTTTTTCATAGATTCTGTCCTGTTTTGCCTTTCCTTCATTTTGCAAACCTTGAGCTTGCTTTTTCTTTGCAAAAACCTTTTGGCAATCTTGAGAAACAGTAGACCTTCAAGAATATCCTTATTTCCAGCAAGGAACAATTATTTTATTATGGGTACTAACCTCGCTAATCAGATTATGATGAGTTATGTATGAAGGGAGTTTTCAAGTGTGCGAGGGAAGATGATAAAAAGATTCAGGAGTGTCAAGCGCTCAAGCTTGGGGATGCCCCCATGCACCCCCAAGAAATATTCAAGGAGACTCAAGCGTCTAAGCTTGGGGATGCCCCCGTGCATCCCCTTCTCCATCAACATTATCAGTTCGTCTTTCGTTCCACTATATTTTTATCACTTCATGTGTTATGTGCTATGCTTGGAGCATCTTGCTTTTAGTTTCCTTTAGCTTTTCATAACGAGTCAGAACTCAGCTTTCTTTGTGTGGGAGAGAAACACGCTCCACTTCTACCTAGAACACAACATAGAATTTTCATGTCTATCCTTGCTGTGTGTGTTCTTTGTCTTTCAATAGCTACTATCATGCTTAGCTTTTAGTTTTCATGCTTATCTTTTTAAAGAGCTTTTGTTCAGTTGGTTGCTTGAACTCTCTTTATTTATCATGATTATCTTATTAAGAGAGTTTGCTTCCGTTGCATTGGTTGATATGTCTATGATAAAGATGCTACGTGCATAATGGCGCTTAGTAGTTCATGTTTTCTTATGGTTAGTCTCAAATAGTTGGGGGGTTTCCAATGTGTTATTGGAGTACCAACATGATTTGTTTGCCTATGATGTGGTATGGTTTAGTAATATCTTCCTTCAAGAATTTATTTTGATTGACTTGGCGTATGCTCACGCATATTTAAGACTATAAAGAAAGTCTGTCAAGCCTTGACGATCTTTTGTTTCTGAGTAGCGATATAACTACCATGCCTGATTCAATGTTGCTTTGTCGCTCTGCATGATTATGACCGTCATTGCTCTCTTAGTTGGTCGCTCCCAGTCTTTTGCTAACCTTCGCCTGTACTAAGCGGACTGACTGCTTGTGCATCCAAATTCTTTTAAACCAGTTTTGCCATATGAGTCCACCATACCTTCCTACATGGTATTTACCTGCCATTCCTAACGGAGACTTGCATGTACCATCTCGTAATTATTCAAAAAGAAAAAAATGCATTCCTATTTTGTGCCTCTGTTTTAAGTCCATGAGGAAGTAGTAGTTAATTCATGATCTTTTTAAGTTGGACAAGCTTCACCCCGGGATTGCATGTCTAATGTGCAAACCCATAATACGAGAAGGAACTGGCATTGAGTGCGCCCGGCTCAAAATTAATATAACAAACAAACCCTCCTTCACGCTTTGTTCATGAGAAATCAGAAAACTTTGGCAGTGATAAACAAAGGAGATTAAGAGGATGTGATCGTCCTCATTCGGGAGCCGTTCCTCGAAACTTGTCCATCTCAAGAAGTGATTGAGTTCTCTGCTAGCATTCGTTGACGGAACATGCATAATCAAAAAAAAATTATTATTACCTCTGTTTTTAAAACCAAGAGCTCTGGTACATGTTTTGTCTTTGTTTCCGACTACGGGTTTTCAACCTTGCCAACAAAAGCCACGGTTCGAGAGTCTCCGCCTTCTTTTAAAGCACCAACTACTGAGACCATGATTGTCATTCTGAGTGTAATGTGCATTGTCCCAAAGTAGCATTGTCTTTTGCATGATTATGATATCGTTTATTTTGAAATCATTGTATCTAGTCATCACTTAAACCTTGGAGGTGCCCCTGCATTTATGTTTTGCTTCACTAAAGGGGGCAAGCAAGATATCACTTTATCATATTTGCACACCATGCTCATTACAAATCTATTTGATGTTTCAGTATCATGTTGTAAAACTTTCAGTTCTTTGTGATTTTCTCATGAGGCAACTTAATTACTACAGATTCATTGTCTCAGTAAGCTTTTGTCATATGACTATGAAAAATCCTTATATGGTTAATAGCATGTCACCACAGAAATTATTCTTGTTATCATTTACCTACTCGAGGACGAGCAGGAATTAAGCTTGGGGATGTTGATACGTCCAAAACGTATCTATAATTTCTGCTTGCTAAATGCCTCTTTTGGGTGATATTGCTATGATATTTATACACTTCCATACACTTTTGATCATATTTGGACTAACCTATTAACTCAGTGCACCCCAGTGCCAGTTTCTGTTTTCTGCTGTTTTTGTATTTCAGGTTTTCCCATTACGAGAACTGCCAAAAAAATCCCGGAAAAATAATATAAAAAATCAGCGTTCCAGAAGCTTCCCAGCAGCCAAAGTACAGCCGGAGGGGGGCCACCAGGGCTCTAGGCGCCCTGGTGGCGCCCCCCTGGCCGCGCCGGGGGGGCGCCTGGGCCCCCCGAGCCTCCGCTGATGCCCCCCTTTGGCATATATTTATATCGTGTCCCGAAACCCTCGAGACGGGAACCCTTTTTCGCGATCTCATCTCTGTTCCGCCGCCGCCGCGCTTCCAAGATCGGGAGCACTAGGAGAACTCTTCCCGGCACCCTGCCGGAGGGGAGGATCACCACCGGGAGCCTCTCCACCACCATGGACGCCTCCCGGATGAGTTGTGAGTAGTCTCCCTTGGACCATGGGTCCATGACCAGTAGCTATGTGATGTTCTCCTCCCCTTCTTGTGCTTCACTAATTAGTCCTCGTGAGCTGCCCTACATGATCGAGGCACATATGTAATCCTTATGCTGTTGCTATGATGAGTTTGCTGGGATCCGATGGATTGTGAGATTATGTTCAGATTGTGTTTGAGTAATATATTTGATCTACCTCTTTTATATTTATGTTCGTAAGTAATTCTTGCATGTTCTCCGTTGTTATTTATTGCTTTGGCCAAGTAGTAGGTAGTGACTCCAAGAGGGAACGTTATGCTTGATTGTGGGTTCATGCCCATCGATGACTAGCTTGAGTGACAGAAACATGAGTCTAGGGGATGTGCTGTTGCCACAAGGGGGAAAACAACGGTGCTTGTGCCCGCGGGTGCAAGGATTGTTTACTTTACGCAAAGTTCTTTTAATGCAGTTGTCTGTTGCTTTGAGTTTACACTATGGGTGGGACTCCCAACTTAATACCAGCGAGATGTTCTGGATAGATATCTCAAGGTGGATGATTAGTAGTAGATGCAGATGGATTTCGGTCTACTTGCATTGGCGTACCGCCCATGCTTTGAACCTCTACCTTTCTTGCAACATAGTTAGCATTGGTTTGCGCACATAATTCTGTCAATTGCCCAGCTGTAATTCGTTTACCTCACATAGCTGTTTTATCGTCTTTTGGGAGAGAGACATCACTAGTGAACATCATGGGACCCTGGTCCATATTACCATCATTGATCACATCCGCTATTTACTTTCCGCTTTTTACTTACTATTGCAGCAAAACCTATCACTATTATCACTTGCGTTTGATCCTTTGTAAACTACAAGGCCGGAGGGATTGACAACCTCTCTGTACTCGTTGGGAGCAAAGTTATTTGTATCTGTGTGCAGGTCCACGTTGATTGCTAATATCTGGCGCCGTTAGCAGTTGACACCTTCTTGTTGAAACTGGGAGTCTCAGGGAAATCGATCCTTGGTATCTTTGCCAAGGGAAAACTTCCGCTACACTGCATCTCAAACCTTCCACTTGGGGTAACCGACGAGGGGCGAGAAGCCATCAGTAAGGCAAAGGTATTAGGGATGCCCAGTCCCGAAATGAAAAACAAATTTACTTTATGTTGTCAAATAATAAATTCCTTGGAAAGTGTTGGTGTCAGGGATATGACTACCAGGTATGAACCGGCTAGTGTAAACCGGCTTAGTTATATTATACTTGGTTGTAATATTTAGTAAAGGCTACGGCCCATGAGATCTTAGGGCCCATGTATAGAAGTATGGTTTGTAAACCGCCAAGCGGTGTAACTTGAGAGATAAGGAAGAAAAGACAGAGACCGAGGCAGACACAAGTATGAGCCGGCCTCGGGACTCTGTAAACCGGACCAGGCGTCACCTCTATATAAAGGGACGACCCGACGACGGTTCAAGGACAAGCAAGAATCAACCGGTCGAGACTACAGGCAAGCGAATCCGCTCCCTATAGACCGACGCCCAAGCAATACCAAACCAACTAGACGTAGGCTTTTACCTTCATCGAAGGGGCCGAACTAGTATAAACTCTCTGTGTCCTTTGTGTGCTATGAACCCCTTCAAGCTAACCCGTGCGATGGTTCCATCATCAAGTCCGCTAAACCGGACATCTGCCGTGCTAATTCCACGACAGTTGGCGCCCACCGTGGGGCCTCCGCACGATGGTTTCGAGTTCTTGAAGGGCAGCTTTGAAGGGCTCAAGGGTTACGCGGTCGGCCGGATGACCAAGAGTCGCCGCGACCGGATCTACATCGATGACGCAGGTTGGGGACCGGAGGCCGATTCAATCGAATACGGGTACCGGGTTCCCTTCGGTGGCATCCAAGTCTTCATTGGCAAAATCGGCGAACCGGGACCTGAGCCGGACATCTTCCCCAACATCGTCGAGCCGGCTCAGCGTGCGAGATCGGCCCGGATTCAGCCCGCCGTGAAGCACGTGTTCGTTGGAGCAATCCACGGAGTTCGAGCCGAGGACGGATCGGAATCCGATGGTGCAACAGTTGTCTAGTCAGACGACGAATCTTCATCCGGAGAAACTGAGTCTCTGTATCAGTTGCAGGACGGCCGGTCTGAGGGCGAGTCCGATGGAAACAGTATTCCGGACCCCTTTGGCCCGCCAAACCGGGTGGCTGTCTTTATGGCCGGTTCACAGGCCCCAGTGAACGGGACGACAGCGGAAGCTGGTGTAGGGGCGAGCGGCCCGGCCCTCTCACCTACTGAAGTTCTATCCATCTTGACCGAGGAGTTCACAGCTAAAGCGGTGGAAACAGTAGCTCCGGCAGACAAGGCGCATCATGATGCAGAGCTCCTTCAGTTAAAAGGCCGGATTGATCAATTAAAGGAGGATCTGAAGGCGGAGAGAGAGATGATAGCGGTGAGACAAGCGGAGCTGGATGATCAGGCTTTTTACCTAAGGATGGAGCAAGCTTCTATGGAAGGAGTAAGGGGACGAAAGTACCAGTCTCGTCTACCGCCGGTTTATGAAGCGACGAATCTGTTCAGGAGACCTGGGGCTGGGACTAGTAATAATCCGGCTTCAAACCGGAGGGCACCCCCAGCCAGGGAGGAGCCGGTTCGGCAGCCCACCGCAGAGTGGGATCGTCCGATCACGTCGGCACCTTACGTTCCCACCCCTCCAGGTCATTATTCAAACCCTTTGGATAACATTGCTGCAGCTGCTGCACAATTGGCCGCTTTACCCGTGGAGGAGACGTCTCCGGTGGCATTGGAGGCGCGCAGGGTCAAGGAGCTGCTTAATACGGCGTTGATACAGCATCAAGCATATTCTCATAGCAGGGAAAGGTTACATTCAACACCACGTCCTAGCCGGAGTTATACTAGGCATTGGGAGGAGCCAGAAGTGTCTAGCAGCAAACGCAGGAGGCATCAGCGCAGACAGGATAATCCGGCGGGTGCAGCGGCACCAGCTCCGGATATAAACCGGGCTAGGTCAGGAGCCCGGGAGGAGGTTCGTCAAACAACACCGGTTCACACAGCCACAGCAGAAACAGGAATTACGACGAGTTCTTTTGGGGTGCAATGTCTTGTCCCCGCTTTACGGGGTGTCAAGCTGCCTAAGGATTTTAAAGGGCCCCGCAAGGTACCTAATTACACAGCAGACTTAGCTCCAGAAGCTTGGGTTGAAAGTTATGAGATGGCCATGGAGATGCTGGACGTGGATGAATCGGCTTGTGCTAAGTATTTTACTATGATGCTTGAAGGTACGGCCCGGACCTGGCTGAAGGGTTTACCCCCGAACTCTATCGGATCATGGGGGGAACTACGTAGCCAGTTTATCAAAAACTTCAAAGATACATGCAAACAGCCGATGTCAGTGGTGGATCTAGCAGCTTGTGTGCAAGGAGAGCAGGAGTCTACAGCTGTTTGGGTATGGAGAGTAGCGGAGATCTTGCACTCTTCGAATAGTATCAATCCTAGTACGGCTATAGTGACTTTGGAAAACAATTGCCGGTTTGAATCTTTAAAGTTAAAGCTCGGATGGCTTAAAAGGGATTGTAATGATATGGGAACTCTCATGAGTGCCTTGGTAAAATATGGGGACTCTGATAATACCAAGTATCCAGAAGCGGAAGGAGACAAGACGGGGAAGGTTAGCAAGTCTGGTAAACCGGCGCAAGTTAATCCGGCTACTACGAGTTTTTTGGGCAAACGGAAGGCAGAGGGTGGCTCTGACTTCGTGGACAACACTCAAGTTCAAGGGGGCTTTCAGCACGGCTTGGGAAACCAACCTCCACAAATCGGCGGAGGGACTCTTAGCTGGGACCAAGAGTTAGATCAGCCTTGTCCGAAGCATAGCGCGAAAAATCGACCGGCAAAGCACACCATAATAGAGTGCAGGCCCCTTATGCAAGCAATGGCGGGCCGTTTTAATCCTCATGACAGGCCTCCAAATGGCGGTTCAGGTCCTGGATTTTATGGTCCGGGTCATCAGGGGAGCAGCTCCGGATCAGGATATAGGGGCAATAACAATGGTTATCAAAACCGGAACGATAATCAAAATAATCAAGGAAGTTATAATAACCAGGGCAATCAGCCACATCATCAAGGTGGTTACAATAACCAAAGCAATCAACAGCAGGGCCAAGGGAATTACAATAATCAGGGGAATCAACAGCGTCAGCAACAGCAGCCGCAATCCGGGTATCAAAGTAATCCAAAGGAGTTGAGCCGTTGGCAATATCATGTCTTCACCACAAGTCTGTGTAAACGAGGTCAGAAGGTTTTGAAGCGGGCTGTTAACGCAGTTGAACCGGCAACACCGCAATTTCTACGCTGGTCAGAGCAGCCCATTGTGTGGAGTAGAGAAGACCACCCGATGCGGGTGGATAATCCGGGCCATTTAGCCTTGGTGGTGGCACCCCAGGTGGGAGGTTATAAATTCACTAAGGTTCTCATGGACGGTGGTAGCAGCATCAATATTTTGTACTATGAGACTTTCCGTCGTATGGGTCTGACGGATAAGAAGTTAAGGCAATCAAACACAGTGTTTCATGGAGTGGTGCGAGGTAAGTCGGCTTATCCGGTTGGAAAGATTGATTTGGAAGTTACTTTTGGAGATGAACATGATTCCAGGTCAGAGATGATAACTTTCGAAGTCGTCAAAATTAAAAGCCCTTATCACGCTCTGTTTGGAAGGACGGTTTATACTAAGTTTATGGCTAGGCCATGTTATGTTTATCTGTAGCTTAAAATGCCGGGTCATAAGGGCACGATCACGGTTCATGGAAGTCGCAAGATAGCAGTGGAATGTGAAGAAGGAGATGCAGCCTATGCAGAAGCAGTATGTGCCACGGAGGAGTTGAAATATTACAAAGATAATGTTGATCCGGCAGATATGACTCCGCTGAAGAAGCCAACTACAGAGCATGATCCGGCTTTAAAATTTAAATCGGCAGAGGAGACCAAGCAAGTTGATTTTGTGCCTGGGGATTCGTCTAAGCAGTTCACTATCAGCGCTAACCTGGATCCTAAATAGGAAAGCGCGCTCATCGAGTTCATCCGTGAGAACCGGGATATCTTTGCATGGAAACCTTCTGACATGCCAGGTATACCGAGGGAACTCGCTGAGCACATCCTTAACATTGATCCGAAATATAAACCGGTTAAACAATATTTGCGCCGCTTCAATGAAGAGAGGCGCAAGGCTATAGGAGAAGAAGTGGCCAGGCTTTTGGCCGCAGGATTCATAGTGGAAGTTTTTCATCCGGAGTGGTTGGCTAATCCGGTGCTGGTGTTAAAGAAGAATGGAAAGTGGAGAATGTGTGCGGACTACACAGACCTCAACAAGGCCTGCCCAACTGATCCTTTTGCTCTCCCTCGCATTGATCAAATCATCGATGCCACAGTGGGATGTGAGCGGCTAAGCTTTTTAGATGCGTATTCAGGGTATCACCAGATCAAGATGGCAGTTAAAGACCAAGAGAAGACAGCTTTCATAACTCCTTTTGGTGCTTTTTGCTATGTGTCTATGCCTTTTGGACTAAAGAGTGCTCAAGCGACTTATCAGCGTTGCGTTCAGAATTGTCTGAAAGGGCAGATAGGGAGGAATGTTCATGCCTATGTGGATGACATCGTGGTTAAATCAAAGAAAGAGGAGACAATGATAGAGGATCTTAAGGAGACTTTTGATAATCTTCGAGCTTATAAGATGATGCTTAATCCGGAGAAGTGTGCTTTTGGTGTTCCAGCAGGTAAGCTACTGGGGTTCTTGGTCTCAAACAGAGGAATAGAAGCCAATCCAGAGAAAATCAAGGCCATCACATCTTTGACTAAACCGGTTTGCATCAACGATGTTCAGCGTATCGCTGGCCGGATCACAGCATTAAGCCGGTTCATCAACCATTTGGGAGAGAAGGCGATCCCACTTTACCAGATGCTGAGGAAAACAGACCGGTTTATATGGAGTGATGAGGCAAACGCAACGTTTGAGGATCTAAAACGGCAATTGGCAAAACCACCGGTCCTAGCTGCTCATGTTGACAAGGAGCCATTGTTGTTATACGTCGCTGCCAATGCACGGGCAGTCAGCGTCGCAATCGTGGTCGAGCGTAAGGAAGCGGGGAAGGAATACCCGGTTCAGCGCCCGGTTTACTATGTGAGTGAAGTACTCATTGAATCCAAGCAGAGGTACCCTCATTGGCAGAAGTTGGTATATGGTGTGTTTATGGCAAACCGGAAGTTGAAGCACTATTTCCAAGGTCATCCAATAACTGTGGTGAGTTCAGCACCGTTGGGAGACATAATCCAGAATAGGGAGGCTACAGGTAGGGTGGCAAAGTGGGCCATAGAGCTCAGCCCACATGAGTTGAAGTATGTGCCACGCACCGCTATAAAATCTCAGGCATTGGTAGATTTCATCAATGATTGGACAGAGTTGCAAACTCCTGAGGAGAAGCCGGATCTTACTTACTGGACGATTCACTTTGACGGTTCAAGACAATTGGAGGGCTCGGGGGCTGGAGTTGTCTTAACTTCCCCCAGAGGTGATAAATTTTGTTATGTCCTCCGCCTATTGTTTCCTTGTACTAATAATGCAGCAGAATATGAAGCACTACTTCATGGTTTGCGGCTGGCAAAGGAGATGAACTTGAGCCGGGTTAAGTGCTTTGGCGACTCAGATTTGGTGGCACCGCAAGTTTCCGGCAAGTGGGATTCAAGAGATCCCCTCATGGCGGCTTATAGACGAGAGGTTGAAGCAGTTGCAGGATACTTCAAAGGATATCAGGTGGATCATATAGACCGGCGAAGGAACGAAGCGGCCGACGCTCTAAGCCGGCTGGGTTCTCAACGTAAACCGGTGCCACCAAACACTTTTTTGGATGAATTGCACAGTCCTTCGGTTCAGATACCGTCGGAGGAAGACCTAGCTGTTCCTGATCCGGAGGCACAGTTAGTTGCAGCGCTTCATGTTATTCCAGATTGGACGCTGCCTTATTTGGCATATTTGAGCCGAGGGGAGTTACCGGACAATGAAGAAGAAGCACGACAAATAATCCGGCGTTCTAAGTCCATGACAATTGCAAACGGAGAGCTTCATCATCGCAGTACTTCTGGAGTATTTCAGCGGTGTGTGTCAGCTGAGGAAGGTTGTGAGATCCTTCGCGAGATCCATGAAGGGGATTGTGGTCATCACGCCTGTTCAAAATCATTGGTGGCTAAAGCATTCCGGCATGGTTTCTATTGGTTAACTGCTCATGCAGATGCGGCAGATCTAGTCCGAAAGTGTGATGCTTGCCAGAAATTTTCAAGGCGTGCTCTGGTTCCGGCGCAGGAGCTCCGGATGATACCAATAACTTGGCCGTTTGCGACTTGGGGGCTTGATATGGTTGGACCCTTCAAGCGATCCCAAGATCAGAAAACTCATCTACTAGTAGCAGTAGACAAGTTTACAAAGTGGGTTGAAGCAGAGCCTATAAGCAAGTGTGATGCGGCAACGGCAGTCAAATTCATCAAAAAAGTAATTTTCCGTTTTGGCTTTCCACACAGCATCATCACAGACAATGGCACCAATTTATCTCAGGGTGAGATGGAAGAATTCTGTCAACGAGAACATATTCGCTTGGACGTGTCTTCTGTGGCCCACCCCCAATCCAATGGTCAGGCTGAGAGGGCAAATCAGGAGATTTTGCGAGGTATCAAACCCCGGCTTATGACACCTTTGCAGAGAACCCCAGGATGTTGGGTTGAGGAGTTGCCATCTGTTCTTTGGAATATCAACACTACACCAAACCGGTCTACAGGTTACACACCTTTCTTCATGGTCTATGGTGCTGAAGCAGTCCTTCCGAGCGATATACGTCACGATTCACCAAGGGTGACGGCTTATGTTGAAGCAGCCAACGAGAGAGCAAGGCAAGACAGTTTAGACCGGCTGGATGAAGAGCGTGATATAGCTGCGGCACGATCTGCAATTTATCAACAAGACTTACGCAGATATCATAGCCGCCGGATCAGAACAAGGACGTTCCAGGAGGGCGACTTGGTACTCCGGCTCATCCAAGATCAAACAGATATGCACAAGCTATCCCCACCTTGGGAAGGGCCCTTTGTGGTCAGTAAGAATCTACACAACGGTTCATATTACTTGGTGGACGTTCGAGAACACAAGGACTCACGGACATCAGAAGAGGAGACGAAGAGGCCATGGAACATCGCCCATTTACGGCCATACTATACTTGAGCTGCGAGCTCCACTGTATCCTATGTATATATTATGATTAATAAATAAACCGGCACCCTCGGTAAACCGGGGGCTCAGCCCTTTTTCCGTATACAAATATTTTGTGAGGACAACCACGCAAGTTTTTTATCAGATATTATATTTCAATATATTGGCCGGTTTTAAAGTTGATTTTTTGCAGAGTATACAAAGAAGCAATAAAACTCTCTAAAGAACATGAGATCACATCCGGTTCAAAGAGATGACGCTTCATGATTTACCCACTGGTTCAGGAGGAACCATGGAGACCCTCTGAAAAGATGGATAATCCACATTCAGTGATTGGTTTAGATTTACCCACCGGTTCAGGAGGAACCATGGAGACCCTCTGAAAAGATGGATAATCCACATTCAGTGATTGGTTTATAATTACCCACCGGTTCAGGAGGAACCATGGGGACCCTCTGAAAAGATGGATAATCCACATTCAGTGATTAGTTTATAATTACCCACCGGTTCAGGAGGAACCATGGAGGCCCTCTGGAAAGATGGATAATCCACATCCAGTGATTGGCTCAATTTTTTTACGGTTCTATCGACCCTCTGAAAAGATGGATAATCCACATTCAGTGATTGGCTAGGCCCTCTGGGAAAGATGGATAATCCACATCCCATTGATTGGCTCAGTTTTTTATTTGCGGTTCTATCGGCCCTCTGAAAAGATGGATAATCCACATTCAGTGATTGGCTAGGCCCCCTGGGAAAGATGGATAATCCACATCCCATTGATTGGTTGAACCTTGCTTTGAGCCTGGCAGCTCTTAAAAAGCCTCGACTACATGGTCTTATTTGCAAAATTTGCATCTTTTTGTGTTTGTGTTTTATAACCCTTTAAACCGGGGTGGAACAGCTACAGAAGCTGACCACATATCTATAAAGTGAAAAGTCTGGGTCATGAATACCAGCATGAGTAAACCGGTGTTCATTATAACCCGGATCATCTATCAGGCAACAAGCCACAAATTTCTGAACAAAGTTTTTCAGAACAAGATAAACCGGAGTCTATCATCAAAACCCGGGTTTCTAATTGGATCCATAAAGGTCTTCATCAAGGGTCTTTAAAGTCCTACCGGATTAAGAGTATTGAGCATATATAATCTCAGGTATAACTTTATTTCTGGTATGAGTATGTACTTATTTGACGTTTTGAGAGAACAATTTAATCCGTCCAGTGGTAAACTGCTAGGACATATTTTCAGTGTTATTTCTGTAGGAGCAGAGGATATGCAAGATAAGCAACATCAGACAACATTTAAATTGGCAAATATTTCACATAAGAAAGACAGAATATCCGGATTAAAGCAGATCAAGTTTCAGCTATCCTATTACAAGGCATAGCAAGCCTGACGGATTAAAAAGATTGTTTGGCAAAACAGAGACTGCGACTACAACAATAAATTTTGAATTATGCTCCTCCTTGCTGCGACGGCTGGCCATCACCTTGATCCGGAATATCTTCGTCTTCTTGAAGTGGTTGGAAGTCCGGCACACGCCAGTCAATCTTCGTCAAAGCCCGGAAATACATCTCTTCGTTGATAAGTTCAGAAGGTTCGATATCTGGAGCGAAGGTATGAGGACGAACCGGCGGGATTAAATTGACGGTGTCATAAACCGTCCGCTCCACCCGCTCGTTTTGCAAGTCGCACCCCGGATGATACCTGGATAAATCGGATTCAGCTGCAAGCTTGCTGGCGAGGGGACGCATCTCCTTCGTCAAGGCGTAGAGATCCTTTGCGGTAAAAGTGGAGCCATCGTCTTTTGTGTCAGGAAATCCAGTTAAAGCTTCTTCCGGATCAAGATCCGGGACCCAGGCCTTAGCCCTGGTAAGGGCCAGAAGAGCACCACCTCGGGCAGCAGATTTTTTGACTTCTTCAAGACGAACCGGCAAAACAGATAATTTTTTCAACGTGTCTTGGATAGTCATAGGGGCCGGTTTACCGAAAGATGTTGCACTAATGATCCTCTGAGCGCCGGAATACAGCTGCTCGACCAAGGTGTAACACGCTTTAAGCTTCTTCCGTAGGTCATCCCCAAGATGGGAGACACGGCGCCCTGCATATAGATATTACGGTTAAACCGGCACAGACGGAAGATTACAGGGATAAAGCAGGAGTTCAGATTGTACTTACCAAAGATTGCAGAGGTCATCAACTCAATCTGCTGCTTTAAACCGGTTAATCCTTCTGTAACCGGATTAAGCGCCCCTTCAGAATCCTGAATCATTTTCTCCAGATCTTTCTTTTGAACCTCAAAAGTGGTCCGCTCTTCTTCAAAGTATTTCTTCAGATCTTCAGCAGTCTTTAAACTTACCTGAAGATCTTTCTTAGCTTTTGAAGCGGCAGATTCTGTCTCAGCAAGACGGCTCCGAAGTTCATTGATCTCATCAGCGTTCCGGTTTAAATTAGCCTGCAAGCATAATCAAGTGACAAGAAGCAACAATCAGACAAGTCTCAAGCACATAAACAAGTTATCTACTTGACACTTGGGGGCTAATGGCAGTTGAAGCAATAAATAACAGCAATTCAAAGTTACAAGTCTCAAGCACACAAACAAGTTGTCTACTTGACACTTGGGGGCTAATGGATGATTGAAGCATCAGCAGAAATTTTTACAAGTATCAAATACATAAACAAGTTATCTACTTGATACTTGGGGGCTAATGTAAAGATCAATTGTTCAAACTATAAACTTCCGGTTCACCTTCAGCACGCAGCTAAACCGGAACTTGGGGGCTGTTATGGGATAGAAGCATATCAAAAGTGCAAAGTCAGAAGAAAAGGATTACCTCATATTTGTCCTTCATTAAGTTAACCAAACTTGCTTCATAGTCTCGGCTGCTGTGGAGCCGGTTTAGGTACCCAGAATAGATTTCTTGGGCGCTCATGTCTGCAAGATTGGATATTTCAGTACTCCATTTGCCCTTCTCCTTATATAGCTTCTCCGTTTTAGCCGTATGCTTGGCTAAAACGGTGGGCTCAGCCGGAGCAACGAATGCAGCCCCAGTCACTACAACTTCTGGAGAAGCAGGTGCAATTGGATTCGCAGTGTGAGCCGGATTGGGAGATGTCGGATTAATTTGAGGAGAGTTGACTCGGGCAGGACTTGGCGAATTGTGGGCATCTTCATCAGTAGGATTTTCGGGTATTGAGATGTGATCCGTAGGCGCAGGATCTTCAAGAGGAGCTATGGGCTCGCCTTCTGGAGGAACGGTATTCGCCGGATCATCTGCAGAGGTCTCAGCAGGGGGTTTGTTTGCCTTGGGTTTCTTGCTAGGCTTTGGCTTGCTAAAAAAAGGGTGGCAAGATGAGTTAGCATTATGAAGCAAAAAGGGAATCATAAACCGGAAATGTTAAAAAGATTTACCCTGGGACAGTTTTCAATGGGGGAAGCTGTGTGGCAGTCGATTCACCAGAAGAAGACAGTGGAGTTTCCTGATAATCAGGGTCAGACGGTTTAAGAGGTTTTCGGATAAGCCTGGCCTAGGGATGAAGACGAGTCGGAGAAAGTATCACCTCAGCACGGCGCTTCCGAGCCGGAGTTAAAGAAATCCCGGATGATTCCACTGCCAGGCCACTATGGCGAGTGGTCCGGCGAAGAGCTTCATGTTGTTGTTTCTTCAAAATAAAATTAGGATCCAATTGAGCATAAGGGTGAGAAAATTGGTATTTCCGGACGGTTCGACGACTTTTTTGTGGAGGAGGTTCTGAATCAGAAGAAAGGATAGTTACCTCAACCTCGGCCGGATTATCACCTTCAGCCAAATCCTGTGGAAAGTTATCATTAGATACAGATATGAGTACAAGAAAGCAAATTTCAAACCGGATTAATTCATACCTCGGAATCCGGATCATCATCTTCGGCGTGAGAGCTGGAGTCAAGAGCTGCCTTTCTTTTCTTGTTAGCAAAGGTCTTACGGCGTGCTTGTTTGCCGGTTTTCTCCTGAGGTTTTCTCTTCCAGAAAGGATCATCAGCCTACTTAAAAGAAGGAAAGACAGTTGAAGGGACGGTTTAAATAAACGGATTACAAACACAGGATAAAGCAAAACTTACTGCAGGCAGTTTATTCTTCTTATAATATGGTGCTAACCCGACTTTGCTGCAGTCTGCTAAGGAGACGTTGAGCATCTTTTTAGCCGACTCAATAACCTCCGATTCAGATAATTTTTCCTTGGTAAACCGTCGAGGATCGTCCGGTTTACCAGAATACTGGCACATCAGTTGTGATCGCTGGCTCAAGGGAAGGATGCTCCAAGACAACCAGCAGCGCATAAAGTATGTTCCAGTCAAGCCATTGGCCATGAAAGCTTTTAACCTGGAGAGCTGTGATGCAAACCGGGTCCGCTCGACAGAGTTGAGTCGTTGTGGTAGAGGATGATCCTCCGAAATACGTTGCTCACGATAACCCGGCAAAGGGTTCTCCCCTTCAGGAGAAGTGTCAACGCAATAAAACCATGACTTGTTCCACTCCTTTGGATGCGTGTGTAAAGCGGCGTGAGGAAAGACAACGTCTCTCCTTTTCTGGATACTAACACCGCCAAGCTCCTGATGCGGTCCACTGATGAACTCTGTGCGCCGGTTCAGGTGAAAGAAGTCCCAGAACAGATCGACAGACGCTCTTCTTGCAAATACACCTCCGAAAACACTTGGAAGTCATAGATATTTGAAATAGAGTTGGGTCCAATATCCTGAGGGTGGAGTTGGAAGGCAGCAAGAACGTCCCGGAAAAACTTTGAACCGGGGGGAGAGAAGCCTCGAGATATGTGGTCAAAGAACACAATAACTTCCCCAGGCCTGGGAGTAGGAGGGCATTCATTCCCCGGAGCTCGCCACTTCAAAACAGACTGAGGGCCTAAGGTACCAATTTCAGAAATTTTGACCAAGTCTTCTTCCGTGACGATGGAAGGAACCCAATCACGAGAGACAAACTGCTTGGCCATAGCAATGGAAGGACAAGTACTGAAAAAGATAAAGTGCAAAAAACGGATTAGGCGGGTACAGCAGTATAAACCGGAAAATATCTATGAAAGTTAAGCAACGGTTTGAACAGAGGACTAATGGTATGGTTAAACCGGCAATAATAGGGAACTATGTCATTACCGGTTCACGACAGTAAAAGAGGAACAGCTAAACCATTGCGTTCAACTTCAAAAAAATTACAGGAACAGGGCATAACAGTTTAAACCGGAGTATACCTAATGGATCTACAAAAGAGAAGAAACAGTTTCTTTGTAAATGGCTAAAGTGAAACGGATCTGGGCGCGCAAAGAAAAGAAAAGAAAATTAAGTGCAAGAGAGTATGGGAAGAAACGCAAGGGTCTTATGCGGAGCAGATGAATCTACAGGATAAGTATAAGTGGCGAGATCTAAAGCTAATACTAGTGGAAGATCTATTAACTAGGCATAAAGGTCAAAAACTTTCTACGAAGTGAGCATTTACGAGGAACAAGATGAAGCTTTCGTTGAAAGCCCTAATGGCGGAAGAACAAGGGAAGAACCCTAGAAGATGCAGATCTATAACGAGGAAGAAAGGACGTACCTGAACAATGGAGGACAGCGGCGGAGTTCTCTGGTCGAATCAGGTTGATGCAGCGGCCAGGGAGGTCTTGACTCGGCGAGGCAACGGTGGCGTTTCAAGCTCAGGCGTCAATGGAGTCTTGAAGCTCGGGCGGCAGACGGAGGAAGAAGAGGCGAGAAGAAGAAAGAACGAAGGGGGGCGGCGGTATTTATAAGCGAAGGACAGATGTGAAGCGACAGGTGCGGGATTCGAGGGGGCAAATATCGGATAAAGATCCTTTTTGATGCCTCGATTTTCGGATAACCATTAAACAAAGCTACAGTACAGCTCGCAGCGTTAAATGCGGAGATGATGTCACGGTCAGATTTAGTGATTCTCGAAGATGACGTCAGAGTCGGTTTACCAAAAATGTGAAGACAAAGAAGAAAATTATATAAGACAAGGAAGACTGATATGGACAAGTTCAAATCATTCTGGGGCCTAATGTCAGGGATATGACTAGCAGGTATGAATCGGCTAGTGTAAACCGGCTTAGTTATATTATACTTGGTTGTAATATTTAGTAAAGGCTACGGCCCATGAGATCTTAGGGCCCATGTATAGAAGTATGGTTTGTAAACCGCCAAGCGGTGTAACTTGGGAGATAAGGAAGAAAAGACAGAGACCGAGGCGGACACAAGTATGAGCCGGCCTCGGGACTCTGTAAACCGGACCAGGTGTCACCTCTATATAAAGGAACGACCCGGCGACGGTTCAAGGACAAGCAAGAATCAACCGGTCGAGACTACAGGCAAGCGAATCCGCTCCCTGTAAACCGACGCCTAAGCAATACCAAACCAACTAGACGTAGGCTTTTACCTTCATCGAAGGGGCCGAACTAGTATAAACTCTCTGTGTCCTTTGTGTGCTATGAACCCCTTCAAGCTAACCCGTGCGATGGTTCCATCATCAAGTCCGCTAAACCGGACATCTGCCATGCTAATTCCACGACAGTTGGTATGGAAGGCAACCGTGGATTCGGCTAGCCATGGCTTGTGAAAGCTTGGTGGAAAAGGAATAAACTTTATTTTCTAATTGGGAACCGCCTATGATATATCTAGCATGGAAAGTGTTGGGAACCTCAAGTCGTTCGCGTTGGTGGGAAAAGTATACCTCCGCAAAAAAAATATCTCTCAATTTAAGCTTTGAGCTATGGCACCTCTACAAATCCATATTTCCCTCTGTGAACGGCCTTTCTTTTACTTACGCAATTTTTATTTTTGAATGTCTCCATCTTCTTTTACAAGCACCAACTAGAAAACACTACGATCGTCCTTGATCATTGGGTGTAACTAATATGCGAGTGTGTTTCACGAATAGATCAATGGTTGAGCATGATGGGTTAGGGATAACTTGTTTTAGCATTGATATTTTGAAAGACATGGTTGCTTATTGATATGTTTGAGTATTTAGATCTCATGTCAAAAATAAAATATTGCTTTGAACCATATAAAAGTCCAAATGTCCATGCTATAAAGAAAAGAATATGATATGACATGATAAGCAGCATTCCACATCAAAAATTCTGTTTTTATCACTTACCTACTCGAGGACGAGCAGGAGTTAAGCTTGGGGATGCTGATACGTCTCCAACGTATCTATAATTTTTGATTGTTCCATGCTATTATATTATCATTCTTAGATGTTTTACAATCATTTTATAGTCATTTTATATCTTTTTTTGGTACTAACCTATTGACATAGTGTCAAGTGCCACTTGTTGTTTTCTGCGTGTTTCTTACATCGTAGGAAATCAATATTAAATGACCAAACATCGCAAAACTTTTTGGAGATTTTTTATGGGCCAGAAGACACCCAATGGGCCAGAGTTGCACCTGGGGGGGGGTGCCCCGAGGGGGCACAACCCACCCGGGCGTGCCAGGCCCCCTGGCACGCCCAGGTGGGTTGTGCCCACCTCGGTGGCCTCCCGCACCCCCTCTTTACCCTATAAATTCACAAATATTCTGAAAACCCTATGTGTAGACCTAGATCAGAAGTCCCGCCGCCGCAAGGCTCTGTAGTCCACGAGATCCCATCTAGAGCCCTTTCTGGCACTCTGCCGGAGGGGATAACCATCATCGGTGGCCATCTTCATCATCCCGGCGGCCACCATGGTGAGGAGGGAGTACTCCACCCTCGGGGCTGAGGGTTTGTACCAGTAGCTATGTGTTTAATCTCTCTCTCTCTCTCTCTCTCTCTCTCTCTCTCTGTCGTGTTCTTGAGATGCACAATCTTGATGTATCGCGGGCTTTGTTAATATAGTCGGGTCATATGGTGTTTTCCCCTCTCTATCTTGTGAGGAATTGAGTTTTCCTTTTGATATTTCTTTTTATCGGATTGAATACTTGTATGGATTTGAGAACACTTGATATATGTCTTGTAATTGAATACTCGTGGTGACAATGGGGTATCATATTGATTCACTTGATATATGTTTTGGCACTCAACTTGCAGATTCCCGCGATGACATCAGGGTAATATATGCATAGGGGTTGATGCACGTTCTTGTCTTTGTTTCTCCGGTAGAAATCTTGGGGCACTCTTTGAAGTTCTTTGTGTTGGATTGAGTATTATGAATCTGAAATTGTTTGATGCATATCGTATAATTAACTCACAGATACTCGTGGTGACATTGGAGTATCTAGGTGAAATTAGAGTTGGTTGATATGTGTCATATGATGTTATTTTAGTACGAACTCTTGATTAGATCGATCGGAAAGAATAGCTTGTGTTATTTTAGTACGAACTCTAGGATAGATCAAACGGAAAGAATAGCTTTGAGGTGGTTTCGTACCCTACAAACAATTTCTTCTTATGTTCTCCGCTAGATAAGAACTTTGGGGAGATTCTTCATCGCACGTTGAGGGATGGTTATGTGATCCAATTATATTAGCGTTGTTGATTGATTTCACTAGCGAAATTACGGACCCTATGCCTTGTTATCAAGCATCGCAATACCGTTTGTGCTCCGTTTTACTATTTACTACCTTGCTGTTTTTTATTGTTCGCACTATAAAAACTCATATCTACTATCCATAGTACACTTGCATCACCATCTCTTCGTTGAACTAATGCACCTATACAATTTCCCATTGTATTTGGTGTGTTGGGGACACAAGAGACTTTTTATTATTTGGTTGCAGGGTTGTTTGAGAGAGACCATATTCATCCTACACTTCCCACAGATTGATAAACTTTAGGTCATCCACTTGAGGGAAATGTGCTACTGTCCTACAAAACTCTGCGCTTGGAGGCCCAACACGAGTCTACAAGAACAAGTTGTGTAGTAGACATCAGGAGACAACCCAATACATTTACCTATTGTTTTTGTGTGTCCACATGATTAAGCTGCCATATTAATCATGTTTTATAGCTTTTGTTTCAATAAAGTTCCAAGTAAAGCCTTTGGGATGGTGTGGTTGATAGTTGACTTGATTTTGTACAAAAACAGAAACTTTTACATCCAATGCAGAAAATTATGTAAATCACTGGAACGTGATAATTAGATAAAAAATTACACATGATTGATATAAAAATTGCCTATGTTGTCCTAATTTTTCAGAATTTTTAGAGTTGCAGAAGTATGGTGGTTGTCCATATCATTACAAACTGTTCTGTTTTTGACATATTCTGTTTTCAATGCATAGTCTCCTGGTTTTAGTGTTTCCATAGCTTATATTAAGTGATATAAATTCTGTAAATGATAAGGTACAGTAGGCATTGTGTGAGAACAATTATGAATCTTGTCTTTGACAGTACCGAAGTGAATTATTTTCTTAATTATACTAATGCATTTCACGAAATTCCATTAAGTTTTGTGTGATTGAAGTTTTCAAGTTTTGGGTGAGACATCGATATGAGGAGAATAAGGAGTGCCAAGACCCTAAGCTTGGGGATGCTCAAGGCACCCCAAGGTAATATTCAAGTAAGATCCAAGCAACTAAGCTTGGGGATGCCTCGGAAGGCATCCCCTATTTCGTCGTCAACATTATCGGTAACCTTACTTGGAGCTATATTTTTTTCGTCACACGATATGATTTTTGCTTGGAGCGTCATTTTTTGTTTTTGTTTGCTTGTTGTTATTTAGAATAGTGTTTTGCATCTTTTATTTCAATAAAATTGTCAAGTCTAGCCTTTACCATGCTTATTTTGCAAGTCTTTATGTTGTTGTTTGAAAACATAAAGTTTTCTATAATTGTCTGAATTCTTCTGAAAAGTCGGAACGTGATAAAATCTTGAATTTATTACAAAGTTAACATGAACAAGTTCTCTGTAACGTGGTGATGTTTCGGAATTTTTTGAGCTAGGGAAGTATGAGTAAAATTGCACTCTTTACAGACTGTCCTGTTTAGATAGATTGTTGTTATGTTTGCATATGTCAGCGAGTTTAATGATTCTATTTGAGGATAGGAGTATTGAATATGCAGAGGCTTTTAGTATGCAATGTTAAATTGTAATTTTAGTAATTTGTCACAGTAAAGAATGATAAGGTTTTGAGTTGATTTATACTAACTTACCTCACGAGTTCTTGTTGAGTTTTGTGTGGATGAAGTTTTTAAGATTCCGGGAAACTATGATATGAGAGGAATTAAGGAGACACAAAAGCTCAAGCTTGGGGATGCCCAAGGCATCCCAAGATAATATTTCAAGAAGTCTCAAGCATCTAAGCTTGGGGATGCCCCGGTAGGCATCCCACCTTTCTTCATCAACAATCATCGGTTAGACTCAGTTGAGCCTAAGTTTTTGCTTCTTCACATGATATGTGCTATCCTTGCAATGTCATTTTATTTTGTTTTGCTTGTTGTCTGAATAAAATATTAAGATCTGAAATTTTTAAATGAGAGAGAGAGTCTTCACATAGCTACATAATTATTCAACTACTCATTGGTCTTCACCTATATCTTTTGGAGTAGTTTGTTATTTACTCTCGTGCTTCACTTATATCTTTTTTAGAGTATTATACATAGTAATGGTAACATGCATGTGTTATGAAATTGGTCCCAATATGATAGATATTCAATAAGGGTGTAATAAAAACTTTCATAAAGAGCATTGAATATATGAGAAGTTTGATTCCTTACAATTGTTTTGAGATATAAAGATGGTGATATTAGAGTCATGCTAGTAGTGAATTGTGGAATTAAAAAAATACTTGTGTTAAGGTTTGTGATTCCCGTAGCATGCACATATGGTCTTCTAGTGTCTTCCTTTGTGTGAAAGTTGGGAGCGCGCGATGGTTAACTTGTACCAACCTCTCCCCTAGGAGGATGCATAGTAGTACTTTGCTTAGAGGGCTAATAAAACTTTTTGCAATAAGTATGTGAGTTCTTTATGACTAATGTTGAGTCCATGGATTATACGCACTCTCATCCTTCCACCTTTGCTAGCCACTCTAGTACCGCGCAACTTTTGTCGGTGCATTAAATCCACCATATACCCTTCCTCAAAACAGCCACCATATACCTATCTATTATGGCATTTCCATATCCATTCCGAGATATATTACCATGCAACTTCCACCGTTTTGTTTATTATGACATATACCATCATTGTCATATTGCTTTGCATGATCATGTAGTTGGCATAGTATCCGTGGCTTGACCACCATTCATATTCTTTATACATGTCACTCTTAATCATTGTACATCCCGGTACACCGTCGGAGGCGTTCATATAGAGTCATATCTTTGTTCTAGTATCAAGTTGTAATATCGAGTTGTAAGTAAATAAAAGTGTGATGATCACCAATATTAGAACATTGTCCCATGTGAGGTTATAAAAAGAGAGAGGGGGCCAAAAGAGTCTCCAAAAAATGAGAAAAAGAATCTCCAAAAAAATGAGAGAAATAGAGAGAAGGGACAATGTTACTATCATTTTTCACACTTGTGTTTCAATGTAGCACCATGTTCTTCACGACAGAGAGTCTCCTATGTTGTCACTTGCATATATTACTAGTGGGAATTTTTCATTATAGAACTTGGCTTGTATTTTCCAACGATGGGCTTCCTCAAATTGCCCTAGGTCTTCGTGAGCAAGAAAGTTGGTTGCACACCCACTTAGTTTTCTTTTGAGCTTTCATACACTTATAGCTCTAGTGCATCCGTTACATGGCAATCCCTACTCACTCACATTGATATCAATTGAAGAACATCTCCATAGTTCATTGATTTGCCTAGTTGCATATCTAAATAGAGCTCATCATTAATGGTGTTTGTAGTGGATCTAAGACGCTAGCGGAAGCAGTTGTTTGCCGATCTTCAGTGGCCCTTCATTGAATTTTTGGGCTGAAGGGCAACCCTTCTTCTCTCTCTTGGTGTGAAAGCCAAATAGGAGGCAGTTCAGCTTCTGTCCAGACTTCGTGGCCTCTACTTCCTGCGAGCCTGACGATTGGAGGCGAAGCGGTGGCTGGTCTCGGTGTTCCAAGTGACCCCGTCCCCAACGTCAGATCCGTGTTGGGGGCACATTTAACCCAATTTTTCCATTTCATCCTGTTTTGGGGGATCCTCCTTGTAAAGTCGGTGATTGGTATGCAATTCCTTTGTTTCTCTAGGTACTAGTGTAAATTGTTTAGCGTCACTGTTTTATGTCTACCACCGTTTTTCTTTGAAGAAACACCCAAAGGGCATCTTATCTGAAGGACAACAACATCCAATACAAAACAGGACGCGCACCATGCATCAAGTGCAAATATAAATTAAACTACGGAATATATTGGATTGGCTAGACGTCAGGTGGTTGAATATCTAATTTAGGCCAGTCGATTCGTTGTGAGTCGTCGAATACAAGATGGATGGTCAAATCCACTTCTTCAACCATTGAAATGGTTCAGTGTTCACCTTCTTCAAGCTCGAACCGCCCATATAGCATCGGCCTAACCGTCTGTTCTCGTTGCTAGTTTCTTTGGCGAGCCTACAACTGTTTCCTACTTCTCTCGGTTGGCTTCTTAGCATCTTTCAAACTCGACTAAACAGAATCAACTATTTTCGGGCGACTTACAAGTAGCTACTGTGAAAATATATTAGCCTTAATTTTTTTTATTGTAGGTTTACTGCATTTTCTTTTTTTCTTTTTCTTTTTTTGAAAGGAAGGTTTACTGCAGTTTCTTGGTCCTTCTAGACCCTTGTTTTCGTTGAAAAAGAGCGAAGATGCATGCATCGCGTCTAGAAAAGGGTAAAGGTGTCCACGGACTCTGCGTTACGGGACATACACATGCGGCGATGACGTTGCCGGTCGTTCTCCCCTCGATTGGAGACGCCCGCGCGTACTGGAAGTCCACGCACGCTAAGGGCATGTACAATGGTTCTAGCTTAAGGATGCCACGTAAGATAAATGATGAGGTGGAGGAGAGAGAAATCATAAGAGAAGGCATGTCTTAGCTTATTTAAGCAAAGACAAGAGATGATAGCTTAGCACAATTTGTCTCACCATGTTTTTAGGAATAACTAATTATTGAAGCTAAGGCTAAAAGATGACCCATTGTAGATTTGTTTTTTTGTCATCTCTAATTTACATGCAAAACTTAAGATAAGACTATCTTAGCAACCATTGTACATGCCCTAAACCATCCCCCGGCCCCATCCGCTAGTGAGTGAAGTAGTTTAAACGATGGACGGCCCCGATGCACCAGCCCGGTCGGTCGTCCGGTCCGATGCGCCACGGGTGGCCGGGGGTACGGCGCGGGTCGCCACCAGCACGGCAGCGTTTAATCCCACCAACAGCAACAGTTCTTATCCACCGTGCGCTCCCACCATTATTTCGCCCCTCGCGTCTGCACTCCCTCTCTTCCTCCCTCCCTCCCTCGCGCCCGATCCCGCCCCCGCCGTGTGAAGCCGCAAGAATCTTCCTCGTGGGCCGCCGCTGCGAGCTGCGATGCCGATGGCGACGGCGACGGGGCAGTGGTAGTTAGCACCCATCCACGCAAGTCAACAGGGGCTAGATCTCTCCGTATATAGCGCAGCCCCACGGCGGCCGGTTTCATTTTGGCAAAGCTAGCTGCAGCTGTGCGAGGGTGGTTGGGAGGAAGAGAGAGAGGTGTTATTATGCCCATGGACTACGGGAAGAGGCAGGGCGGGGTGGTGGCGATCGAGTGCGTGGCGGGCGGGTCGCGGGCGGAGGAGTGGGGCACGGGCTGCACCGAGACGGTGCAGACCGGCGACGTCGTGGAGGAGCTCCTCATCGGGGTCGGCGGCCGCGGCGGGCCCGCCGTGCACGCCGCGCCCTTCAAGGGCGGCCGCGCCGCGCTGCAGAAGCTCCTGCACGCCGCCTACAAGCGCGGGGACACGTCCGTGGAGGTGCGCGTGCGGCGCCCCGCGCACGCGCAGCAGCAGCTGGTGCCCGGGGAGGTGGACAGCAGCGGCGAGCTGCTGGGCCCCGGCTCGGACGCGGCGGCCGCCAGGATGCAGGCCTGCATCGTGCCGCAGGAGACCGCCGGCGGCGGCGGCGGGATGGCCATGGTGGGGCGCAGTCAGAAGTACGTGCTCCGGTCGATCCGCGACCCCAACTACGCCGTCGGCCTCGTCGACCGCAGCGAGAGCGAGTGCGTCGCCTTCCGAGGTAACCAACCACAGCAACCCTGCTACTACCACACACACGGCACCGCCGCCATCATCCAATCCGCAGATATTTTCTAGAACCTCCGCAGATCTTTATTTCCGATCCATCCC
>LR738714.1:509613102-509683793 GCA_902687465.1 Secale cereale | reverse complement strand
CCCCCCCCCCCCAGCGAGCGACTCCGTGAATCAACTTGCTCGATTTTTCGTTCGCAAGCAAATTGCGATGGCGCTGGGGCGAAGAAAAGTAGAAGTCTTCGACTGAGCTTTCGCTACACGCCGGGTTACGTTTTACTTGAGAAAAGGGATAGGGCGCCGGTGATGCGTGCATGCGCGCGTTCCCGCTGCATGCGACTTTCGCGCGCAGGTAGGTGCGGTGCGGCTCTGAATTGACAGGCGACACCGGTCGATCGCGACAGAATTCGTTTTGGTGTGCTCGATCATCCACGAGACGACCGGTTTTGGTTGCGGAGGCATATGCTTGGATCAGTTTTGGCTCCCTAGTGAAGATGATTTGGCGCGCTCGATCGCTCACAAGCGCTGGTTTTGTTTGCACGCTAGCACGCCGAGGCATATGCTTGGGTCAGCTGTAAAATATGGTCACTTCCGTGGTACGGTCATCGTGTTTAGTACTTTAGTTAGGGTGTGATCAGGATATCCTAGGCATATAACGGGAAAGAGCTAGCTGCTGGTAGCATTGTTCTTCTTGTTGTGTTTTTCAGGCTGCTTTTGTTTTCAGTTTTTTGGACTGGTAATTTGGCCTGCTCAACTTACATATACAGTTGTTTACAGTCTACAGATGTTACATGTACTGCCTTTTTAATGTCAATATGCCACTCCTAAATATTGGGCTATTGGCAGTATATGAAACAGTAATTTGTTATGCTGTGCAACGTACTCAAGGAAGATGAACATGCTGCGCTTTTTGGGAGAAACAATAAACGGGTGCTACCAAATATATACCGTAGTACATCACATGTATATTTGACACTTCATGTTCCTACCCGTACAAGAGTTTAGGTCCCTGGTTCCATTTGTACGCACCCATGCTTAGCCAGATCTTACCAAACACCGAACCATTGGTCTAGGTCTAGTCGCATACCCGTACTTCCAGGCAGCAGACACGGCGGTGCAGTGCACGTTGAACGGAATCTGCATTCGGATTCAATCATTCATACACGGCAACGGCGACCACTTGCTGATTTAGTATTGAATGGCGCCGTTCCTCTGAGATCGTAATGATGTCCGGAGATTCCGCCAGCTGACTTTACCTCCCTCCTGGGTCGACGACGTCGCGTCCGGCTTGTTCGCACTAGACTAGGAGTCACAAAAAATAAATTCGCACATGATTGCAGATCATGCAGGCGCTCGATTAACTCGAGCTTCAGAGTTCAGATTCCTCTGCGAACCTAATGCCGTCTCCTGACGATCAAATAAAGAACTGAAGCACGATTAGAAATGTCATGATGTTACGTCATGGCCGACGTTGATCGATCGCTCACGACGGCGACGGTGGTGCATGCGTGCAGGGTCGAGGAGCTCGAGGGTGGTGTGCGCGCTGAGCAAGGCGCAGCTGCAGGACGGCTACGTGTCCTACCCGTGGGAGAAGAAGATGAAGGAGGTGCTGCCGGTGGCCAGCTCCAGCAGCTTCCTGTCCCTGCTCGTCCTCCCCACCGCGCTCGACCGCGCCAACTCCCGCTACAACTCCGTCGACGACACGCTGGCCCGCGCCAACGCCTGGTTCCTCTCCTCCCAGGCCGCCGGCGTGCCCATCGCCTTCCTCAACGTCCAGACCGAGGCCCTCCTCACCAAGGTCCTTGTACTATATTTTTGCCATCAGAGTGATTGTGTGGGGGATGTTTTGGTGTTTCTCTGACGCTCTTGCATGCATGGTGCAGATCTCCGGCGACATGGCCTCGGCGACGGTCAACTCGGGGTCACTGGCCGACCTCCCGAACCTCGCCAACGCGAGCCTCTACGGGTTCGAGGACTACCACGGCGTGGACATCGGCGTGGTGAAGGCCGTGCGCCTCTGGTTCACCGCGGCCGCCGGAGAGATGCCCGTGGAGATCACGCTCGAGGAGGACGACACCAGGCTCGGCTTCGCCATCAGCCGCACCGAGGAGGTAGCAATGCCGGACGAATGTCTGTCCCTGTATGTGTCTCTAGTTCTAGCTCTAGTGCACGTCTGAACTGAATCGCTCTTGGGAATATGGGGTGCAGGGCTTCCTCTACATCTCGTCGGTGACGGAGGACGACGGCGACCGGCCAGCGCCGTCGACGCGGTCGGGGCTGCGCGACCTCTACCGGGAGGCGAAGCGCGCGTCCAAGCTGCTGGTGATCTCCAGGGTGTCGTGCCGCAAGGTGCTGCCGTGGATGGTGTCCACCTCCGGCGCCATCCGGTGCTTCGACACCGTGTCGCTCAGCCAGAAGCTGTCCCTGCACCGGCACGCCCTGCGCCCCATCCTGCTCCACGTCCTCATGTGGGACCTGGGCACCGACGCGCCGAACCGGCCGCAGGGGGCGCCGCCGTGCCCGACGCCGCAGCCGTCCCCGGCGTTCGCTGAGCTGCTGCGGCAGAACTCCTTCTCGTGGGTCGACCAGCCGCCGCAGGCGGAGGGCGAGCCGGGCACGGTTCAGGGGAGGGACACCGCCGGGGACGCCTCCTTCAGGTTCCACAACTTCTCGCTGCCCAACAACTGGGTCTGATGATGAAATGCATTGACGTGCCTGGCCGCTGCACTGTACATATGTACATCTCGATTAGCCGGTTTGTGATGAGAAGAAACAATGCTTTGTAGTGTCACAGCTTGCTGCGCAGAGTGGACTATAATTTTGACCCCTGAAATAGTGTTACAAGTGCTGTGTGTTTGATGTTTCAGCTCAGAACAGATTTACCTGCTACACAAGATAAATGTTTAGATCCGGCGCACCGGTCGAAACTTCGACCGGCTCCTATCTCGTCACGCACAACACACACATATAGCAACTTCTCCCCCGATGTGGGCACATGCATCTTATCCATCCCTCCCTCATCGTGCCCACCGCCCACGCAGTCTGCGCGCCCGCGAACCGCGCCCCCGAGCTTCGTCGCCCCGCGCCCCGCCCCCTCGCCAGCCGGTCGCCGAAGGGCTGCGCGCGCCCGCGAGCTCCGTCGCCCCGCGCCCCGCCGCCTCACCGGCCGGTCGCCGGAGGGCGCCGCCACCGTTGGGTCTCAACCCCATCCACCCACTATTTTTCTAGCTACTCAGAGCGCCGACGGCGAGAATCAACGGGGAGAGCTACTACCAGCAGCCATGGCGGCGGAGCACACAGATGCTGGAACCGGCTGGGGAGGGAGCTGCAATCACGTACTGGTACTGCAGCTGCAAACGGCAATGCTCGTGCTACAACCATGAATGCAAAAAGCTACATCTATTAGATAAAATAGCTTCAAATCAGACTTCGGAACACATGAAGAGTTGCAACCGTTTTAACAAAAGCTTCACCCCGCAGATGAAAAAGCTTCAACCAGAGATTGAAAATCTTCAGCCAGCCACTTCAAAACTTTCAATCGCTTTTTAGGTACACGTGAAAAGTTGCAACCGTTTAAAAAAAGCTTCATCCCGCAGATGAAAAAGCTTCTACCAAAGACCGAGAAAGCTTCAACAAAAATGCTGGAACGTGCGGCGATGACATTTTTGCTGGAACCAGCGGCATCGTTTGCTACAACCAGCGACTCAATTTATCGCAACCCTTCACGGCGAACTACAACCGTGGACGACGACGCGTTTTTTTGCTGGAAGTGGCTTCATTTTTTGCTGGAACCGACGGTTTATTTTGCTTCAAACGGTGACACCTGCAGAATTTTTGCTGGAACCGGCCATTAGATTTTTGCTGGAAATCAGTGCGTTTTTTGTTTGCAACTGGTGACTACTAGCGATGCTACAAGCACAACACCATGGCAATGGCGAGGAAGCACTTTTTGTGTGCTAGAAGCGCCCCTGCCATTGCTGGAATCGACGGCCACCATTTTTTTTACGATCCGAAGCTTTTTTTGCTGCAGCAGCGACGGCGAGCGGCGGCGAGCGGCTACGGCGAGCGGCGGCGAGCGCGGCGACGAGCACAGAGATGAGGACGCCCGGGGGCGCGGGGGGAGGGGGGGAGGGCTGCGAACGCTTGAAGCGGCGGGGGCGGTAGGAGGCGCAGCGCCGGCGCGAGGTAGAAGACGACATGGTGAAACGTTTTCTTCAGCCGGATCCAACGGCTCGAGCGCTCAGATCCAACGGCCGCGGTGCGACCGGCCCAACTGTTGGGCCGGCGCATCGGCGCAGATCTTTGCCCCCTACACAATGGGTTGCAAGGATGATTCTCCTAGGCAGCAATGCGGATTTTTTTTTACTTTTTTAGAAGGAGGATCATCCCTGGTCTCTGCATCAAACAGATGCATTTTTGTTTGCATAGAACTTCCGAGCTTTATTTAAACAAAAGTGTTCGCTGGACAGTCAGCCATTAGGCTACTAACCAGGAAATTAGGAGTCTCGGAGAGCCAACTCTCGGTTACAGACACATTACATGCACGCTGGGCACACAAGTGCGCTGGACCGTTTGTGGATCTACTAACATGTTGAATTACAAAAGTATGAAAATTCTCCGCTAGCTCGTCAATTTCGAAGAAAACTGGTGCCACAACGGAGCGGCTGTTGCGGCAAGTGTTCCAGAGATTCACAATCTCCAGACTGTAGGTCTCCATTATCACATTGGCATAGCCTCTCAGATTTGCGAAAATGACTCCATCCCGTAGGGCTAATGCCTCGGCGATCATGGGATCAGTGACCCCGAGATGGGGCTTGCACCAGGCGCCCATCAGTGATGTCTGGGAGCGGGCAACACCCCCAGCTCCACTCTTCTCCTCTGTGAATCGCACCGCTGCATCGGTATTGATCTTTACTTGATCCGGTTCAGGTGGTCGCCAGCCATGTCCCGGTAGCAATGCAGCTTGCTGTTTAGGTACCTCAAGCAAGGCCAAAGCCTCTCTAGTGAGTTTGATGGAGTTCACCGGATCGAACTTCTCACCGTCATGTGTCCATCTATTGCGAAAACTCCAGATGGAGCACATTATAGTGATGATTGTTGCTCGTTCCTTGTCGGTGAACATAGATCCACATAGAATATCGCCAGCCCAGGAAGCTGGATGCAGTCTCGGCAGCTTGATGTCCAGAACTAGCCGAGCTTCGTCCCAGAACTGTCTCACATGCGAGCAATGGATTAACGCATGTTCAAGGTCTTCCTCCTGTGCTTGGCATAATTTGCATAAACTGACATTTTGAATGTGTCGATAGTGTAGTGTCTTCTCGTCAGGCAGAATGCCGCGCAGGACACGCTACCAGAAGACACGCACCTTGGGGACAACTTTGAGAGACCAAAGTGCTTTCCACATATGTGATTGATCCACTAAAGTTCCGGTGCCGTGCCCTTCACCTAGAGCTAGTTGTTCATTGTGGTTCATCAAAGCACGGTACCCTGATTTCACACTGTAGTTGCCTGATTTCTCGTGTGCCCATGCAATAAAGTCCTCTCCTCCACCTTGCCGAAGTGGTATATTCAAAATTGCATCAGCATCTAGTGTGGCAAATGTTCCTCTAACTAGATCTCGTCTCCAAGTCCAGTTGGTGATGTCAATTAGATCACTCACCCATTCCATAGTTGTGTTCGCGGGCTTGAGTTTTGGGGACCGGGAGATAGTGGTGAGAATCCACTTGTCGGTCCAGGCGTTGATGGTGGAGCCATCACCAACACGTTGAACCACCCCAACTTCAAGAGCTTCCCGCTCGGCAATAATGGCTCGCCATATAGCCGATGCAGAATGTGCCACTTGAGCCTGCATAAAATCAGTATCGGGGAAATATCTCCCCTTAAGAACTCTAGCACATAGTGAATTTGGATTTGTCATGAACCTCCACCCATGCTTCCCCAATAGTGCCAAGTTAAACAGATGATAGTCACGAAATCCCATACCTCCTTTGCATTTTGGTACCGTGAGATTTTTCCATGAGATCTAATGGAGAGATATTCTGTCAATCGAACTACTCCACCAGTATTTAGCCATACTCGAAGTCAAACTTTTGCACACTTTCTTTGTGAGTAGGAAACAACTCATGCTGAACGTGGGGATTGCTTGTACTATAGATTTCAGAAGTGTTTCTCTTCCCGCGCACGCAAAGAGCCTTTCAAACCAGCCTTGCATCTTGCCTCTTGATCGTTCACCTATGTGATCAAAGGTCCCGCTAGTGATTCCGCCCACAGCACTGGGAAGACCAGGTATCTCTCACTGAAAGCTTCAACGCTCACCCCCATAATGTTTTTTAGAACTTGCTTGATCGTATGTGGAGTATTCGGGCTAAAGTAGATGGCACTTTTGTCACGGTTCACACACTTCCCAGATGCATCCCCATATATCCGCAATATATGATTCAGTCACTGTGCGCTGGTTGCATCTACACTGAGAAAAATCAAGCAATCATCTGCAAAAAGAAGATGACTGACCCAGGGCAATCGAAAACTTACTCGAACTCCTCTATTGATGTTACCACCATAATATTTCAGCAGAGAGGAAAAACCTTCAGCGCACAATAGAAATAAGAATGGTGAAACTGGACATCCTTGCCTCAGACCTCTCGAAGGAGTGAAATATGGTTGAAATTCTCCGTTTACTCGTATCGAGAAGTGCACAGACGTGACACATTTCATGATCAACCTGATGATAGGTCTCCAACGTATCTACTTTTCCAAACCCTTTTGCCCTTGTTATGGACTCTAACTTGCATGATTTGAATGGAACTAACCCGGACTGACACAGTTTTCAGCAGAATTGCCATGGTGTTGTTTTTGTGCAGAAATAAAAAGTTCTCGGAATGACCTGAAACTCCACGGAGATTTATTTTGGAAAATATAAAAAATATTTGCAAGAAGATCCAGACCAGGGGGGCCCACACTCTGTCCACGAGGGTGGGGGGCGCCCCCTGCCCAGGGCGCGCCCCCCTGCCTCGTGGGCCCCCTGGTGCTCCACCGATGTATCCCTAGATCCTATATATTCACTTTCGGGGAGAAAAAATCAAGAAGAAAGAATTATCGCGTTTCACGAGACGGAGCCGCCGCCAAGCCCTAATCTCTCTCGGGAGGGCTGATCCGGAGTCCGTTCGGTGCTCCGAAGAGTGGAGATCGTCGCCATCGTCATCATCAACCTTCCTCCATCACCAATTCCATGATGCTCACCGCCGTGCGTGAGTAACTCCATCGTAGGCTTGCTGGACGGTGATGGGTTGGATGGGATCTATCATGTAATTGAGTTAGTTTTGTTAGGGTTTGATCCCTAGTATCCACTATGTTCTGAGATTGATGTTGTTATGACTTTGCTATGCTTAATGCTTATCACTAGGGCCCGAGTGCCATGATTTCATATCTGAACCTATTATGTTTTCATGAATATATGTGTGTTCTTGATCCTATCTTGCAAGTCTATAGTCACCTACTATGTGTTATGATCCGGCAACCCCGAAGTGACAATAATCGGGACCACTCCCGGTGATGACCGTAGTTTGAGGAGTTCATGTATTCACTATATGTTAATGCTTTGGTCTGGTACTCTATTAAAAGGAGGCCTTAATATCCCTTAGTTTCCAATAGGACCCCGCTGCCACGGGAGGGTAGGACAAAAGATGTCATGCAAGTTCTTTTTCCATAAGAATGTATGACTATATTCGGAATACATGCTTACATTGCATTGATGAACTGGAGCTAGTTATGTGTCACCTTAGGTTATAACTTCTACATGATGAATTGCATCCGACATAATTTCCCATCACCGATCCAATGCCTATGAGCTTTTCCTATATTGCTTGTTTCTTATTTACTTTTCCGCTGCTACTATCACAAAAACTACAAAAACACTATCGTTACTTTTATTGCCGCTACCGCCACTATCATATTACTTTGCTACTAAACTATCTTGTTGCAGATACTAAGTTTCCAGGTGTGGTTGAATTGACAACTCAGCTGCTAATACTTAAGAGTATTCTTAGGCTCCCCTTGTGTCGAATCAACAAATTTGGGTTGAATACTTTACCCTCAAAAACTGTTGCGATCCCCTACACTTGTGGGTTATCAAGACTATTTTGTGGCGCCGTTGCCGGGGAGCATAGCTCTATTTTTTAAGTCATTTGGGATTTATATCTGTTGATCACTATGAAGAATTTGAAGGACTCAAAAACCAAGATCTTACCCTCAACTATGAGGGGAGGTAAGGAACTGTCATCTAGCTCTGCACTTGATTCTCCTTCTGTTATGAGTAAACTTGCGAGACCTACTCCTGCTATTGAATCTGATATGTCGTATGTTCTTGATGATGCTACTTCTTCTATGTATGATGAAACTACCTCTATGCATGATACTGTGCCACTAGGTGAATTTCTAGATGAACAAATTGCTAAGGTTAGGGAGAATGCAAATATTGAAACTGATGATATTTATGAAAGTGATGATGAAGCTTCTCCCAATAGATATGAATTGCCTGTTGTTCCTGAGGGTTATGTTATGGATGAAGAAACTGCTAGAGACTTTCTTGCTTGCAACGATAGATATGATCTTAAGAAATTATTAGCTAAGCTGGAAGAAAAGTCCTTGAATGCTAGAATGAAACATGACCCTGCTTTTGCTACTTCACCTATATGTGTTACTGATAAGGATTATGAATTCTTTGTTGATCCTGAGTTAATTACTTTGGTTGAGTCCGATCCTTTCCATGGCTATGAGTCTGAAACTATTGTGGCACATCTTACAAAGTTGAATGATATAGCCACCCTGTTTACCAACGATGAAAAGATTCATTACTACTATATCCTTAAGTTGTTTCCGTTCTCATTAAAGGGTGATGCTAAGACTTGGTTTAATTCCCTTGATCCTGGTTGTGTGCGTAGTCCCCATGATATGATGTATTACTTCTCTGCTAAATATTTTCCCGCTCATAAGAAACAAGCTGCCTTACGGGAAATATATAACTTTTCTCAGACTGAAGAAGAGAGTCTCCCACAAGCTTGGGGGAGGCTTCTCCAGTTACTTAATGCTTTGCTTGATCATCCACTTGAGATGCATGATATACTTGATGTCTTTTATAATGTACTAACCGATGCTTCCAGAGACCACCTGGATAGTTGTGCTGGTTGTGTTTTCAGGGAAAGGACAGTTGAACAAGCTGAATTACTATTGAACAATATGATGGCCAATGAAAATAATTGGACACTTCCTGAACCAGCCCCTAAGCCAACTCCGAAGAAAAGAGGTGTTCTATTTGTCAGTCCTGAAGATATGCAAGAGGCAAAGAAATCTATGAAAGAAAAAGGTATTAAAGCTGAAGATGTTAAGAATTTACCACCTATTGAAGAAATACATGGTCTTGATAACCCGACACAGGTAGTAAAGGTAAATTCTCTTTATAGATTTGATGAAGGTGATATTCCTCATTATAAGTCTGCTAGCCAATGCTTAGATGAGTTTGACAATTTTATTGTGAAACAAGAAAACTTCAATGCTTATGTTGGTAGACAATTACAACACAATGCTTATATGATTGAACGCTTGAGTGATTATCTGTCTAGAGCTAAAGGTGAACTGAAACTCATTAGTATACATGCTTCTATGGTCACCACTCATGTAGAACAAGTACTTAAGGCTTAGAATGATTTGCTCAATGAATTAAATAGTAAGAATAATGACTATGTTGTTAGAGTTGCAACTAGAGGTGGTAAAGTGACTTAGGAACCTCTGTATCCTGAAGGCCACCCTAAGAGGATTGAGCAAGATTCTCAGAGAGCCAATTTAGATGCACCTAGTTCTTCTAAGAAGAAGAAAAAGGAAAATGATAGGACTTTGCATGCTTCTAGTGAACCTGTAGCTGACACACCTGAGAATCCTAATGATATATATGTTTCTGATGCTGAGACACAATCTGGTAATGAACATGAACCTAGTGATAATGTTCATGATGATGCTCAACCTAGCAATGATAATGATGTAGAGACTTAACCTGCTGTTGATCTTGATAACCCACAATCAAAGAATCAACGTTATGATAAGAGAGACTTTGTTGCTAGGAAACACGGCAAGGAAAGAGAACCATGGGTTCAGAAATCCATGCCTTTTCCTTCGAAACCGTCCAAGAAAAAGGATGATGAGGATTTTGAGCGCTTTGCTGAAATGATTAGACCTATCTTTTTGCGTATGCGTTTGACTGATGTGCTTAAAACAAATCCTTATGCCAAGTATATGGAAGATATTATTACCAACAAAAGAAAGATACCTGAAGTAGAAATTTCCGCCATGCTTGCCAATTACACTTTTAAGGCTGGAATGCCTAAGAAATTAAGAGATCCAGGAGTACCTACTATACCTTACTCCATTAAGAAAAATTATGTTAAAACTACTTTGTGTGATCTTGGAGCTGGTGTTAGTGTTATGCCTCTCTCTTTATATCGTAGACTTGACTTGAGTAAGTTGACCCCTACTGAAATATCTTTGCAAATGGCTAATAAATCAACTGCTATACTTGTTGGTATTTGTGAGGATGTGCCTATTGTAGTTGCAAATGTTACTATTCTAACGGACTTTGTTATACTTGGTATTCCCGAGGACGATATTATGTCTATTATTCTTGGAAGACCCTTTTTGAATACTGCAGGGGCTGTTATTGATTGCAACAAAGGCAATGTCACTTTTCATGTCAATGGTAATGAGCATATTGTACACTTTCCGAGGAAACAACCTCAGGTCCACAGTACCAATTATATTGGAAAAATTTCAACTATTACTATTGGAGGTTTTGAATTTCCTCTTCCTACTATCAAGAAGACATATGACATCCTTATTGTTGGGGACATACATATCCCCATTGAGGTAACCTAGTGTTATTCAAAAATTCTCCGGTTTCTGTTACTCAGAAAGAGTTTATTAACAAGACCTGATCAACCTTGTTAATGGATTCCTTTTGATGAGCATGGGATAGGTGAATCTAGATAGCACAACCTTCTGTACCCTCTTTTCACTTTCTGTTAATTAGGGTAAATAAAGCGAAAATAGTATTTTATGTCTGTTTCCAGACTTATCCGTGCAATAAAAAATATCCCGAAAAAAAGTTCTCCAAATGCCATGAAAATGAAACATGATTTTTTTGTAGAATATTTGAGAAAATATGGCACAGAACACACGGCGAGGGGAGCCAGCACCTGGCCACGAGGGTCCAGGGCGCGCCCCCCTGCCCAGGGCGCGCCCCTTGCCTCGTGGGCCCCATGTGGCCCCCTCCACTTATTCCTGCACCCACACTCTTCTTCTTCCTCCCAACAAAATCACCAACCAGCTCAAACCCGAGTTCTAGCTCATCTTGCTGCCATTTTCGATCTCCTTGCTCAAAGCACCATTCACCAAACTGTTTGGAGAGATTGTTCCTTGGTATGTGACTCCTCCATTGGTCCAATTAGTTTTTGTTCTAGTGCTCTATTCATTGCAAATTTATGTTGCTATGGTGACCTTGTTCTTGAGCTTGCATGTCAAATTTTCTTGGTCCCAAGTAGTTCTAATGCATGATATAGTCTCTAGGCATTTATAGGAGTTGTTGCTATCAATCTTGTTGAGTTTGGTTAACTTTTAATTTGAGTTACTAAAAATTCCAGAAATTTTCAGAAAAGGAAAATGATAAAAAGATTGTTGAGGGGCTCCTCCAGCAAGAGCTCAGAGGATAAGAAGAAATGAGAAAATAAGAAGCCCAAGTATAATCTTCCATGCATGGCGGAAGTTCGACCGTGCGAATGGCCTCGTAATGATTTCATGATGTCCGCCGGGATTTACGAAGACTTTTATTGGTTGGCAAATAATGCAGGCCTCACCGACTTCCTCCACGACCAGAAAGAAAGTATCTCTTACTCACCAATATTTTCACGCAAAGTTTTCATTTTCATGCTAAGAAAACACCACCTACGGTGGAGTTTCGTTTATATGATGTGATTAAGGAGATATCACTCTTAGATTTTTATGAAATATGCAAAGTACCCTTTGGAGGTAGACTTGATGAACCACGTCGTGAAGACGTTGAAGGGTTTATTGACATGATAGCCGTAGGGGAAACTAGACAAGTTTCAGGGGCAAGAATTACTAGTATACACTTCCCTATTCTGCGCTACTTTGCTTTATTTGCTAGTAGATGTTTAATTGGTCGCGGAAACAGCGGGAATCTTAGGGGCAGTTTGGTTGGCGCCCGGGACTGCCCGACCAAAACCAGGGCGAGCCAATTAATTGGCACAGGAATCAGGCGCCCCCAGTTCACCAACGCACGGGCGTGAAAAATTAACTGGTGACCAAAATTTGGGCAGCGGCTGGAAAAGTTGGCTTCAATCCAAACGACTGCCCTGGCCGGTAGTCAACGCCAAAATTTTGGCATGGCAGCTCATGGCTGCCATCCAAACGCACCCTTAGTGCCCCTGACATTGTCATTTTACGCCATGCTTTGTTTCATGACACAACTTTTAGCTTGGGTGCCGTCGTTGCTAAACGACTAAGTCTGAACCGCTCAAAGGGGCCTGTCTTTGGAGGCATCTTTGCTTCTCGCCTTGCTAAACATTTTAGAATACCTATTAGGCATCTTGAGAAGGAAGAAAAATTGCTCGCCCCTGTTTATCTAGACTACAAGAGCATGGTAGCTCATGACTTTATTGTTAAAGACAAGAATAGGCAGCTTTGTCGGGGGAAACTGTCCGCCGCGAACACCTATGGGACCGGAGCCCCTTGTCTGTGCGGTACGAGGGCGGAGGGAGCACGAAGAGCAGATCGTAGCGAGCACGCGGGCAGTTTTACCCAGGTTCGGGCCGCGGTAGACGCGTAAAACCCTACTCCTCCTTAGTTGTGTATTGAGTTGGAGAGCTCGGGAGCTTGAAGAAGGAGCTACACCGAGCGTGGGAGTGATATCGGTTCCGAACCCCCTCCACGTTGTGCATGGGCCTCCTTTTATAGTGCAAGGGGTCACCGACAGGTGTCAACGTAGGAGAAAGGGGTAAAAACGTAAAAGAGGTGGTAGTTGTAATAGTGCGGGAACAGTGGAGCTACAGTGCAGAACAGTGGTCTATACCTACTTTGACAGTGGGGGACAAAGGCATTCAATGCCCGTCGCCGTCGACCCCAAAAGTTCCCGCCCTTGCGTCTCCGTCTGCCACGGCGATGGATCCACCACCGTGGAGTGCCACCGTGTCCCCCCAGGCTGCACAGCCATCCGCCACGCGTCCCTGGATAGGCCCCAGGGCGACGCGTGGGCCGATGAGCTGGAGCGCGGGCACACAGCGCAGCCTTCCCGGCAAGCACCTTGCCGGGGCCTTGATCTTGCCGGGCCCGGGAGCTTGCCGCTCCCCGGGCCCTTGCCGGGGCGCATATAGCGCCGAGGCGTGTCTTCTAGTCTCCCTGGCAAGCTCCTCTTGCCAGGGTCTTGTGCTAGTGGAGTAGTTCTGAGCCTGGTACGGCCTTCCCGGCAAGCTCCACTTGCCGGGGTCTCGATCTTCTGTCTTATATACTTTGTTTTTGAATGGTTTGATAGGGAGCAGGAAGGTCTCCGGCAAGCACGCGGTAAACCCTGCCGCGGGAAGCTGCAACTGCCCGTGCACAAGTTGGGGTACTGAGGTACCCCTACCTTAGTACACCGACAGGAGCCCCCGGGCCTGGGCCACACACGGTGCCGAGCGCTGTTGGGCCAGGCCCAATACAGTGCACGGGCACCCGCGGCCCGCGGCGCGCCGAATCCACTCCCGTATCCGCCGCATCCCACCGTAACGGCACACGTCGATTGCGGCGTCGTGGGATGGGACGTGCCCACGATCTCTTAATGGAAAGGGCGAAACGCCCCCCACTCCCCCATAAAAGCAGAGGGAGCAGACGCGGTTCCCCTCCTCGCGCTTTCATTGCATCGTCTTCTTCCTCCAGAGATCCCTCTTGCGCTTCGCCTCCACACCTCCGCCGCCGCCGTCTGCATCTCCGGCGTCGCTGAGTTCTTCGCCCCCCTTCTTCCGCCGCGTCCGCCATGGCCCCGAAGACCGACAAGGCGAAGGCGGAGAAGTCCAAGAGGGAGAAGTCGGAGCAAGCGGCGAAGCTCGCCGCGTATCGGAAGCAGCACCTCGTCTTCCCGCCGAGGCTCGGCGTGCGGGAGCTCTGGAACAAGTACTACTTGTTCTGGGCCAAGGAAACCAAGGCGCACCCCCGCACGCGAGCATATCCGGCCGCCGCCAAGGACAGCTACCCCGGCGGGTACTACTTCTTCGCAGCCTTCTTTCACTGCGGTCTGTGTCCTCCTTTCTCGAATTTCTTCTGCGATGTCATGCACACCTACGGCCTCCACCTCCTTGACTTCACCCCCAACGCCATCCTCACCATGGTGGTTTTCGCACACATGTGCGAAAACTTCATAGGGATACAGCCCAATGTAGCGCTTTTTAGGCACTTTTTCACTCCTAGAGCGGAGGCCGACGCCCCCCTCTCCGGAGGAATTTCTTGGGTTTTCCGTTTGAACAAGAAGGGGTCCTACTTGCCGGGAGAGCTCCGCGGCAAGTGGGAGGAGTGGCGCGCGGAGTGGTGCTGGGTCGTCGAAGACCAGCCACAAGCTTTCACCGCGCCGCGCACAACGCCCATCGTGCGCGGCAGGGACTGGAGCGAACTAGACTCGGACGATATCAAGCTCGACATCGCCCTCGTCCGGATTCTTCGTCTTCGGGTGGAACAGCTGTCCGTTGCAGAGGTGGGCGCAGACTTCCTCCGCCGCCGCATCGCCCCTCTCCAAGACAGGAAGAGGCCGGCCTGGGAGTACGGCGGCCCGGCGGACATAATGAGGCTGCGCCCCGGGCTAAACTTCAACTTCACGACGCTGGAGCTGAGGGGGATGGTCCGGGAACTCTTCAAGTACGACCCGGCACACCCTGAGTGGTTCCGAGCTCCCCGGGGAGTAGTGCCGCTCTGCGTCAGCACAGTCCGGGATCGTATCCTCGCCATGATGCCCGCATGCGATTCGCACGGCGTGGACCGCAGGTGGATTGCGCCCAAGCCCATCGACGTCCTCAACTTCTACGACAACCTCGTGGAGGTGGCGAAGAACAAGAATGACATCAAGGAGCACACGCGGGACACCACCGACCAGGAGATTGCCTATATGGCTTCTCGGGCTGAGGAGGCCGCTGCAGCTGCAGCGGCAGGAGATTTTGGGTACACGCCTGCTGAGGCGGAGGCTGCGGATGCGTCCAGCCAGGCGGAGGAGGCGGAGATCCGCAGACTACTGCAGCTCCCTCCCGACGCGCTTGCCGGGGTCCCCTCTCTGAGGCACTCTGGGATCCACGGGATCGTGGCCGAGGCCGCGGCAATGGAGGGTGCCGCCGGAGGGAACAGAGGCGCCGCGAGGAGCGGAGGCGCCGGAGGGAGCGGAGGTGCCAAGGGAAAGGAGACCGCAGCGCAGGGCGCTGGGTCTAGCGGGCCAGCCGGGGAGGAGGAGGAGGAGGAGGCCGAGGACTCCGGCGGATCTACGGAGCTCTACGCCGACGACCTCTCCTCGTCGGAGAGCTCCCCGCCCCCGGCAAGCCCAAGGCAGTCCCCACCGAAGCGTCTCCGCAAGGCGGCGACGGGGGAGAGGGCGCAGGCGCCCCGGCAACAACCAGCTCGCCGGGCAGCTCCCCGGGGGAGCCAAGCCGCGCCAAGGGCGTCCGGCGCACCGGCCACAGCAGAGGCGACCCGCGCGCGGGCTACGGCGGAGGCACCTCGCAGGCCGGCGCCGAGCCGACAGGGGTCTTCTCGGAGCGGAGCAACGGCTCCGCCCGCTCCTCGGGCGCCGGCTACCACAGGGGCTGGGTCTTCGCAGCCCCCAGCCCCGGGGACCACCAAGCGCGCGAGGGAATCTTCGTCTTCCGCTCCTCGCGCCGACGCGCCCACGGTGGAGTACGACTTCTCCGCCCTGAGCGAGGACGACGAGGAGGATCAGGAGTAAGGATCCAGGATCTTACACCTTCTCGAGTTTTGTCTTGGTTTCTGTTGAAGCTAACTTTGTCTGTTGCTTTGATTTCAGGACCTTGGTTCAGCGCGCGGCGAAGAAGGCCAAGGCGCCTGTGGTCGAGGCCGCGGAAGACCCAGCCGCCGCGGCAACAGGAGGTGTGCCTGAGCCGAGCCTGCCGGACCCGAGCGCTGCTCCGGGGAGCAGCCCCCAGCGCAGCCCCCAGCGCAGCCCCCAGCGTAAGTCTGGGGTTTACCCTTTCGCTTGTCGGGGTACGCCTGAGGATTTCGTCTTCTTTCATCATCTTGACGTTTCTTATCTTGATTTGTGCAGAGGTGGAGCCTCAGCGGGAAGAGCGCCCGGAGACCGTCATCGAGGAGCCGCAGGCCCCGCCGTCCCCGCCAAGGCCGAATTCTCCGGCGAGGGAGAGTGCTCCGCCAAGGGCGGGTACTCCGCCAAGGCAGAGTACCCCGCCAAGGGCGAGCAGCCCGGCGAGGGCGGTCACTCCGACAAGGCCGAGCTCCCCGGCGAGGGAGCCCGCCGCTGAGGACGTCCGCCAAGGTATGCCTTGTAGTATATCTTCTCGGCTTCGTCTCTTTTTGGATATTTGCTTGAACTTGAACTTCTTTTTCTTCTTTTTCTTTTTAGATCCTCCTCCTCCCGAACCGATGGAGACGGAGGTCATCAACATCGAGGACGAGGAGGGCGCGCAGGGCGGCGGCGGCGACGTCCCTGTCGTTGAGGACGCGGCGAGAGCCGCCGAGCCGGCCGCGCAGGAGACCGCTCCGGCTGCGGACGCAGCGGCCGGGGAGGGGGACGGCGATCGCACCGCCGACCCGAAGGCGGCGGGAGCATCAGATGCTGCACCGGCCGTCGACCCCTCCGCCAGCAAGGAGCAGGGCTACTACCTTGAGGCCCCCAACGGCGTCTTCATCCAGATGCCTTGGGGGTCTTCATCGCGAGCTCCCGCGGAGGGCAAGGCGTTTGACGGAGAAGTCCTCGCCTCCGCAGGTCTGAAGATCGTCGAGGCGCCCGGCGGGAGCGAAGGGCCCGAGGAGGAGAAGCTGCTCCACCAGCTCCTGGCCCTTTACCGGGCCAGGCAGGCGAAGCTCGCTTCCTGGGAAGCCCTTGCCGCCAAGGCCGCCGCGGAGATGGAGAAGCGCGCGGCAGAGCTCAGCGCCGCCAACCAGGCGGCCCTCCGCGAGGTGGCGGAGGAGCGTGAGCGGCTCGCCGGCGAGTACCAAGAATGGGTGCTGGAGAAGGCTGAAGCTGAGGAACAGCAGAGGCTCGCCGGGGTGGAGCTGTCCCGGCGAGAAGGAGAGCTCGCGCAGCGGAAGGTTGAGCTCGACTCCCACGAGGAGGACCTTGCCGCTCACGAGGCAGCCCTTGGCGGGGAATTGAAGGAGGCGAAATCCGCCGCGGTTGCCGCGGAAGACGCCAAGAAGGAGCTCGCCGCCAAGGTCGTGCAGCTGGAGAAAGCGCTGAAGGTGAGCGCGGAGAAGGTTGCCGCGCTTATCACGGAGCGCGAGAAGGACGCCCACACAAATTCAGAGCTCCAGGTGAGCCTTTCCAAGAGGGGCGACGAGTTGAAGGCCGCCAAGGACTCCATCGAGGACTTGGAGTTGAAGGTCACCACACTGAAGGATTCGCTCGACGCTGCCCGGGCTCAGGAGATCAAGCTGAAGGAGGAGCTCCGCAAGGAGCGGACCTTGGTGGACAGCGTCAACAAAGCATCCGAGCTCTTCCGCCAGACCATTGAGGTATGGACCGAAGACTTGGTATCTTCCGCGTCCAACATCGACCAGGAGCTGCTGGCGCTGAAAGTTGAACATCTCATCTACTCGCCGGATCCGGATCTCCCACACAGCGCCAAGCTCAGCCTCTTCTTCAGAGGGATCGCGCCGGCCCTGGCAGGTCTCCGGAACCAAATCCCCGCGCAGCTGGCCGAGGAGTCGCGCCTGCTCTGCGTGGGAACTCTGGAGCGGGTGCTGACGAAGATCGTGTACCGCAACCCGGGGATCAATCTCACCAACGTTCTTCGTAGCTTGCCGGCCGATGCGAACACGGAGGCCCTGAAGGAGCGGGTCGCCCACATCATCGAGAAGGTGGCCAAGATCTCCAGGAAGGAGGGCGACCGCGTAGACTAGACCTCTGTTATCTTTACTTCTTTTTGCTGCTGCATATTATGTTATGAACTCATTAGTCCATTGCGACAAGTTATCCTTTGTAAGATATTTATCTCATTTTGATCAATCAGTGCAATGTTATCTTCCTTGTCTTAATCCTTGACTTTGTACGTTTTTCACCCTACGCTTCCGGGGAGCTTGCCGGCGAGGGGCCTTTGCCGCGAGCACTGAGTGCTGGACTCTGAGCAGCCTGTTGGCCAAGGTCTCACCGGCAAGCAACCTTGCCGCAGCTAGCCGCAACACACTTAGCTTGCTGAGCGTACTCGGAAACGAAGCAAGGGCGCGACACTTGTCGCAGCTCACTTAAATCGTTGAGCGAACTCGGAAACAAGACAAGGGTGCGGCAAGCTACGGGTAGGTTCCTCCGTGCACAGGTTTTCCATACAAAGTGTGATTGTTCAAGGAAGACAACTAAAATTTAAAATTTGAACTGGTCAAATTCTAACAACTTAGCTTTCATGTATTGCTTGCTTTCCGGTAAGGCTTCTTTTTCTTGAACAGCACTTGGTTCCTCCTCCACCTCCTTCCCCCCCGGCAAACTTGTGCGCGAGGAACGTTCCTTCTGCTTAAGAGGAAAGAAAAAGGGAGAGGGAAACAAGTACATGGCCTTTCGGCGTGCTAATGCTTACCGGACACTTGAGTGTTGCACCAAATGCCAAACAACACATGCAAATAGCAAAGAAAAGCATGCAAAAGGCAATCGGTGCGAGAAACACAAAAACTTTACTGATGCACGGGGTCTGCGCCCGGCTTTGTACAAAGGGTTACATGCAACAGCGGCAAAGCTTGTACAAAAGGTGGTTGCCGGAGCGGGTCACGGCAACCGCGCCTTAGGGGTGAAACTTACGAAGATGCTCTATGTTCCAGGAGTTGCTCACCGGTAAGCCTTCTTCGGTCTCGAGGCGGACAGCGCCGGGCCTCGTGACTTGTCTCACCCGATAAGGGCCTTCCCACTTCGGCGTCAACTTGTTGGAATTCTTGGCGGACTGAACACGCCGAAGAACAAGGTCGCCTTCCTCGAGACTCCTGGCCTTGACCTTGCGGCTATGGTAGCGACGCAAGGCTTGCTGGTATCGAGCAGCTCGTACAGCAGACTGGAGACGTTCCTCCTCAAGGAGCAATGCATCATCTTGCCGCAGTTGCTCTTGCTCGAGCTCATCATATGCGAGCACTCGAGGAGATCCGTATACGAGTTCCGTGGGGAGAACTGCTTCTGCTCCATAGACTAGAGCAAAGGGTGTCTGTCCGGTGGCTCGACTTGGTGTCGTTCTGATTGACCAAAGAGCCGCCGGTAGCTCCTCTATCCAATTTCTTCCGCACTTGCGCAGCCTGTCAAAGGTCCTTGTCTTGAGTCCGCGCAGCACTTCAGCATTTGCCCTCTCCGCTTGACCGTTGCTCCTCGGGTGAGCAACAGAAGCGAAACAGACCTTGACGCCAAGGTCTTGGACGTACTGCATGAAGGTGCGACTAGTAAATTGTGTACCGTTGTCGGTGATGATCCTGTTAGGGATTCCGAAACGACAAACAATCGACCTGAGGAACCTGACTGCTGACTGTGCTGTCACCTTTCTCACCGGCTCCACTTCTGGCCACTTTGTGAACTTGTCGATTGCAACGTACAAGTACTCAAAGCCCCCGACGGCTCGGGGGAAGGGGCCGAGGATATCGAGCCCCCAGACCGAGAAGGGCCAGGACAAAGGGATTGTTTGGAGAGCTTGAGCTGGCTGATGAATCTGCTTTGCATGGAACTGGCACGCTTCACACTTGGTTACTAGTGCAGTTGCATCTTGGAGGGCTTCTTGCCAAAAGAACCCTTGCCGGAAAGCTTTCCCGGCAAGCGCCCTTGCGCCAATGTGGTGGCCGCATATGCCTCCGTGTATTTCCGCCAACAGCTTCTGTCCATCTTCCTTGGAGATACACTTCAATCTGACACCATTGAGTCTTCTTCTGTACAGCTCGTTATCCACAAACTGATACATACTTGACTGCCTGGTTATCTTCTCTATTTCTTCTGGGTCATCGGGAAGTTCTCCAGTTTGCAGAAAACGGACTATCTGCTGTGCCCATGCCGGAGCCTGAGGCTCAACGGCAAGGACTAAAGGCTCGAGGGCCGCTGCGGGAACCTCAGCTTCTACGGCGAGGACCTCTGGTTCTGCCGGAGCTGACGGTCCCCCGGCAAGCTCGCCGGGGCGAGGCTTGTCGGGAACACTTGCTTCAACTGTACAGACCCGAGGATCTGCAGGAGCAAACTGTTCCTCAGCGTTGTGGTTGTTGATCTTGGGGACCTTGGCGGCGGTTTCAGGAAGATCCGCCGGCAAGTAGTCGCCGGAGACCAACTTTCTCTTCTTGGACTGTCCAATTGATGGTGTAACGGATGGTTGAGTCAGCTTGAGCAAGAAGGTCCCTGGTTCCACAGGTAGCTTCATCGCAGCACACTTTGAAAGGCCATCTGCAATTTCATTCTGAGCTCTCGGGACGTGCTCCATCTGCAGACCTTCAAAGTGCTCTTCAAGCTTTCTCACTTCATCGACATAAGCTTCCATCAAAGGGCTCTGATAGCTCTTGTTGACTTGCCGGACCACCAACTGAGAATCTCCCCGCACAATCAGCTTCCTGATCCCAAGTTCGGCCGCAATCCTGAGGCCGGCAAGCAAGCCTTCATATTCTGCGGTGTTGTTTGTCGCTTGCTCCCTGGGAAAGTGCATCTGGATAACATATTTGAGGTGCTCTCCGGTGGGCGCGATGAGTACCACGCCGGCACCGGCGCCTTGCAGCGAGAAGGCACCATCAAAATTCATTACCCATTCACTTGTCGCTTCTTGTACGGGTGCACTTGTTTCTTGAACTTCTTCATCGGGCGTTGGGGTCCACTCAGCTATGAATTCTGCCAAAGCTCGGCTCTGTATGGTTGAAGTACTTTCAAATTTGAGTCCGAAGCTCGACAGTTCCAGCGCCCACTCAACGATCCTGCCTGTTGCTTCCGGATTGTGCAATATCCTCTTCAGCGGAAAGCGAGTGACCACTGTTATCTCATGGGCTTGGAAGTAATGGCGCAACTTTCTCGAGGCCATGAGGAGGCCGAAAAGCAATTTTTGCACACCAGAGTACCTTGATCTAGCCCCCTGGAGAAGGGAACTTACAAAATACACTGGGCGCTGCACCATCTTCTTCCGCACCTCATCTTGTTCCTGCGCAGAGTTGTCCTTGTCGGGGCCAGAGCTTGCCGGAGCAGCCCCCTGCTTGTCGCTGGATTCGCTTGCCGGCGGTGCTGACTCCTCGTCGGACTCCCTCTCCGCTACTAACGCAGCACTAACCACCTGGTTGGTTGTCGCTAGGTATAGCAACAACTTTTCCTGTGGTCTAGGTGCGACAAGTATTGGAGTGGAGGACAGGTACCGTTTCAAATCCTGCAGCGCAGCCTCCGCTTCCGGAGTCCACTTCATGGGACCTGCCTTCTTCAAGATTTTGAAGAAAGGTAGGGCGCGTTCTGTAGACTTTGAAATGAACCTACTGAGGGCAGCCACACATCCTGCAAGCCTTCTGACATCCTTGACGCGCTTCGGGGCCTCTATCTGCTCAATGGCTTTAATCTTGTTGGGGTTGGCTTCAATCCCCCTCTGTGACACAAAGAACCCGAGAAGCTTGCCGGAAGGGACTCCAAAGACGCACTTCTCGGGGTTCAACTTGAGCTGTATTCTGCGCAGGTTCTGAAACGTCTCCTCCAGATCTTGGATCAGGGTTTCTTGCTCTTGCTTTTCACCACGATGTCATCCATGTAAGCCTCTACATTTCTGTGGATCTGTGGCTCAAAAGCAGTGTATACTACTCTTGCAAAGGTTGAGCCTGCATTCTTCAATCCAAATGGCATGCGGATGAAGCAATAAGTGCCACATGGAGTGATAAATGCAGTCTTCTCTTCATCTTCCTTGGCCATGAAAATCTGATGATAGCCTGAGTATGCATCAAGAAAGCAGAGTAGCTCACATCCGGCAGTGGAGTCAACGATCTGGTCAATGCGCGGCAAAGGGAATGGATCCATGGGACACGCTTTATTCACATCGGTGAAGTCTATACACAGTCTCCATTTCCCATTGGCCTTGCGCACGACGACTGGATTTGCCAACCACGTCGGATGGATCACTCCTCTAACTAGGCCTGCTGCTTCTAGCTTCTTGATCTCTTCGTTGATGAACTCTTGGCGCTCCACGGCTTGCTTCCTCACTTTCTGCTTGATGGGCCGCGCATGAGGACAGACAGCAAGCTTGTGCTCAATTACCTTCCTGGGAACACCGGGGATGTCAGATGGCTGCCAGGCAAACACATCGACATTCGCCCGCAGGAAGGCAACGAGCGCGCTTTCCTATTTGCTGTCAAGCGTGGCACTGATGGTGAAGGTACCACCAGTGCCGTCCTCCTTGGCGGACACTTTCTTGGTTGCCGGAGGAGCGGCCATTCCTTTCTTACTCTTGCCGGTGGAGCTCGATGGAACGTCCTCGACGGCAGCGCAGCACTCCGAAGAGGTGCGGTTGCCGGAGTGGGTCCCAGAGCACTTGCCGGACTTGGTCTTCGTCTTCTTCCCCCCGGGAGCTTCAGCGGCAAGAGTGTCCTCCTCGGCTGCAGCTGCTGCTTCCCGGTAGATCTTGTCGGCGCAGATAAGCGCGTCCTTCTTGTCGCCGTGGACAGTGATGACGCTTATCGGCCCCGGCATCTTGAGCACGTTGTAAGCATAATGGGAAGCTGCCATGAACTTGGCGAGGGCAGGACGGCCAAGTATCCCATTGTAGGGCAATGGAATATCGGCGACGTCGAAGGTGATGCGCTCAGTCCTGAAGTTGAGCTCCCCGCCAAAGGTCACCGGCAGAGTGATCTTTCCCTTGGGCTTGCTCCTTCCCGGGTTGATTCCTTGGAATGAACCGGTTTCTTCGAGCTCGCCGTCTGGAATCTGGAGTTTCTTGATCACAGCAGAGGAGATCAAGTTCAGCCCGGCCCCGCCGTCAACCAACATTTTGGTGACCTTGAGGTTGCGGATGGTGGGGGAAACCAGCATCGGCAAGCACCCGACCGCAGTGGTGCGGTCAGGGTGATCCTCAAGATCAAAAATGATGGGCGTGCTGGACCATTTGAGGAGCCTGCGCGACTCCACGGGCGGCTCCGCTGCGTTTACCTCACGCACCCACTGCTTTAGCTGGCGGTGGGAGGTGTGCAGGGAGGCGCCACCGTCGACGCACAGGACCTCCGTGGCCTTCTGGAACTCCTGCTCGCTGTTATCCTCATCCTCCATATCTTCGTCGTCGTCCTCTTCGTCCTTGTCGCGGCCCCGGGGAGGTCGATCTCCTTGCCGCTGCTTGGCCTTGCCGCGGCGTCCTCCCCGGCCATTGAACGGCCGCTTCTTGCTGGGCTCTTCCCCGCCACCTTGGGCCTTCTCCTTGTCGCGCCTCTCGTACTCAGCTTTCTGCTGCTCGACGAGGTACTCGACGCGCTTGCAGTTGGAGAGGTCGTGACCCTTGGTGCGGTGGATCTTACAGTATTGCTTGTCGGAGGCGTCCTGCTTGTCGGCCGCCGCTACAGGGGCAGGCTCCTTGCCGGAGCCGCCAGCCTGCGTTTGCTTGGCGGGGGCCTCCTTGCCGGACTTCTCGACGGCAAGCACCTCTTTCTTGCCCTTCCTTCTGTTGTTCCGCCGCCGGCTCTTCTTTGCAGGGGCGGCGTCGTCGCTGTCGCTTCCTCCTGCGCCAGCATCCTCTCCGGGGAGCCTCCTCCCCTCTTCTGCGCGTGCGCACTTGTCAGCAAGAGCGTAGAGCTCACTGACATCCCGAATCTTGGTCATCGCCATTTCCTCACGCATGCGGCGGTTACGCACGTTCTGGTGGAACGCGCTGATAACCGCGGCAGGGTGGACATCAGGGATGTTGTGCTGCACTCGGCTGAAGCGTTGGATATACTTGCGCAGGGTTTCGCCTTCCTTCTGGGCCAGAATATGGAGATCGCTCTCCTGGCCGTGGGGTTTGTGGCCGCCGGTGAAGGCGCCAACAAACTAGTGGCAAAGGTCGGCCCAAGAAGAGATGGAACCTTCCGGCAAGTGCATGAGCCACGAACGGACGTTCGGCTTTAGCACGAGCGGGAAGTAATTAGCCAAGATCTTCTCGTCGCGCCCCCCGGCAGCTTGCACTGCGATGGTATAGACGCTGAGGAATTCCGAGGGGTGCGTTTTGCCGTCGTACTTCTCCGGTACGTCGGGCTTAAAATTCTTCATGCTGGGCCACTGGACGCGCCGCAGCTCGCGGGTGAACGCACGGCAGCCTGCCGCGTACGGCAAGTCGCCTGGTTCACCGGGCGCGTGCGCGTCGACAGTGTTTCCAGCTCTCTTGTCTGATTGTCGCCGAGCTTCTCGGCGGCGCTCGATTGTGGTCCGAGCGTCTTCTTCTCGCCGGTCGTCGAGGACCTGGCGCTGGTCCCGACGGGCCCGCGGGTCCGACGAGGCAGTGGAGCCGTCGTCGGCGTTGTTCCGGCGGGGCGGCGTCTTCTGCTTCCGCTGCGGGGAGTGCACGCTTGTCGCACCCCCGGCAGTCTTGTCGCCGTCGGCCTTCGTCTTCTCAGCTTGCCGCGGCCGTGAGGCCGACGGCTGCTGTGGAGAATCGTTGTTGGCGAAGGCTATTAGGCTCTGGATGGTGGCCCTCCAGTCTTCGGCCTTGTCTGCCGCTGGAGGGAAGTCGAGGAGCAGTTGCGCCCTTGCGAGCGCTTCTGCCGGAGTGGAGGGGAACGCGGGCGAGCGGTGCGAGGAGCGGGATACGCTCGGACTTCTAACGACGTTAGAAGGAGCGGGGTCCCGCGCCGGCGCCTTCGCTTTGCTTGTGCCCGGACGGGGGTCCGGGGCGTCCCGCGAGCCTCCGGTTTGGCCTTGCCCCAGCAAGCGGATACCACCTCCCGTGGTATGGCGCTGCTGGGTTGTCGTGTGGTGAGATGGACGCGGCGCGTCCACGGAGACCGAGGTTCGGTCGTCCGTCCTGTTCTTGGATCTGGTGGCGCCGTGAGTGTCCTCGCCGGCGACCACCCTTCCGACGGCATCTCCCCCGCCCACCGTTGGCTCTGGTGGCGGCGGGTGAGACGCAGACGGGCCTCCGACCTCCGAAGCCTTCTTCTTCGGGGCCATGGAGCTGTCGCTGATGAAGTTGACGAATTCGGAGAGGTTGATGAAAAATGCGCCCGCGCGAACGCCGGATCAGGTTCGCACAACCTCGACGCCCCCTACCTGGCGCGCCAAAGATGTCGGGGGAAACTGTCCGCCGCGAACACCTATGGGACCGGAGCCCCTTGTCTGTGCGGTACGAGGGCGGAGGGAGCACGAAGAGCAGATCGTAGCGAGCACGCGGGCAGTTTTACCCAGGTTCGGGCCGCGGTAGACGCGTAAAACCCTACTCCTGCTTAGTTGTGTATTGAGTTGGAGAGCTCGGGAGCTTGAAGAAGGAGCTACACCGAGCGTGGGAGTGATATCGGTTCCGAACCCCCTCCACGTTGTGCATGGGCCTCCTTTTATAGTGCAAGGGGTCACCGACAGGTGTCAACGTAGGAGAAAGGGGTAAAAACGTAAAAGAGGTGGTAGTTGTAATAGTGCGGGAACAGTGGAGCTACAGTGCAGAACAGTGGTCTATACCTACTTTGACAGTGGGGGACAAAGGCATTCAATGCCCGTCGCCGTCGACCCCAAAAGTTCCCGCCCTTGCGTCTCCGTCTGCCACGGCGATGGATCCACCACCGTGGAGTGCCACCGTGTCCCCCCAGGCTGCACAGCCATCCGCCACGCGTCCCTGGATAGGCCCCAGGGCGACGCGTGGGCCGATGAGCTGGAGCGCGGGCACACAGCGCAGCCTTCCCGGCAAGCACCTTGCCGGGGCCTTGATCTTGCCGGGCCCGGGAGCTTGCCGCTCCCCGGGCCCTTGCCGGGGCGCATATAGCGCCGAGGCGTGTCTTCTAGTCTCCCTGGCAAGCTCCTCTTGCCAGGGTCTTGTGCTAGTGGAGTAGTTCTGAGCCTGGTACGGCCTTCCCGGCAAGCTCCACTTGCCGGGGTCTCGATCTTCTGTCTTATATACTTTGTTTTTGAATGGTTTGATAGGGAGCAGGAAGGTCTCCGGCAAGCACGCGGTAAACCCTGCCGCGGGAAGCTGCAACTGCCCGTGCACAAGTTGGGGTACTAAGGTACCCCTACCTTAGTACACCGACAAGCTTAATTATAAATTAAGGTTTGATGAAATATACTGTGAAATTGTTACCTTGCCTGCACCATCTTTGTTTGATCTGTTCACAGGCATATACCTCATCACATCAGATGCCTTCTACAAGTACCAAGGCCAGGCACAAGCTTCAGAGCCTGAGCCAGAGCCACCACTTGATCCTTACTGTCACTCTGTTTATGGGTGGGAGCTGGATGAGCTCGCCAACCAGTGCCACCCAGAGGATACATCTCAGTACACTGGAGGGAGTAGCTTCGATCTGTGGCCATAGACCAACTTAGGACAAAAGCCTAAGCTTGGGGGAGTACGTGTTTCTCACCGACTTTACATTCATGTTCACAAACTTATTCTAGTTGTCGGTGTTCACACTCTTTCACTGTACCATCCATGCTTAGTTTTAATTTCTTTTTCTTAGTCTTTTTCTTGTGTGCTAGAAAAACCCAGAAAAACAAAAAAATATTAGTTGTAGCTTCTAGCTAGTTTACTTTCTTTGCTTGTAGTAGTAGTTAAAATGAAAACACAAAAATATTTCCCGTTCTTCTTTTGCTTGTTGGGAGCTTTCCCGTGTAAATAGTTTCTTTTCTTTTCTTTGGGGGTTAAGAGTAGAAGACCATGATTGAAAATGCTTAGTGGCTCTCATATGCTTTGTTGTTGATTTAACCTTGAGCCATATTACCTTGTCTTCTCTCTCGTATTAAATGTCTGCAGATTCCAGCTTAGTCCAATGCACGTGCACTATTATTATTTTCCACACTGTTCGGTCGTGCGAGTGAAAGGCAATAAGGATGATATATGATGAACTAATTGAGATGAGAAAAGCTGGTATGAACTCGACCTCTCTTGTTTTTGTAAATATGATAGTTCATCGTTCCTGATTCAGCTCGTTATCAATGAAACATGCTTGCAATGACAATTAGAGATCATAGCTGCTCATGCCATGCTTAATTAGCTGAGAGTTTATAATGGTCTATCTTGCGTGCCAACATGATATTAAAATGGTTCTGATGTGGTATAATGGGGTGGTATCCTCCTTTGAACGATTTAAGTGATCTGACTTGGCACATGTTCACGCATGTAGTTGAAACAAATCAACATAGCCTCCACGATATTTATGTTCATGGTGATTTATATCCCACTCATGCTTGCATTCATTGTTGATTAATTTTAATGCATGTTCATGACCGTTGTTGCTCTCTAGCTGGTCGCTTCCCAGTCTCTTTCTAGCCTTCACCTGTACTAAGCAGGATTACTGCTTGTGCATCCACTTCCATAAACCCCAAAATTATTCCATATGAGTCCACCATACCTTCCTATAGGCGGTATTTACCTGCCGTTCCAAGTAAATTGTATGTGCCAAACTCTAAACCTTCAAATGAAATTTTGTTTTGTATGCTCGAACAGCTCATGTATCAACTAGGGTTGTCTATATCTTCCATGCTAGGTGGGTTATTCTCATGATGAGTGGACTCCGCTCATCATTCATGAGAAAATGGCTGGTAACCGAGATGCCCAGTCCCATGCTCAAAATCATAATAATTAAACAAAACTCCCCCAGGGTTGTTGCTGCTTTGGACGGTGTAGGAGATATGCCCTAGAGGCAATAATAAATGCTATTATTTTTCTCCAAGTTCATAATTATGCTTGTGTTCCATGCTATAACTGCTGTGGTTCCCAAGCCCGTATATCCATAAAGGCTCTGGGGAAAACCCATGTGCACGTGTGGAATAATAAACGGTAAAATGTATTCCTAGTCATGCCTCTAAGACTAGCTCAAGTGTTGCATGATGATTATGTTTTCCCAATCATGGGCATGTCTATGCCAGCAACTTTGAGGGCACAATGTTAAGAGAACATTTGTGTTGAATCGACCCGGATTGATGTTATGCTATGAGATTCATTCATCAAAAGTTAATGGTAAATAACACAGAGATGGTTAACGTTTGCATGATTCCTTATACCATGAGAGTATCGAGTTTCTTCATGCTTGCTTCATGAACTTGGGGGTTTGTTAAACGTCATCCGTAAATGGGTGGCTATTACGGCGGCTTACGGGTTCATGGAAAAGTATGTCAAGTAACTTGATAGCTCAAGATTGGGATTTGCTCCTCCGACGATGGAGAGATATCTCTGGGCCCTCTCGGTGTTATGGTATCCATCATCGTCTGGCCAGACACAATGTGATTTGATCACAAGGATGCGGGAACACGGAAACGAGAAAAGAGAACAATACCGGTAACGAGGTAACTAGCATAGTGGACAAGTTGTTGATCCACGGGAATGCCAACATGTCTCACCTCGGGTATTTGTAACATATTATGAAGCAACAGGAATAGCACACGGCAACTGGAGGTTCACTCGAATATTCATTCGTGTGGGTATAGGGGTCAATATGGTGTCCACTGATACGTCTCCAACGTATCTATAATTTTTTATTGTTCCATGCTATTATTTATGAAGTCTTGGATGTTTAATGGGATTTATCATTCACTTTTATATCATTTTTGGGACTAACCTACTAACCCAAAGGCCCAGTCCAGATTGTTGTTTTTTGCCTATTTCAGGGTTTTGCAGAAAAGGAATATCAAACGGAGTCCAAACGGAATAAAACCTTCGCAGGAGATATTTTTGGAGGAAATCACGCACGAAAGACTTCGGGGCCAAGCCAGAGGACAGGGGGCCCACCCTCGAGGGTGGCGGCGCGCCCCCCTTCCCAGGGCGCGCCCCCTGCCTTGAGGGCAGCCCCTGTGGCCCCTGGTGCCCCTCTTCTTCCTATATATACCTACGTACCCCAGAAACTCCAAAGGCAGAGAGAAAACCCTAATTCCACCACCGTAGCTGCTGTTCCCGTGGAGATCCCATTTTGGAGCCTGTTCTGGGAGGGGGGGTCCATCACCGAGGCCTTCATCATCATCATCATCATCGCCCTCACCATGAGTTGTGAGTAGTTTACCTCAGAGCTTCGGGTCCATAGCTAGTATCTAGATGGCTTCTTCTCTCTCTCCGGATCTCAATACAAAGTTCTCCTCGGTCTTTGAGGAGATCTATTCGATGTAATCTCTTTTTGTGGTGTGTTTGTCGAGATCCGGTGAATTGTGAGTTTATGATCAAGATTATCTATGAAAGATATTTGGTTCTTCTCTGAACTTTTTATGTGTGCTCATAATATCCTTGCAAGTCTCTTCGAATTATGGGTTTGGTTTGGCCTACTAGATCTATAGTTCTTGCAATGGGAGAAGTGCTTGGCTTTGGGTTCAATCTTTCGGTGTCCTTTCCCAGTGACAGTAGGGGCAGCAAGGCACGTATTGTATTGTTGCCATCGAGGATAAAAAGATGGGGTTTTCATCATATTGCTTGAGTTTATCCCTCTACATCATGTCATCTTGCTTAAGGCGTTACTCTGTTCGTATGAACTCAGTACACTAGATGCATGCTGGATAGCGGTCGATGTGTGGAGTAATACTAGTAGATGCAGGCAGGAGTCGGTCTACTTGTCTCGGACGTGATGCCTATATACAATGATCACGCCTAGATAATCTCATAATTATTCGCTTTTCTATCAATTGCTCGACAGTAATTTGTTTACCCGCCGTAGAATATCGCTATCATGAGAGAAGCCACTAGAGAAAACTATGGCCCCCGGGTCTATCTTTATCATATTACTTTCCCGTTAATTTCTGCCGCCGTTGTTTATTTGCTTTCTTTACTTTATGTTTCTATACCAAAAATATAATTATCATCTCTATCAGATCTCACTAAGTGACCGTAAAGGGATTGACAACCCCTTATCGCGTTGGCTGCGAAGTTCTTATTTGTTTGTGCAGGTGCGAGGGACCGGCGCGTGGTCTCCTACTGGATTGATACCTTGGTTCTCAAAAACTGAGGGAAATAGTTATGCTACTGTGCTGCATCTCCCTTTCCTCTTCGAGGGAATACAACGCAAGCTCAAGAGGTAGCAAGAAGAATTTCTGGCGCCGTTGCCGGGGAGGCTTACGCAAAAGTCATATACCAAGTACCTATCACAAACCCTTATCCTTCGCATTACATTTATTTGCCTCTCGTTTTCCTCTCCCGCACTTCACCTTTGCCGTTTTATTCGCCCTTCTTCCGCCGTGTGTTTCTCGTTCGCTTGCTTCCTGTTTGCTTGTGTGTGTTGGATTGTTTGCTTGTCACTATGGTTCAGAACAATACCAAATTTTGTGATTTCTCCAATACCAACAACAATGATTTATTAGCACTCCGATTGCTCCTATTACCGATGTTGAATCTTGTGAGATCAATGCTGTTTTGTTGAATCTTGTCATGAAAGATCAATTCTCCGGCCTTCCTAGTGAAGATGACGCTACCCATCTAAACAACTTTGTTGATTTGTGTGATATGCAAAATAAAAGGGATACGGATAACGATATTGTTAAATTGAAGTTATTTCCGTTTTCACTTAGAGATCGCGCTAAAACTTGGTTTTCTTCTTTGCCTAGAAATAGTATTGATTCGTGGAATAAGTGCAAAGATGCTTTTATCTCTAAGTATTTCCCTCCTGCTAAGATCATCTCCCTTAGAAACGATATTATGAATTTTAAGCAACTAGATCATGAGCATGTTGCTCAAGCTTGGGAGAGAATAAAATTAATGATACGTAATTGCCCTACACATGGTTTGAATCTGTGGATGATTATTCAGAACTTTTATGCTGGCTTGAATTTTGCTTCTAGAAATCTTTTAGATTCGGCCGCTGGAGGCACTTTCATGGGAACTACCTTAGGAGAAGCTACCAAACTCCTAGATAATATTATGGTTAATTATTCTCAACTAGTCGTGAACCCGTGCATCTGCACGGGCTAGAGAATATAATACCTTATTATATATAGGTTTCTTTGCACGGGCTAATTTATTAGGGAGATAGAAAAATGAAGTAATATTAGCATTTATTGTGTATGGTTATTTGGAATGCTTTAAAATTGTAGGGAAAATTAGAAATCTATCTATCATATACACCCAATGTAAAATAATATAATATTTATCTAAAACATTTTATATTAGTTTAGAGAGGGGGTATATGAGTATTGAAAACCTGAAACATTTGGTTTTCTTTCCACTAAAATGTACAATATTTTTCATGAATAGTATTTGATTGATTGGGCTGCATAGTGACTCTAGTGGGAATTTCCCGTCGAGACAGTATTCGTTTGTGGAAATATGTAATAGACATTGTATAAGTGATACATCTAACTCTTTCATGGAATTTACAAAAAGAACAAAAAAAATTCAAAGGTTTCATAAATCATGGATCTGAAGTCCCGAATATAAAAATTCTGAAAATAATTTCTTCTTATATGTATTTGACCAATATATATAGTTGAGGACATAGGCTATCTGCAATTTTCTATGTGCGCAAAATTCTTACACTCTTCGGTGCATGAAATCACCCTTGCTTCTGATTTTGTTGCCACACACATAGCCTCATTAAGTAATTAGAAAATACATAAAGTTTGTTTACAACATGAATAATTTAGCAATTTTTTGAATAAAATCATGAATTTGCGAGACCCAAAATAGGGAGGGCGACCAAATAACATTTAGTTGTTAGTAGAAATACCAATACATGATATGAACATTTAAATTACTATAAATTAAAATGTGAACCGATAAATTGAGAACATTTGAGGCATTCCTTTTTGTCATGCCTTTATGCAATGAAGTTCCTAACGTTAAAGCTGACCAAAAAGACAGCTCCTAATATTTTATACACAACCAAAAATTGAATCACTTATTTTGGTACGAAGGGGGTATTTCTTATTTAGTCTTCCATGTTTCATCTAAGATGCACCAAAAAAGAACAAATGAAATAATGGATGTAATGCAAACCTAAGAACTACTGTTGCACCATCGACACTATTGGGCAATATTTATATCACATAAAACTTCTCTCCGGGAAGAAGAAGGAAATAATGTTATTAAGAACGACCTATGGATTTCACATGCATAACAATAATTCTGCATTATTTTCTACCTTCAGAAGACATAACAATTACTTTTTAGGTAAAAGTATATAATAAGATAAGAACAATTCTGAAACAAAAAAAGGACCATATCTTTTCCACCATCAACTCGTGCCATACAAGGGCTAGCTTTTGAAAACAAAATTACTTAATAATTTATAATCTTCTATTATTTGAAACACGGTAACTCATGCACCTGGATGGGCTGGTGCCACAAACCTTTTCATTTGATTTAGAACATCATATTTCTGGACATGTTAATTTATCAAAAAAACATAGAATTTCATTCAATACACTGTAGTGTTTCTTGTAATTGCTGTTTAAAATACCACATTCTTATATTTAAATACCTTTTTCTATATAATAAATTTATTTTTTTAATAATTGTTTGTTTATGTTAGCATACATTAGTAAACATTTATATGTTATTCAACATATGCCGAGAACGCATGTGAAAAATAAGATGTTAGAACTACTTCAGCTCGTCACGGTGCTTCTCAAAGTGACCTCGTTTGGAGGCAGGAAAAACTTGAGAGGGAACATAGGTGCGGGCGGCATCGTCAGTCTACAGATCATCACGTCACAGATTCTGAGTTTGCATCGTCAGTTTTGCATGGGGAGAATCCGATCAATGCATTATGTATGAACTAACCTGAATGTTTCGTGTGCCCTTAATGTGTCTCTATTTCGGACAAAAAAAAACCGAAGCAACGCACTGAGCTGCAGCTAAGTAGAGAGTGTTGACTACCTGAGATCTGTGAGACTGTCACAGCAAGAGCTCTGCTATATATAGCAAGGAACACCAAGGTCTAGGATCTTCTTGATCAAACACATGTTTCTTACGGAACAGCCAGAGCTCTGCTATTTATAACTGTAAGAAAATCTCAAGTATCATCTAGCATGGTTTTTCTCAAAGGACTTAACGTATCGTAAATTATTAGAGTAAGAAACTTAGTAATTTTCAATAAAATAAAAGAAGAAAACTGAGTAATCAAAGCAATACCGGATGGCTTCTGCACAGTACGTGGCGTTATACCTTGCCAGCTTAGACACATCATTCCCATCATATTATCATCATCACCGATCTTGACTCGTTTTTTTTGTCTGACACTTCATCTCCAACTTGATGGACGTTGAGCTGGAGCCCTGGATAATAGCGCCTCACACGCTGTCTGCTGGATGAGACGAAGTGCATGATGAGACATATGCTTGATTAAGGCGGGGGATCCAATTATGATATGTATTACCTCAAAGGATGAATTGACCTTGGCCACGAATTGTAAGGTTGTAGGAGAAAATCATCATGGCTTTGTAATTGAAAGGCAACAGTTACATCAACTGGAAGACAAATTTCTTGAGGATTTATGGATACAGCATAGGAATTGGCAAAAGTTCCATCAGCCCAATGATTAATTACACATCATTGATTGCCATTGACAGAATTGATCTTAACATATTTTAGGAAAAAAGGTCAAATCTAGCCTTCATTTGGTGTGGTTATACCACCTCAATCACCACGGTTGCAATCATACAACTATATTCGGATATAAAAACGAAAATCTACCCACTTCTCGCTAGCCCTAGAAATAGATGATGATCGATCTGTTATTGGTATTGACAGAAAGGCATGAGTACGTGAGATAGATGAAGGACAAAATCAACTGAATAGATTAGCAATCCAGGAACGAAGACTGGTACCGGAGAAGAGAAGAGGATGCACAGAAACTCTTGTGTCTACTTTTCCATGAGTGTGCAAACTTCGGACGTGGCTGCCCCTGCAGCGAGACCCGTGACTTGGCCTTTGGGGGGCATCGGCAACTCTCATCCTTCCGTTGGCATCACACAGATCAATCGAGGCTGATCAGGAGGATGGTTCCCGATTGAAACTCAACTGTTATGGATATATTGCAAGGAGGGAGATGGAGGAGTGCATCCAATGATGAAGCATACATTGGGCAGGAAAGAGTCTTCGTGTGTTTCTTTGCAACCTTTTTTTTCTGTTGAAATCGTAGCATGTAGATGAGTCTTCTTTTTACGAGAAGCTATAGATGAGTTTGGCAAGGTATAGGAGATCACGTGGGACAAAGAGCAAGGACTTCTTGAGATACTTTATCCAACCGTTGTACTTCTTTTGTTTTTCCTCTTTCTCTGTAGATAATAGTTTACGCAGTTATTGGAAGATCTAACGGCTCCTAATTCCTAATTAATGTGGTAATTTCTAGGGAGTCTCAAATTAGTATAGGTATAGATGGCACACCGAAAGATCTACTAGTAAAAAAGTGCATGCTATCGAAGAAATTAGTGTTTTGAGTGGAAAGATGGATGAACTCATGAAATTGTTTGCTGCTAAGAGTGCTTCTTCTGATCCTAATGATATGCATTTGTCCACTTTGATTGAGAATAACAATGAATCTCTGGATGTGAATTTTGTTGGTAGGAATAATTTTGGTAACAATGCTTATAGAGGTAATTTTAATCCTAGGCCTTTTCCTAGTAATTCCTCTAATAATTTTGGTAATTCCAACAACAACTCTTATGGAAAGATGCCTTCTGAATTTAAAACTAGTGTTGAGGAGTTTATGATCTCGCAAAAGAATTTCAATGCTATGCTTGAAGAGAAATTGTTTAAGGTTGATGAATTGGCTAGAAGTTGTCAGGACCGGATTTTCGGGATATTAATTTCCCAAAAGCGGACCTTGTGCTCACCAGCCCCGGGATTACTGTTAGCTGATGAGGCACCAACTTGTTACAGAAATTCCAAGCAAAATACAAGATATGTAGTACAAGACCATTCTGGCCTATGAGTACAATCCAGGGTTTCTAGTGGCTGATGGCGGAAAAGTTTTGTGGTTCATCGGTGACTACGGGACTCCATTTCCCACAGGAACAGCTGACCAGGTTAACTCCTATCTTCGCAAGGCTGCTATCTCCATATACGTAGATACCGGGGCTGTCGTCGCGTCACTCCTTCCCATGCAAGGAATCTGGCCAAGACAATAGCCAGGGACAAGCCAGTGAGTACTTTGAATGTACTCGCAAACATTATGGACATGGGTGAGATGTAATCATGCTAGAGAATAAATGATGATCACCATGATAATAATGATACGACAGTCCATAAGGCAAACAGGTCATTCGTATAAAAAAGGCATATGTAATCAGAGGGTGATAATAAAATAAAAAGCGATCAAGCCACAGTCGGGCGTCTGAGCGACACCACAGAGAGGGCCTATAAATAAAAGTAGTAACAAGCATGCCACAGTCGGGCGTCTGAGCGACACCGCAGAAAGGGCTTATAAGGAAAATAAATAACAAGCGTGCCACAGTCGGGCGTCTGAGCGACACCACAGAAAGGGCTTATAAGGAAAATAAATAACAAGCATGCCACAGTCGGGCGTCTGAGCGACACCACAGAAAGGGCTTATAAATAAAGGTGGATGAATATCCAGGAGGTAGAACCGTCCCAAGGATACCCATTAATCCAAGGAAAACAAATGGTTAGTCCACAATATTAATCATAATCACCATATATCACAGATCATACTCAATGTTCTGGTTTAGTAGTTTCTCCTTCTAAGACCGACACTCGACCCATCCCAGACTGTAGTCCTTAACCATGGACACGGCTATTCGAATAGATTTTCATATCTCTGCAGAGGGTGTACTCTTTACCCACGAGTGACGGATTCCTTTAGTCCATATGAACTAATTCCGTCTACGGTCTTTTAGTCGAAAACCCGCCTGACTTGCACACACCAGCTTAACTTACCAGTGTCTGGAATCACCCACGACACTTGCTAAGCAAACTCTGAGTGGGGAGGCTACAACCTCGCGTAGCATGGGATCACATTTCTATCGCGCGCTCTAAGGGGTGCCCCCCTCTCGGTCCCAACCGGAAACACCCATGCCCCCGGACCAGGTGGCCTGCCTACCGGTTGCAACCAGTATCTTCCACCCTGGCCTCTCTGTACGGTGTGTGCTAGGACAGGGGTTAACACTTACTGAACCGTACCCTACCTGTGGCAAGGACAAGTGGTAGCACAAACAAGTATTGGGGTTACTGGAACAAGACTCGATCTACGGTCGACTTAGGAGGTTTCATCTTTACTTGAATGGTTAGTCAAAACCAATATATTCTGCAACGACAGTCGGAAACACCATCTGTCATGCCTTACCAAGCCGTACCGGATTCCACCGTCCCGACGGGAAGCTAGTGACAAGCTCGCGTCTACACAAGACCGCGACTTTCACGACTTCCTTCCGTTAGGCATGATAGGCATATGGAGGGGATCACCGTCATGCAAACAAATTATTCTCAACAAGAGTTTTACCTCATGCTCTCATGGGTGTGATCATATCACCACATAGGAAATAAAAATGAATGCTTTCATATTAATGCAATCGTGTCAACTACAATCATATGCGTTAAACCAGGGTTCAAAATGCTTGCCTTCAAGTAGAGGGGAGGAGAAAGGTATTCCAATACTTTTTGGAAGTTTATCCCTCTTCAAAAATCCTATTTGAAATAATACGAAATCAATACATAGACTTAAAATAGCCCAAAAAAAGTTGTTTGCAAATTTTTTCATATAAATATAAAAATAAACTAGACAATATTTGGGGAACAACAGAAAAAGAATTAAATCATTTGGATTTATATTTAAAAAGATAATGCCAGTCAAAGTTTAGTCAATTCTGTTTTTAGAATAAAAACAGAAATAGGAAAACGTTTCGATAGGAATACGTCTTCGGAGTAGGGGAGACGTACTCTGGGATTTGCGCCTCCACTTATGCGTGCGTGGGCTGGCGCTGGCTCGCTGACACAGGGGCCCGGGGGCCCACTGGTCAGGTTTGACCAGTCGCCCCCGCCTCCTTCTTCCTCTGGCCGAACGGAGGCGCGGCTCCGGCGATCAACGCCGGCGAACGGTGGCTCCTCGAGGGCGTCCGAGTGCAGGGATGGATCCGCCAGACTGGGGCGGTCCTCCCGGTGGTCGAGGGGGCGACGGGGGTGGAGGGGAACGCCGGCGACGAGCTTCGCGGCGGACGGCGGCCTCGGGTGGAAGTGGGGTTTCGACCTATGGTGGTTCTCGAGCTTCTTAGAGACGTTGGGCGGCTCCGCAAGGTCATAGGGAGTCGAACGGCGACGCTGGTTAGAAGGGAGGGGCTCGGGCTGCGACGTATTGAACTGGGGGGCGGCGGCGGCTGTACTCGCCGGAGTTGGAGAAGAAAACCTCCTCGGGGCAATTGGTTGCTATGGGGGCGCTCTGTGGGATGGCTAGGGGTTGTCTGAGGCTGCGGAGGGGCTCGGGGCATCCTTAAATAGGCGGGCGATGGCGGTTCCACGGCGGTCGTGGATAAGGACGCTGGCGACCGACGTTCTGTAGCTCAGGACGAGGTGGCGGCGACGTACGCTAGGGGATGAGCTTGCTGACGAACTGGAGCTATTCCAGGGGGCAGGTGGCGAGCGTTAGTGGCCTGGGCGGCTCTGGCCATGACAGGGGCTGCTGGGGCTGCCCGCTAGCTGCCGCGGCTGACCTGACGGCGGCCCTGTGGAGCTCCAGAGCTGTCTCTGCGCCGAGGGGAAAAGGTGGTGTGCTGTCGGTGCGAGGGGAGCGGCCAGAACGGGCGCGGGGCGTCGGCAGAGGGACGCGGCGGCTCGGTGCGCGCGCGTGCAAAACGCGCGCCCAGAGCACGCACGTGAGCCGCTCGACGGAATGCCAATGCTTGCTACAGAGTTTGGATGAAGCTGGGATTTAGCAGGTCTGGTTTAGGGGCTAAAGGGAGATTAGTGGACATGACATTATGCACTGAGTGCCAAGATCACAGTGCAAGGCAAAACTCATGCCAAAACCGGCCATGCACACCAAGTGCTCGACAGAATGCCATGGGCATGTGGGCATTTCTTCTGGTGGCCAAAATCTCCAGATCAGGGCCTCTTTAGGTGGATGCGATGATGGCAAAGCTAGATGAGCAAAATGAGAAACTTGCTAGTGCAAGTTTTGCAAATCTTCAGTTCTGGACAGAAAGAGAAGGGCATTGTTTCATGAACTAAAAATATCCCAATGGGTCCACTCTTCTGGACTTAAGGGTTTTGCAAGATGGGCTATAATCAGGAGGAAGCTCAAGAGCACTGGAGCAAAATAAACTAGGCTTGCAGTGCAAAATGCCAAAATGGACCAGATTGGAAATGAGGTTGATTCACTCAAATCTTCCAAAGGGCCTAAATGGGTTTTTGCATAAAGTTGAATAACATACTCCTATGAACATCCCATAATTTTGGTGGAAGCATTAGGGAAATATTTAATGGGGTTGTAGTGCAAAACTGCCTACTGGACCAGATTGGAAATCATGGTGTGGAGCTCAAATTATTTAATGAAATAAGAATATTCTTGCATAAAAGTGATCTAAGAACATCACATGTCATCTCCAAATTTTGGTTGGGATTTTAGATAAACCTATCAAAGGGTTGTAGTTCAATATGAGGCCTTATCTTAAGGGGAAACCATTTTTAGAGTGAAGGAGATTAGGGAGATTATTATATAATTAATTTTTATTGATAACAGAAAAGTTTCATTAAGAGAGCAAGAGAGTGTAACAAGAAATGGAAAGCTATCACTTGATGTAAAAACTCCAACATAAAAGGAAAAGAAGGTCCTGAAATCAAAAGAGAAATCTAGCAACTTGAAAAAATTTAATCTCCTGGAAAAAATTTAATTAATAAAACATTGTTAAAGTTTTGGGGTGTTACAACACTACCCCCCTTAAGAAAAAAATCTCGTCCTCGAGATTTGCTAAGGGATGTAATGAAAAGAAATATTCCTACTATCACAAAGCAATATCACGCAAATAGCCATCCTATTCCTGTAGTAAAAAAAATATCTACGGTGGGAGCGCAACTATCTTGTCGGTTCTGCTCTATGGGGTCGGGGTCAATGTCACAGGTACACATATCCCGCGAAAGTGACGTATTACTGAGGGTGTCGTCGGGGTGGTTTTGGTGGCTACACCCGTAATTAAAAATGCTATCGTAAACCAACGTACTCATGTATGGCTATAAAAAGAGAAAGGGGCGCCCGAGCAAACCGTATTTAAAATAAGCGGTACAAGATCACATAGAGACAGGCATGGACATACTAGGACTTGGCACTGCTTGAGCGATTTAGTCTACCTCGTTTACATCTAAGCGGGCGTGCCTTGCGGACGTCGAGGCTTCTCCACGGTTTTCACCATAGGGGTTAGCTGGAGGGGGTTGAGGGACTGCAGGGTCGGGGTAAGGATGATGACCATTGTGGGGGTTGTTGGCCACAATCCCGCTGGAGCGTGTTCCTAGGAGGCGACGAATCACTTCTGGGGTCACCAAAACACTTTGGTCGATGGTTGGGGCAGGCCTCGGGGTCTCGATCGGTTGTCCGAACAGCACGACTGGGTTGTCGGTGTCGGGCTCGTCTTCTCTTCTTGCTGGGGCTCTACGGATCAGTTCTCCACGAGCTGTGATCAGATCTAGGGTGATCTGATCGAACAGTTCCTCTAGTGCACTTACATAGCGCACCAGATGCAATAATGCAGGGTCCGTCTCGTGATCGCCGTTGGCAACCTGGGATGGCCTACCATACCCGTCACGGCTGGGGTAGTAGTAGAATGGGCGACAGTTGACTCTGGTTGACAAGTGCCGGAGTTGAACTATAGCCTCTCGAGCAGCTAGTTGGAGGGCTTGCGGCTCAAAGGAAGTGATCCTTCCGGTGAACCTGTAGGGGTGTTCTGGCGATAGACCCCTACCATAGACGTGCACGGTGGCCCAGAATTGACGGTTCTCTTGGTACACAACATATTCTGGGGGCTCCTTTAATGCGCAGGCACGGCGGGTGAGGTTTGCTAGTACGGTCACAAATCCTCCAAGGTTGGTTGCGGTGGTTTCATTGTGAACGATGGGTCCTGGCATTATGGCTTGGTTTGGGGTAGAGGCTGTGCTGTGTTGGGTTGAGGCTAGCGTGCCCTTTTAATAGAAAAAAGGGGACGGAGTCTTCCTTCGCACACTTGCGAATGAGACAATTTAGGTGTCGGTCACTATGTGACTATCTTACACGAGAAGCTTGGCTGGGGTTTGGTTAAGGTCTGGTGGGTTGGTTTACCTAAGTTTTTTGACCTGGCCAAGATAGGATTAGCCAATGGTCAGCCTGGCTCTGATACCAAGTTTGTCAGGACCGGATTTTCGGGATATTAATTTCCCAAAAGCGGACCTTGTGCTCACCAGCCCCAGGATTACTGTTAGCTCATGAGGCACCAACTTGTTACAGAAATTCCAAGCAAAATACAAGATATGTAGTACAAGACCATTCTGGCATATGAGTACAACCCAGGGTTTCTAGTGGCTGATGGCGGAAAAGGTCCGTGGTTCACCAGTGACTATGGGACTCCATTTCCCACAGGAACAGCTGACCAGGTTAACTCCTATCTTCGCGAGGCTGTTATCTCCATATACATAGATTCCGGGGCTGTCGTCGCGTCGCTCCTTCCCATGCAAGGAATCTGGCCAAGACAATAGCCAAGGACAAGCTAGTGAGTACTTTGAATGTACTCGCAAACATTATGGACATGGGTGAGATGTAATCATCCTAGAGAATAAATGATGATCACCATGATAATAATGATACGACAGTCCATAAGGCAAATAGGTCATTCGTATAAAAAAGGCATATGTAATCAGAGGGTGATAATAAAATAAAAAGCGATCATGCCACAGTCGGGCGTCTGAGCGACACCACAGAGAGGGCTTATAAATAAAAGAAGTAACAAGCATGCCACAGTCGGGCGTCTGAGCGACACCGCAGAAAGGGCTTATAAGGAAAATAAATAACAAGCCTGCCACAGTCGGGCGTCTGAGCGACACCACAGAAAGGGCTTATAAGGAAAATAAATAACCAGCATGCCACAGTCGGGCGTCTGAGCGACACCACAGAAAGGGCTTATAAAGGTGGATGAATATCCAGGAGGTAGAACCGTCCCAAGGATACCCATTAATCCAAGGAAAAAAAATGGTTAGTCCACAATATTAATCATAATCACCATATATCATAGATCATACTCAATGTTCTGGTTTAGTAGTTTCTCCTCCGAAGACCGACACTCGACCCATCCCAGACTGTAGTCCTTAACCATGGACACGGCTATTCGAGTCGATTTTCATATCTCTGCAGAGGGTGTACTCTTTACCCACGAGTGATGGATTCCTTTAGTCCATATGAACTAATTCCGTCTATGGTCTTTTAGTCAAAAACCCGCCTGACTTGCACACACCAGCTTAACTTACCAGTGTCTGGAATCACCCACGACACTTGTTAAGCAAACTCTGAGTGGGGAGGCTACAACCTCGCGTAGCATGGGATCACATTTCTATCGCGCGCTCTAAGGGGTGCCCCCCTCTCGGTCCCAACCGGAAACACCCATGCCCCCGGACCAGGTGGCCTGCCTACCGGTTGCAACCGGTATCTTCCACCCTGGCCTCTCTGTACGGTGTGTGCTAGGACCGGGGTTAACACTTACTGAACCGTACCCTACCTGTGGCAAGGACAACTGGTAGCACAAACAAGTATGGGGGTTATTGGAACAAGACTCGATCTACGGTCGACTTAGGAGGTCTCAGCTTTACTTGAATGGTTAGTCAAAACCAATATAATCTGCAACGACAGTCGGAAACACCATCCGTCATGCCTTACCAAGCCGTACCGGATTCCACCGTCCCGACGGGAAGCTAGTGACAAGCTCGCGTCTACACAAGACCGCGACTTTCACGACTTCCTTCCGTTAGGCATGATAGGCATACGGAGGGGATCACCGTCATGCAAACAAATTATTCTCAGCAAGAGTTTTACCTCATGCTCTCATGGGTGTGATCATATCACCACATAGGAAATAAAAATGAATGCTTTCATATTAATGCAATCGTGACAACTACAATCATATGCGTTAAACCAGGGTTCAAAGTGCTTGCCTTCAAGTAGAGGGGAGGAGAAAGATATTCCAATACTTTTTGGAAGTTTATCCCTCTTCAAAAATCCTATTTGAAATAATACGAAATCAATACATAGACTTAAAACAGCCCAAAAAAAGTTGTCTGGAAAATTTTCATATAAATATGAAAATAAACTAGACAATATTTGGGGAACAACAGAAAAAGAATCAAATCATTTGGATTTATATTTAAAAAGATAATGCCAGTCAAAGTTTAGTCAATTCTGTTTTTAGAATAAAAACAGAAATAGGAAAACGTTTTGGTAGGAATACGTCTTCGGAGTAGGGGAGACGTACTCTGGGATTTGCGCCTCCACTTATGCGCGCGTGGGCTGGCGCTGGCTCGCTGACAGAGGGGCCCGGGGGCCCACTGGTCAGGTTTGACCAGTCGCCCCCGCCTCCTTCTTCCTCTGGCCGAACGGAGGCGCAGTTCCGGCGATCAACGCCGGCGAACGATGGCTTCTCGAGGGCGTCCGAGTGCAGGGATGGATCCGCCAGACTGGGGCGGTCCTCCCGGTGGTCGAGGGGGCGACGGGAGTGGAGGGGAACGCCGGCGACGAGCTTCGCGGCGGACGGCGGCCTCGGGTGGAATTGGGGTTTCTCCCTATGGTGGTTCTCGAGCTTGTTTGAGACGTTGGGCGGCTCCGCAAGGTCATAGGGAGTCGAACGGCAACGCTGGCTGGAAGGGAGGGGCTCGGGCTGCGACGTATTGAACTGGAGGGCGGCGGCGGCTGTACTCGCCGGAGTTGGAGAAGAAAACCTCCTCGGGGCAATTGGTTGCTATGGGGGCGCTCTGTGGGATGGCTAGGGGTTGTCTGAGGCTTCGGAGGGGCTCGGGGCATCCTTAAATAGGCGGGCGATGGCGGTTCCACGGCGGCCGTGGATAAGGACGCCGGTGACCTACGTTCTGTAGCTCAGGGCGACGTGGCGGCGACGTACGCTAGGGGACGAGCTTGCTGACGAACTGGAGCTGTTCCACGGGGCAGGTGGCGAGCGATGGTGGCCTGGGCGGCTCTGGCCATGGCAGGGGCTGCTGGGGCTGCCCGCTAGCTGCCGCGGCCGACCTGACGGCGGCCCTATGGAGCTCCAGAGCTGTCTCTGTGGCGAGGGGAAAAGGTGGCGTGCTGTCGGTGCGAGGGGAGCGGCCAGAACGGGCGCGGGGCGTCGGCAGAGGGACGCGGCGGCCCGGTGCGCGCGCGTGCAAAACGTGCGCTCTGGGCGCGCCCAGAGCACGCACGTGAACTGCTCGACGAAATGCCAATGCTTGCTATAGAGTTTGGATGAAGCTGGGATTTAGCAGTTCTGGTTTAGGGGCTAAAGGGAGATTAGTGGACATGACATTATGCACTGAGTGCCAAGATCACAGTGCAAGGCAAAACTCATGCCAAAACCGGCCATGCACACCAAGTGCTCGACAGAATGCCATGGGCATGTGGGCATTTCTTCTGGTGGCCAAAATCTCCAGATCAGGGCCTCTTTAGGTGGATGCGATGATGCCAAAGCTAGATGAGCAAAACCAGAAACTTGCTAGTGCAAGTTTTGCAAATCTTCAGTTCTGGACAGAAAGAGAAGGGCATTGTTTCATGAACTAAAAATATCCCAATGGGTCCACTCTTCTGGACTTAAGGGTTTTGCAAGATGGGCTGTAAGCAGGAGGAAGCTCAAGAGCACTGGAGAAAAATAAACTAGGGTTGCAGTGCAAAATGCCAAACTGGACCAGATTGGAAATGAGGTTGATTCACTCAAATCTTCCAAAGGGCCTAAATGGGTTTTTGCATAAATTTGAAGAGCATACTCCTATGAACATCCCATAATTTTGGTGGAAGCATTAGGGAAATATTTAATGGGGTTGTAGTGCAAAACTGCCTACTGGACCAGATTGGAAATCATGGTGTGGAGCTCAAATTATTTAATGAAATAAGAATATTCTTGCATAAAAGTGATCTAACAACATCACATGTCATCTCCAAATTTTGGTTGGAATTTTAGATAAACCTATCAAAGGGTTGTAGTTCAATATGAGGCCTTATCTTAAGGGGAAACCATTTTTAGAGTGAAGGAGATTAGGGAGATTATTATATAATTAATTTTTATTGATAATAGAAAAGTTTCATTAAGAGAGCAAGAGAGTCTAACAAGAAATGGAAAGCTATCACTTGAGGTAAAAACTCCAACATAAAAGGAAAAGAAGGTCCTGAAATCAAAAGAGAAATCTAGCAACTTGAAAATTTTAATCTCCTGGCAAAATTTTAATTAATAAAACATTGTTAAAATTTTGGGGTGTTACAGAAGTGTGGATAGAATTACTCTTGATGTTGATTCTTTGAAACTTAGATCTATCCCACCTAAGCATGATATCAATGAGTCTCTCAAAGCCATGAGAATTTCCATTGATGAATGCAAAGAAAGAACCGCTAGAATGCGTGCTAAAAGAGAAGATTATATTAGATCGTGTTCTTCTAGTTATCGTGAAAATAAAGATGAAGATCTAAAAGTTATTGATGTGTCTCCTGTTAGATCCTTGTTTTCGAATATTAATCTTGATGAGAATAGGATTGGAGATGATTCTGCTTTAAGGTGTCCTAGTAGTTCGGAGTTTTTAGATCTTGATGCTAAAATTGCTAAAAGTGGGATTGAAGAGATTAAAACTTTGCATAGTGATGAACCCACTACTTTGGATTTCAAAGGATTCAATTATGATAATTGCTCTTTCATTGATTGTATAACCTTGATGCAATCCGTGATAAATTCTCCGCATGCTTATAGTCAAAATAAAGCTTTCACTAAACATATAGTTGATGATTTGATGCAATCTTATGAAGAAAAACTTGAGTTGGAGGTTTCTATACCTAGAAAGCTTTATGATGAATGGGAACCTACTATCAAAATAAAAATAAAAGATCATGAATGTTATGCTTTGTGTGATTTGGGTGCTAGTGTTTTCACTATCCCAAAAACTTTGTGTGATTTGCTAGGATTCCATGAGTTTGATGATTGTTCTTTAAATTTGCATCTTGCGGATTCCACTATTAAGAAACCTATGGGAAGAATTAATGATGTTCTTATTGTTGCCAATAGGAATTATGTGCCCGTAGATTTCATTGTTCTTGATATAGATTGCAATCCTTCATGTCCTATTATTCTTGGTAGACCTTTCATTAGAACGATTGGTGCAATTATTGATATGAAGGAAGGAAATATTAGATTCCAATTTCCGTTAAGGAAAGGCATGGAACACTTTCCTAGAAAGAAAATCAAATTACCATATGAATCTATCATGAGAGCCACTTATGGATTGCCTTCCAAAGATGGCAATACCTAGATCTATCTTGTATCGTGCCTAGCTAGGGGCATAAAACGATAGTGCTTGTTGGGAGGCAACCCAATTTTATGTTTTTTTTTCTTTTGTTGCTGTTAGGGAATAAATATTTCATCTAGCCTACATGTTTTTTTAGTGTTTGTGCCAAGTAGAACCTTTGGTAAGACTTGTGTGAAGTTTATTTGATCTTGCTGTGAAAAACAGAATCGTTAGCGCTCGCTAAAGTAGTCTTCAGATTTAATGGAGAGTGGTTTTTAGTTGATTCTTTTTGCTGCTTATTGGTAGAAAAATTTCTCAAATTTACCAATTTAATTTCAAATTTTTGTAGTTCCAGAAGTAGGCTAACCCAGCAGATTACTACAGACTGTTCTGTTTTTGACAGATTCTGTTTTTCGTGTGTTGTTTGCTTATTCCGATGCATCTATGAGTAATATTGGAGGATATGAATCATAGAAAACTTGGAGTACGGTAGGTTTAACACCAATATAAACAAAGTATGAATTCCTTGCTGTACCTTTGAATGGTGGTTTGCTTTCTCTTACTAACGGAGCTCACGAGAATTTTTGTCTAAGTTTTGTGTTGTGAAGTTTTCAAGTTTTGAGTATTGCTTTGATGGACTATGGAACAAGGAGTAGAAAAGGACTAAGCTTGGGGATGACCATGGCACCCCAAGTAAATTCAAGATAATCAAAATCCTAAGCTTGGGGATGCCCCGGGAAGGCATCCCCTCTTTCGTCTTCATCCTTCGGTAACTATACTTGGAGCTATATGTTTATTCGCAACAAGATATGTGTTTTGCTTGGAGCGTCTTGTATAATTTGAGTCTTTGATTGTTAGTTTGCCACAATCTTCCTTGATGGAAACACCTATTTGAGAGAGTTAAATATGCCCTAGAAATTATTAGAACACTCTATATGCTTCACTTATATCTTTTGAGTTGAATAGTTTTTGTTCTAGTGCTTCACTTATATCTTTTAGAGCACGGTGGTGATAATATTTTGTAGAAATTGGTGAACTCTCATACTTCACTTAGATATATTTGAGAGTCTATTAAATCAGCATGGTAAAGTGTTTAGGCTAAATAAATCAGTCTTCACATGATAAACATCCAATGTCAATGTAGTAAAATTTTCACATCAAGTGCACTGAATTAGAAGAGATGTTGGATGCTTGATAATTGTTTTGAGACATGAGGATAGTGATATTAGAGTCATGCTAGTGGATTAATTATGAGAAATATTTGTGTTAAGGTTGGTGATTCCCGTAGCATGCACGTATGGTGAACCATTATGTGACTAAGTTAAAGCATGAGGTATTTGTAGAGTGTCAACCTTTGTGTGGAGGTCGGGGGCACGCGATGGTTAACTCCTACCAACCTCCCCCCTAGGGGCATGCGTTGATTGCTTTGATTTGATGACTCGTAGATTTTTGCAATAAGTATATGAGTTCTTATGACTAATGTTGAGTCCATGGATTATACGCACTCTCACCCTTCCACCATTGCTAGCCTCTCTTGTACCGCGCAACTTTCGCCGGTGCCATAAACCCACTAAATATCCTTCCTCAAAACAGCCACCATATTGTTCCTCAAAACAGCCACCATACCTACCTATCATGGCGTTTCCATAGCCATTCCGAGATATATTGCCATGAAACTTTCCACCGTTCTGTTTATATGACACGCATCATATTGTCATATTGCCATTGCATGATCATGTAGTTGACATCGTATTTGTGGCAAGGCCACCATGCATAATTTTTTATACATGTCACTCTTCTTTCATTGCACATACCGGTACACCGCCGGAGGCATTCATATAGAGTCATACTTTGTTGTTGTAGTATCGAGTTGTAATATTGCGTTGTAATGAAAGTGTGATGATCATAATTTTTAGAGCATTGTCCCATGGGAGGAAAGGCTGAATCTATAAAGCCCCTCCCAAAAAAAGAAAAAAAGGAATTATGAAAGGTGAATAAAACAACAACTTACAGAGAAAGGAAGTGTCTGAATGGTGTTAGTAAAACTTTCACGCCTAGGAAGTCCGGGGCTAACGCCACTCTTAGGTTGAGTGCTTCTTCTGGGAGTAGGAGAAATACTGAAAGTTAAACTGTTAGAAGTATAAAGGCAAAAAGAATGAAGACTGGAATATCCAGCTCATATGTATGAATGTCATACGAGTTATTGATGTATAGAAGGCTCGTCAGAAGAAATAGTTCTTGGGAATTATGATTTAACTTGTTAATCACTAATTCTTGGGTATTGTGGGTTTATCACAAAGATACCCGCCCGATTGCATTCTGTTGCGAATCCATGCAAGAACTACTACCGCCTGAAAGACTGGCCAGGAATGAGGTTTAGATATACACATGGAACATAGTAAATGTTACTATATCTTCCATCGATGTATCACCCTATGTATTTATTTTCATAAAACATTTTAGAGTTTTATACACTCTAGCCCATTGCATAAAGTATCTTGCAAGAAGGTTGTTCATAAGAGAACTTTTGATGTTCGATGTTATGAATAACAGAAGAGCCATACTTTCATTGTGAATGAGATGTATGTTATGAATAATGATATTAATATATTACCTCTATGTTTACTTTCATAATTCATTTTAGAGTTTCTTACACTCTAGCCCATTGCACAATGTTTGTTGCAAAAGAGTTGTACATAAAAACAACAATTGTTGTTAAGTATTATGAATAACATGAAGGGCCATGCTTCTATCCAAGATGGGATGTATGTTATGAATATTGATGGTAAAATGATACATCCATAATGCTGATGCTAAATGTCGAAAGACTATGAGAATACCACACATGTGTGGCACTGCATTTGGTCACATTGGAGAAACCCGCATGGAAAATTCCATTATGATGGATTTTGAAGTCGTTTGATTATGAATCATCTGACACTTGCAACTTTCCTCCGAAAAGTGAAGTGACTGAAATACCGTTCACAAGCCATAAGGAACGAGCAACAAACTTATTGGTTATCATACATTTTAATGTGTGTAGGTCAATAAATGTTGTTGCAAGTGGTGGATTTATTCATCTTCAGAAATGACTCAAGTAGATATATGGATATTTACTTGATGAGACGCAAGTCTGGATCGTTTGAAATCATTCGAAAGGTTTTCAAAAATGAAGTAGAAGTTATTGTAACAAGAAAATTATGTTTCTGCAATTTGATTGCACAAAGGAATATTTGAGTTACATGTTTAGCGAATGTCTAATGAGTTGTGAAAGGGGTTCCATAACTTGCACCTCCCGGAACACCACTGCAAGTGAAAATTCCGTGGAGATGTAATCTAACCATTTATGACATGGTAAGGTCAAAGAAGACATAAATAAAATTGCCATTATCCCTTTTAAAGTGATGCTTTAGAGGCTGCGGCTTTTACACTGAAAAGAGCTACATCGGGTCTGTTGAAATGAAGCCATGGTATGGTACGCCCAACCATGTTATATCTTTTCTTAACATTTGGAATATGGGGCTTGTGTAAAAGGTTACAAACCTATTCCAAATCAGACAAGTGCTACTTTGTAGGTTATACCAAAATGTTGGGTACTCCTCCCTCACTATACCGAGGCAAATAGTTTTGCCGCGAAACGGTGTACTTTTAAAGAGAATGGTTCTTTCAAAAAGGTGAGTGGGAGAATAGTGCAACTCGACGAGATAAACAGTATCTTCGTCATCAGATCAAAGGAAAGAGACATTGGAAGTAATTCCAGAGTTTCCTACTGTGACTGATATGGAAGTCTCTACAATAAAATGTATGAACTTCGGTCGAACTTGCAGCTGAACCACGTAGGCAAGGCTCGTGCAAACCTCTCAGGTGCGCAAACGAGATATTGTTGTTAGACAACATTATACCTATGATACACAAGGAAGCGTTGATGGGCCCTGACTCCGTAATTGGCTAAATGCCAATACAACCCGAGTTAGTTTCCATATAAGTGATTCAAGATTAAAACCTTGATACACCTTTCGGAAGACTTAGAGTCTAACGAATATTTATGGAACTTAAAACTGATACGGATAAAAATGTTTTATCCATAAAGCTCGACTTGTTGAAATAACAAGTTCATGAGTTGACTACGATGAAGTTGTTTTCATCGTAGCGATGCTTAAAGTCAGTTCGGGTTGAACTAGCAATTAATACATATTTCAATCATGAGATATGAAACATGGATGACAATAGGATTTCCATCTGATGGAAATGAAACCAAGGACTTGCATGTGTTACAGTCCAAGGCATTTAGTCTATCCAGAGGATGCTAGTAAGGGTGCAAACTTCAGAGTTCCAGCGATGGACAGAAGAGAGCAAAATGGAGTTGGAATCTTCGAGCTTTAATGAAATGGTCAAAGGGGTTTGACTTCATCAATGGGTAACGAAGATGCTTGTAATTCAAGAAAGTAAGTGGGAGCGTAATAATATTTCTAAAAACCTTGTGTGCTTGACACATTGTTAATTGGAAATAAATTTCTTGACACGAATTAGGACTTCATTTGAAAATAGTTTTTTGATGAAGTGCTTAGGCTAAATAGCCTCAATATTAGGCATAATGATCTATGGAGATAGATTTACCTAATAGGACTAAGAAATAAATACATATTGACAAGATGCTAAAACCGTTTAGCACTAAGAACGACAAGGAGTGAGTCTTGCCGAAGTCACATGGAAAGAGTTTTTGCAAGAATCAGTGTCCCAAAACACAGATGAGCAAAATACATGATGCAGATTCCACACACTTTTGTGTTTGGATTAATCATGTATTCCATGGTATGTAAAACAACCAGATATGTTTGATACTCCCAAGGTGTTGCGGGTATGGATACTAAAGTGATCAAAGTACTAATCATGGGACAACAGTGAAAGATGTCATTAAGTACTAGAGTAAGTACCGATGATATGTTTTCTCGCAAGCAGAGATCGTGAAGAGTTCATTGTAAAATGTTGCATCGATACAGCCTTCATCTTTTCTCCATGCGATTTTCAATTTAAGTTAAGGGTTTTGTGTAATACACAATATGGTGGCACGGTAGTTGGAAATTGTTCCCAACAGGATACTATGGCGAATTTTATAACAAATAACTAAGTATGTTGACGCTTTAGAAGCGACAAACAAGATGTTGAATCATATAGTTCATTCATGAACTTAGTATGGTTCCAAGATGGCTTTTGTCTATGGGACACTGCTGCAGTTAGTTTCTCCATAACTCAATCTGAGGAATCCAGGTTCGACCTGTGATTCACATACATAAAAGCCAAGTCCGCACAAAATATGAATTTTGTGAAAGCGTGAAAACGCGAGGATATGCAGAGATAGACACGGAGCTGAAGTTGTCAGATCCGTCGGACATCAGGCTATACCACAAGCGAAGCATATTTACACCGATGTGCCACACGTGTGAAGTGCATTAGCATTAAACTAGATTATTGACTCTAGTGCAAGTGGGAGTCTGTAGGAGATATGCCCTAGAGGCAATAATAAATGATATTATTTATCTCCAAGTTCATAATTATGTTTATATTCCATGCTATAACTATTGTGGTTCCCGAGCCCGTATATCCATAAAGGCTCTGGGGAAAACCCATGTGCACGTGTGGAATAATAAACAGTAAAATGTATTCCTAGTCATGCCTCTAAGACTAGCTCAAGTGTTGCATGATGATTATGTTTTCCCAATCATGGGCATGTCTATGCCAGCAACTTTGAGGGCACAATGTTAAGAGAACATTTGTGTTGAATCGACCCGGATTGATGTTATGCTATGAGATTCATTCATCACAAGTTAATGGTAAATAACACAGAGATGGTTAACGTTTGCATGATTCCTTAGACCATGAGAGTATCGAGTTTCTTCATGCTTGCTTCATGAACTTTGGGGTTTGTTAAACGTCATTCGTAAATGGGTGGCTATTACGGTGGCTTACGGGTTCATGGAAAAGTATGTCAAGTAACTTGATAGCTCAAGATTGGTATTTGCTCCTCCGACGATGGAGAGATATCTCTGGGCCCTCTCGGTGTTACGGTATCCATCATCGTCTGGCCAGACACAGTGTGATTTGATCACAGGGATGCCGGAACACGGAAATGATAAAAGAGAACAATACCGGTAACGAGGTAACTAGCATAGTGGACAAGTTGTTGATCCACGTGAATGCCAACATGTCTCACCTCGGGTATTTTTAACATATCACGAAGCAACAGGAATAGCACACGGCAACTGGAGGTTCACTCGAATATTCATTCGTGTGGGTATAGGGGTCAATATGGGTGTCCACGGCTTCGATGTTGATCATTGATCAGAAAGGGTTCTGGTCATGTCTATACTTCACCAAACCTATAGGGTCACACGCTTAAGGGTCATCTATCTGCTGAATACTAGACAAGGAGTCTGAGAGAAAATCACCGAAAAAGTTTCGGACACCGGAAAAGTTTCGGACACCGGAAAAGGTTCCGTAGAGAGAGGTCATCGGATGAGTTTTGATGAAACTGAAAAGTTGTTTCAGGGGATACCATTAAGTCAAATTGGTTTCGGCACATGCCTGATAATTCTTGGAGGGTGCCAGAATCATTCTGGAAGCTTTCTGGAATTTTCTGGGATAATAACCGGATATGCTCCGGAGCTGCCGGAACCACTTCAGATGCTTTTCGCAGATGAAAATCGCTAAACCAGAATTGTTTCGGAACGTGTTGAAAATCATATTGGTGGGTACTGGAAATGTTCTAAGCCCATATAAATATTTTTAGTTCGAACGAACGTTGAAAAATGTCATCATGAATAGTGAAAGTACTTTTTGGGATATTTATGGAAAGCCACCTTTTGGGGCTTTTCCCAAAAGGCTTCTAGAAGGACTTGGGGATCAAGGAACCCCCTTTGGGGGGCCCCATGAAGGTGGGACGTTGGAGGGTCCAGCTCCTCCATGGGGCTCCACTTGTCATCCATTTATGCCTTTTATACCCTTTGTGTGTGACATAAAGTGGGAGCACTTTTGATATTTCAGAATACCCATCCTACCCCTTGGTTTCCCTATAAATAGGAGGTGAGGGGGCTGCCCAAACCTCATCCCTTCTCACATAAAAGTGTCATGCAATGATCTGGCTTCTTCTCTCCCTCCCACGAAAAGAGTTTCGTAGAGCCGTAAGGCTGTCTGGGTTCCGGCAGGAACTAGTTCTTGACGGCGAAGCCCTGCCGGATAGATGACACCGTATGTGTGCAACTCTGTAGAGAGATCGTAGTTTCGGTCTTAGTTCGTGAGTGCCTCCCGAAGGGCTGTCCGTGTGACCGTCCGAGTTTTGAAGGTCCTCCTGAAGGGCTGTCCGAGTGACCGTTCGAGTTTCGAAGGTCCTCCCGAAGGGCTGTCCGTGACACCGTCCGGGGGGGCTGTTCGACCGCCTCCCGAAGGGCTGTCTGAGTAGCAGATGAGGGTATACATCCTCGCGGTTGGGAGGTTGTAAATCCTAGATGTGGGGATCTGCACCGCCGATCGTCATCGACTCTACTTCCCGCTGCGCTACGAGTCGGTAACGAAAAGGATCAAACCATGTATGCAGTCTCCATAGTGGTCCTGGGTTGGTGCGTAGGTTGGAAAAAATTTGTTTTCTGCTGCATTCCCCTACAGACGGTACCCGTTGTTTTGGGCTAGCCGTGGAATGTGCTTGTTGGTGGTTGGGGGAGTATAACCTTTACCATTCTGTTTGGGAACCGCCTATAATGTGCGTAGCATGGGAGATATCGAGATTCTTGGTTGTTATGCTGACAATGAAAGTATACCGCTCAAAATGTTATTCATCTCTATTAAAAAATCGAGCTCTAGCACCTCTACAAATCTCTGCTTCCCTTTACGAAGGGCCTATCTATTTACTTTTATGCAGAGTCATCATCCTCTTATCAAAGAGCACCAGTAAGAGAGCACCTCTGTCATTGCATGTATATTAATTTGCATTAAGTATGATCATGACTGGATCTCTTTTACCATGAATTACAATGTCTAGTCAGTCCTTGATCGTTAAAGGTGCTCTACATTTATGTTTTGCGGTCTCAGAAAGGGCTAGCGAGATACCATCTTGTTATAGCATATCATGATTGTTTTGAGAAAGTGTTGTCATCCGAGGTTTATTATTATTGCTCGCTAGTTGATTATGCCATTGATGTGAGTAGTCTTGAGACCTGAAAGTTATTGTGAATGTGGTTAGTTCATGATCTTGTTGAAAACCTGAATGCTGGCTTACATATTTACAACAACAAGAGCAAACAGAGTTTGTCAAAGTTTTTCTTTATCACTTTCAGTTTATCAACTGAATTGCTTGAGGACAAGCAAAGGTTTAAGCTTGGGGGAGTTGATACGTCTCCAACCTATCTACTTTTCCAAACCCTTTTGCCCTTGTTATGGACTCTAACTTGCATGATTTAAATCGAACTAACCCGGACTGACGCTGTTTTCAGCAGAATTGCCATGGTATTGTTTTGTGCAGAAATAAAAAGTTCTCGCAATGACCTGAAACTCCACGGAGATTTATTTTGGAAAATATAAAAAATATCTGCAAGAAGATCCAGACCAGGGGGCCCACACCCTGTCCACGGGGGTGGGGGCGCGCCCCCTGCCTCGTGGGCCCCCTGGTGCTCCACCGACGTATCCCCATATCCTATATATTAACTTTCGGGGAGAAAAACTCAAGGAGAAAGAATTATCGCGTTTCACGAGACGAAGCCACCGCCAAGACCTAATCTCTCTCGGGAGGGCTGATCTGGAGTCCGTTCGGGGCTCCGGAGATGGATATTGTCGCCATCGTCATCATCAACCTTCCTCCATCACCAATTCCATGATGCTCACCGCCGTGCGTGAGTAATTCCATCGTAGGCTTGCTGGACGGTGATGGGTTGGATGGGATCTATCATGTAATCGAGTTAGTTTTGTTAGGGTTTGATCCCTAGTATCCACTATGTTCTGAGATTGATGTTGCTATGACTTTGCTATGCTTAATGCTTGTCACTAGGGCCCGAGTGCCATGATTTCAGATCTGAACCTATTATGTTTTCATGAATATATGTGTGTTCTTGATCCTATCTTGCAAGTCTATAGTCACCTACTATGTGTTATGATCCGGCAACCCCGAAGTGACAATAATCGAGACCACTCCCGGTGATGACCATAGTTTGAGGAGTTCATGTATTCACTATGTGTTAATGCTTTGGTCCGATACTCTATTAAAAGGAGGCCTTAATATCCCTTAGTTTCCAATAGGACCCCACTGCCACGGGAGGATAGGACAAAAGATGTCATGCAAGTTCTTTTCCATAAGCACGTATGACTATATTCGGGATACATGCCTACATTGCATTGATCAACTGGAGCTAGTTTTGTGTCACCCTAGGTTATAACTTCTACATGATGAATTGCATCCGACATAATTTCCCATCACTCTTTTCCTATATTGCTTGTTGCTTATTTACTTTTCCGCTGCTACTATCACAAAAACTACAAAAACACTATCGTTGCTTTTATTGCCGCTACCGCCACTATCATATTACTCCCTCCGTCCCAAATTAAGTGACGCAAAAATGACTCAACTTTCTACTAATTTTAGTACAAAGTTGAGTCACTTTTGCGTCACTTATTTTGGGACGGAGGGAGTACTTTGCTACTAAACTATCTTGTTGCAGATACTAAGTTTCCAGGTGTGGTTGAATTGACAACTCAGCTGCTAACACTTAAGAGTATTCTTTGGCTCCCCTTGTGTCGAATCAACAAATTTGGGTTGAATACTTTACCCTCGAAAATTGTTGCGATCCCCTACACTTGTGGGTTATCACCTGACAAGTGCATTGCTGAGACCAAGCCTAAGAAGAATGGCCTCGAGATAGTGCCACTCCACGCGATCATAAGCTTTCATCATATCCAATTTTAGGGCACATGCAGTATTCCTTCCTTTCTTCCTTCTTCGCAAAGTGTGAACACTTTCGAAAGCAACCAAAACATTGTCGGTGATCTAGCGGCTGGGATCAAATGTGCTTTGTTCCTCGCTGATAATATCGTCCATGTGGCATCTTAAGCGGTTGGCAATTGCCTTGGCCGTTATCTTATACAACACTGGACATAATGCAATAGGACGAAATTGTGATATCATCTGGGGGTGTCGTACCTTTGGTATAAGAGTGATAGACGTGTCGTTTAAGCCCAAAGGAAGACCCCCCCCCCCATTCAGAAAACCAAGCACTGCAGCTGTCATGTCGTTCTTCAGAAGTTGCCAATGCCTTTGAAAAAATCGCGTTGTGTAGCCATCAACTCCAAGTGCCTTGGATGGAGCCATTTCGAATAACGCATTATGCACCTCTTTTGCTTCAAATGGCCGGTCCAACAGTTGATTCATCTCCGGTGTCACCTTCACAGGGGCATGCTCCAACAGCTCACTCATATCAAAAAAACCCCGTGAGGTATAAAGGTTTTGGTAGAATGGCTGTATTTCCGCTTTGTCTTCCTTGGCGTCAGCACACACCGACCCATCAGCTCTTTTAAGCCCACGTACTCTGTTCATGCGCTGCCATTGTTTGGCTTGTGCCTGGAAATACCCTGTATTGTGGTCTCCCTCTCGCAACCAACTAACTCTGGACCCTGCTTTAGCCATATTTCTTCTTGCTTAAGCGCCTCACGAAGCTTCGCAGCGATCCTTTTCTCCTCCTCTGATGGGCCACGTCCAATGGACTGCTCCCGTATCTTCTCCAACTTCTTCTGAAGCTGTCTCACATTACGTGTAAGGCAGCCAAACTATGATGGCCTGGCTTCCCATTCGGATAGAAATCCAAAGTTAAGCGTGCTCAGCTTGGAGTAGTTTCAGGATGGGTGACCGACCGGGAAGTTGCTCTCGGTTGCGCACGAGTGAGGACAAAGTGTGTAGAAAAGACTAGTATTGATATGTGGGATCAGTCTAGATCCCGCCAGGAGTAACGACCACCGGCGGGTGTGTCCGGGGCGTTTCAAGTTGGTATCAGAGCCGACCCTCGCGGTTACACAGATGTTTGCAGACAGTTTGTAGTCATGTTGTGCATGACGTTTGTGACCCGTCGTGGCACACGGCATGGCACATGTGCTGTCCTGGAAGCACAGACGGTTGTGCCAAGAGGGAACGTTCCTGTGGCCCGACGAGGACGTCGGTTCCTTTGAGTGAGGGTGTATGTGATGGCCTGGCTTATTAGGGATGATAGACTACTCATATCAATAAGGAATTCCTTCTTTTCCGGGAGCGAATCTGCGATACCTTGTAGACCCGAGGGGCGAGTTTGTTTCAGCCAAGTTTCCGTGACAAGATCCTCATAATCCATATGAGTCGGCCATACATTTTCATATCTAAACTGTTTCTGTCGACGTGCGCCATGGTCGTGCGGCTTGTCTCGGATTTCAGCAACAACGAAACAATGGTCAGATTCGATCGCACTAATGCGACGCACTCGTATAGATTCATAACGCTGTCGGAAGGCCTCGTTTGCAAAAGCCCGATCCAGCCTTGCCTTCACGTTATCATTTCCGGCTTGTCTATTATCCCAAGTGCAGGGTAGTCCAGACCAACCCAAATCTTGGAGAGCAACATCTTCAACAACTTCTCTGAAGGCACGCATCTGCCATTCCGGTCTGGCCGCACGACTGAAATGCTCCTCGTCGTACAGAGTCTCGTTGAAATCACCCATGCACAACCAGCTAGAATGTGGCAATGCATACAAAGTTCTGAGGAACCGCTAGCTGTGATGTTTGTTCTCCGCTCTAGGCGCTCCATAGAAACCTGTGAATCTCCACTCCATGGAGTTTGTATCCTTCATCCGCACCATCACATCAATATGGCTGGAACTGTAATTTTTCAATTGTACATCGTAGTCCTTGGACCAAAATAGGCCAATTCCTCCTCTCAGTCCCTCACTATCCACCGCGAAGCATCCCACGAAACCCAACTAGTGCCGCAGATCTTCAACTCGCTTGGCCCTGATTTCGGTTTCCATTACGAACAGCTGGTCGGGAACTTCTTGCTTCACAATGCTGCGAAGCTCTCGAACTGCCTCGGGGTTCCCAAGCCCTCGGCAGTTCCAGCTCATACAATTCATTGGGATAGGCAGGGCTGCGCTGCAGCCTCTGCCGAGTTCTTAGGTGTAGGTCTCTTTTTCATTGCATCCCTCTCACTATCATCACCTGATACCTCTTGGCCTTCTCCTCCCATGGAAGTTCCTTCACGGATGACGCTACTGGATGGGTTATTTCCATTAGTAAGGAGAAGCTGACAACTTGCAACTGGCCGGTAAACCTGCTTTGGCACCTCTTTCCTCTTTTTTGTATGTGACATGTTCTTTAATGGAGAGGTCACCTCCACATGTTCCTTGCCAACATTGGAAGAGTTTTGTGATTCCTTCTGGCTACTCGTACGTGTATTCTGATCCTTGGACGAGTTCTCACCAGAGGTCGGTTTCTTCTTCTCTTCCGATGCTCTAAGTTTGGGGCCGAACTGCGGCTCCCCGTTCTCATCTCTCGGGCCCGGGTTGGGACATAACAAATCCGAGTGCCCTAAACGGCCGCAAGAGAAGCAAAGTGTGACACTTGTTCATATTGGATATCATAAAGATCAGTTTTCCCTCTCTTGGCCGATGTTATCAAGATCCACCTCCTCAATGGTTTCTCGACCTCTATGGAAACTCTTGCGCGCAAATATCCCCCTACATGATCAAACTGGACCGAGGTAGCATCCTTGTCTATTTGTTATGCGATTAGTTTTCCCCATGTCTCGTTGCGAAGATTATATGGGAGGTTTGGAACCCTAGCCCATAAATTGAGTCGATCGAACTGCGCCTCATCGGGCAGCATGCAGTCCTTGAATTCCGCTAGGATCACCGCGTTCTTGATGATATGCCACGGAGATCCGTCCCAAATCCTATCGCGATCTCGACGGGATTCAAATTCTGCCACAAAGGTATTCTCTCCCATCGAGCGGAATTGGAGTCCTCTAGGGTTTCCCCAAGCCGGCCGAAGCGCATTGGTTATGGTCTAGATGTGGAGGAGATGCCGATGCAAAACCCGACCCGCCAAAATCCACTTCTCCGTATTGTCTTCATCCATGTCATCGATCACCAGCGGAGTCGCTTCCTCGTCGGTGATCCCGAGTTTCCCAAGTTTCTCTTCGAGCTGAGCCCTAGCCGTCCGTGGAGAGGCTGGGTCCCGAGCCCGCCCGTCGCCGCTTGCAGATGTCGCCATCTCCCACGGTGTCTCCGGTGCGCCCCTCCGGACTAGTCCCGCGAGCGCCGTCTAGTTCGCCGAAACCCTAGTCGCCAGAGCTGTTAGGTTTTCGCGAACCACACTCCCCACTATGACTTCCATCAGATGCATGCCGGCATATATTATTAAAAGGTACCAACAAGATACAAAGTCTAGAATCTAGTACAGCTTGCAAACTGAGCAAAAGAAAACAAAATAGCCGGAAGAAAATACAGCTCGCAAACTGAGCAAAAGAAAACAAAATACCCGGAAGAAAATAAAGCCACAACCAGCATAAAAACATGATGAGATGACTAAACACATATTCTATTAATGGGACGTCATCCAAACCGATTGAAGATACCCGCGCTATCATCTCCCAACGGTTGCACCCAGTAGCCCGTAGCTCTGAAGATAACCTACAAGAAATTCAAAATGTTCTATCTATTAAAGATCATATCATTCCTACGGTTCCATATAGCCCACAATAAAGCATATATTCATATCCGAATACGTGCCGCAATAGCTGAGTATACTCCAGTTAACCACGTCCCAAAAAACGTGTCAATGCTATGTGGAGGGGAGTAATATTGAAGGCTATATGAATGGTGCGCCAAAGCAGCTTCGCGAGAGGGCAATCAATGAGGTGTTGTATTGTCTCATCTCAGTCACAAAAACAACAACGTGCACAGCCTACCCAACTTCGCCCAAATTATCTTTGGTAAGGATCACTTGCTTGTGGACAAACCACATGAAGATTTTAATTCATAAGGGAACCTTAATCTTCCAAATATGTATCAATCTTGGGATTGGGCCAGAATCGATTAGATCCAAGTAAGATTTAACCGTAACACCCCGCTTCGAGTTAACTTCAACAGGAAAGAATCAGCCTGGTCAGAGAGTTGAACATCCATCAATCTTCGGACAAGGTGAAGCCAGGAATTCCAACGCTCCCCAACCAAGGACCTCCTGAATTGGATATTTAACGGAACCACTTGTAATAATGTAGCCACGTAATCGTCCTTACGTTGCACAATATTATACAAGGTGGGATACTGTAAGGCTAGCGACGTCTCCCCTAACCATGTGTCCTTTCAAAATCTTGTTGTGGTACCACTACCAACAACAAATTTTGCTTTATGAAGGAAGGTACATGTTATCCTCATTAGCCCCTTCCAGAATGGCGAGTCATTAGGTCTTACGGTAACCTCGGCCAGAGATTTAGAGTGTATACATTTATTGCGCAAAACATGTGCCCACATACCATCAATCTCTACTGATAACCTATACAACCATTTCAGGCATTTGTTTTTAACCTCCAGGTTCTCGATCCCAAATCCCGCCTGGTCCTTGGGTCTGCAAATAATATCCCATCTTGCCAAGCGGTATTTTGATTTAACTTCACCAGATTGCCAGAAAAATCAAGACCGATAAAAATCTAACCTCTTCTGTACCCCTTTGGGTACTTCAAAGAAAGATAATATGAACATCGGCATACCGGTGAGTACTGAGTTAATCACCGACCTCCATAGGATATAAGCTTACCCTTCCAGCAACTTAGTTTTTTTCTCAAATCGGTCTTCGATGCAATGCGGATATCATTATCACACTTCCGTTCGAGAATAACAGTATTACTATTATTTAATTTTCACAGGTGCTATCAGTTCAGTACACCAGAGCATCCACTATAACTTAACAACAGGATCAAATGGACATTATACTTAGCATGAAGATAGATAGGGTTGCGTAGGAAATAAACCGGCGCAACTTTGGTATGTGAACAAAGTTTAATGAAGGTACGAGTATCAGCTTGGACTGTCGCAATTCGCGTTCCACAGGAAGCATCAATGAGTCATCAGATTAATCAGCGGTCTGTGGACGCCTAGAGTGCAACCTTCCCTTTCAGATTAATCGCCGAGAGCTCTTGTTCCACATACTCCCCAGCACATACAGGCGGATAACTATGAGCATTGGGTGCTTCAGCGAAGTGTCCCAATGGCTTGAGCGTCGCATCGGAAGCAATGTGCGAAAATAACTGTTTAAACATACAGAGAAACCGTTTTGTCAATAGCTCGTCAGAGCAAGCAGGATTCTGGATAATTGTCACGAGGTTAAGCAAACATATCACAGGGATTGAGAGTACTCACTGTTGATGAGATCCTCCACAAGCTTCGGTTTTGCTCTTTAGCTAACTCTATTGCCTCTAATGTTCTCTTGGTCACCACTACTTCATGCATTCCAGCTAAACATTCACCACCAGTAAGCCATTCCAACTGTACAGAAAGGAGCACATAAAAACAGTGAGGTACATCCTTTTAGTTTTAGCGTGTGGGTGTGCTTCACTGCCACACCCAACACCCCAGAAATAACGCCCAGCTCTCATTTGCCTAACATTTTCATACAAATATTTATGGATCTTACACGCTGGTGTGTTTTCAGGAAAGACTCGGATATGAAACCAAAGTTTGATTTCATGATGACAACATCAACTATTTCAGGAAAACCAGTACTTGTATATATGAACAAAATATTAAAGACAGTATCATAAAACTGGTATTGACCCCTGCAACCGATATGCATAAGTATTATTTCATCAAACTATGAGTGTGGAACAATTGAAATGTATCCAGTGAAAATGGCAGAACTAACCTGTTTCCCTGATTGAATGAGAAGACAGCCAACAGGGACCTTCACCTCCATCTTTTTACCATTTCTTAACCAAATGTTCAGACCTGGAAATCTACTACGACCATGTATGGTCAAGAAATTAAGATCATAATGGAACCCAGCAAACACAGTGCCCTCAGAACCGTGACGCAGCAGATTGCTTCCGGTCGGTGCAAGGAGGTGCGGTCCCTATTGAAACACGAGAATAATTGAGCAGTGTCAATAGGATCAAAGAACTTCAATATGAATAATACTTCTTTTCAAGAGAATATGAACAATACTTCTAGTACTCAAAATGTTGGATTGCACGACTGAAAAATCAAAAGATCTCATACCATGCCTTTGAATCCACAAAGGCATTGAAATTTTACTAATAGCTGGGACTTGGCATTGTTTTATGAACATTCATTTCACATAATTTTAAGAATTATAACAGAACGACTGAGTGTGCCGAGAACTACAACATTACCTCCTTCATCAAAGAGGTAAATGCATCCTTTGACAAACCAAATCCAATTGCCGCCATCTCAGCAACAACCTACAAAAGAAGTGTGTCCAACCAACTTCTGAATATTGTATAATATAGATTTGCCATGTATAAACTGCAGAAAACATCAATTTGGAAAAAGTTTGCAATGGATATGTACCTCAATTGCAGAAATCATTTTTGCACCCCACGAATCCATGGTCTCTTTCCACTCTGGTAATCCATCAGGAATGACAGGTTCTGCGTTCAGCTCCTACACAAAAATTACTCACAATTCAGCATACGACGTGCAAATAATGGCTAGGCATGAATCATGGAATTCATTCAAGCTTCCACATCACTGTGAAGGGATCATGTAGAAATGACAACCTTAAAGCGGGTATTCGACGGGCGAGGACCCACTCTCCACATGTACCGCCATTTCGGGTCTGGTCCCTTAGGGGTGGCTGGTTGAAACTCTTCTGGCATACTCTTGATCCTGTCCTGCATCTCCTTGTCGACGAGGCTGCGAGGTACCTCCACGCCTTCAGGTGTCACGCCGACCTTATAGCATACAAACAGGATCAGAATCCATTGTCGCAAACGGGTTAGCTTAAGCCTTAAGGCACAGCACATTCAGCGTAACTGTTGGATGTATCAATTTAAGTGCCTGAATTCTCATGGCAATTTTAATGTTGCAGCGTAACTGTTGGATGTATCAATTTAAGTGCCTGAATTCTCATGGCGATTTTATGTTGCAGTTGCAGCGGATAATATCTGAGAACTTGAACTTGCAACAAGTACTACTACTGATCCAAGAATGTCGAACTTAATTTCGCCTGAACCCTAGCCCTCGTCCCCACCCAATCGGACGCCATAATTGGCCGGGGAGGCGGAAGGATGAGGAGGCTGCGGCCCCCGTCAAAACAGCATCATTTAGTACTACCTGGTAGTGGAGGTGGGGGCGCTCCTGGAGGCGCTTGGAGTCGTCGGATCGGGCGAAGTAGCGCTCGACGACGTCGAGGAAGCGGTCGTTGTCGGCGGCGGTGCAGCGGGGGTCCTTCACCAGCAGCGCCCCCGTGTCCCGCAGGCTGGCGCTCACCGTGGCGCAGAGTGCGCGCAGCGCCTCATCTGCGTCGGCCGCGTCGCCGGCGGCGGCCTGCAGGAAGGGCGCGAGATCCACCACGGGGAGGTCCATTGGCTGCGGGCGGGCGGCGGCGGGAGAGGCGAGTTAAATTCCGCTGCCGCTAAAGTAATGCGAAAATGTGAGGGGGGATCGGATTGTGGAACCCGCGCTGGCTGCGCCTGTCAAGGAGTAGTAACTGGTGGGACAGCGGGTGGGGCGAGAAGAGAAATGTTGCGTGAAGGAAGGGGGCGGAGAGGGAGAGCCGGGGCCGGAACCGCAAACCGGATGCGCACGGGACCGGTCTGGATAGAGATTCTCCTCAGGGTCGCACGCAACGGAAAAGCCAAAGCGGCGAAGAAGCGGCTCCTGTTTCTTTCTTGCGCGCCTCCACTTGAAAGCAACGCATGCACTTTTTCCCACTTTTGTTTTTTGCTTGAACAAGCCAAGGCGCCTACGGCGCCAGTTCTATTCATGCCGCAAACAATTTATATTTTTTGAGGAATTTATATTTTTTGAGGGTGCAAACAGTTTACATTGAATGTTACTTCCTCCGTCCCGTAATGTAAGACGTTTTTTGACACTACACTAGAGTAAAAAAGCGTCTTACATTCTGGGACAGAGTAGTACAATTCCATGTGATTGCATGTCCAGGCACCGCAGCTTCAAAGGGCAATTGTCCTCGAGATGATCACATTTGTTACAAGAGACTCCAACTTTTTCTATCATATATTGAAGAAAAAGGGTGAAGAGACCCTCCACCAAGGTTTACAATGCTTTGAACTGACACCCTCCACCTAATCAACCTAGTTGATTACTCATTACTAGCCCGCCTTGACAACATACCGAAGAAGAAATCTAGCTCTCCCTTTAGGAGACCTATCGTTTCTCAAGTTCTGCATTCACGATTATGCTACTGATCACTTGCTCGAGGGATGGTGAAGCTCCATTGAAGGCCACGTCATTTTTGTGTTTCCACGACTCCCATAGCCCAAGCATGATGATTGCCTTTTTTTTGGACGAGCATCTGGAGCAGCTCTTGGAGGTGCACCACTCCATTGATGTGTTTGTTGTCGTGGGCATCTGATTGGGTCTCCAAAGAGCGTCACAAATCCATGTCCACATCGTTCAGCCGAAAACACATGTGAGAAGAAGGTGCATTATGGTTTCCTCGTGCTGATCACATAGCGGGCATGCCGCTTGGTGTGGCAGGCCCCTCCACACTAACCTGTCGGGTGTCGGTTCCACATCACTAGCCTGGAGTTAAAATGGTACTGTACTGGTGCTTTTTTGCTTCCAAACCATGTGAGTGTAGGGTGCAACCTCTCGGCCAATGAACTTGGCGTAGACATAACTGAGTAAATATGAACCTCTTGGTTCACATGCCCATCTTATGTTGTCCACAACGGCCGCATCCAGCTCCACCTATGTAATTGTCGACCACAATCGCATGTACTCGTCCATGGCACGCAAGCCTAGGTTGGGCCCACATCCCACGCCCAATCATCACCCTGGATGGCCTAGGACACAGTCCCCGACGATCGAACCCGTGGTGTCACCATATCATAGATAGATGGCGCAAGATCCTGAATCCTTGACCTATGCATCCACATGTCTTGCCAGAAGAGGATGTCTTCACCACTGCCAAGATCTGCAAACGTTGTTGCGTGATATATAGCTTTCGCTTTGTCTGAAACAACGATATCCAAGTCTCTCCACGGTAAGGATGGCAATTTTACCCATGGACATGGATACCCATGGATATCCGACCCGAATGGACAGGGTTTCGATATGCTTTTGTGCCCATGGGCAGCGCCCAAACCGGGCCCGATTGCTCGTGGATAGGGCATGGATCTAATATTGTACCCGGACCCGATAGTATCATTTAATGGGCCAAAATATGATATCCTTACCCCACAGTCATATGTCCCATTGCAATTCTCCACTCTTTTATCATGCAAAAGAAATTACATAATCCCCACTGTAACTTCTACTAGTTGACATCCAATCCCACCGTAACATACTCCACTGCCCCTTCCCTTATTTTTATCTCCTCGTTAAATGACTCGCCATTCTCATCTTTTAGAAAAAAACTGAATGATATTAGGTTGTTAGTGGATGTTCGTTTGCCATAAGCTGATGTTTACCATAAGTGAAGCCTAGCCTGCCACGAGGTGAACAATGGAAGATCTTATGTTAACATTGTGTTATGTCTTATTTATATGTCTTGAGAGGACCCAGTGGATATCCGGTGGGTATGGATATCCATCAGGTTTGGACATGGACACAATTTTTCACCCGTGGATTTTTTTTTCATGGGCGGGCAAAGACTGTCTTCATGGATATGAATTTAATATTGTTCAACCCGAACCAAAACCGACCCATTGCCATCCTTACTCCACGACCTCTGCTGAGCTGTCTGCCTTAAGCAGAGCCATCTAGCATGTAAAGCATGGTTGAGCCACCAAAAATTTTGGTATGCCTAAACCGCTGACCCACTTGGGCGCACAACCATGTTCCCACGCGATTGGGCACCTGTTGACATGGGCTTCTTTCTTCGCACACCACAAAGAAAAACCTACATGTTTTTTCCAGGGCCAACAATGTCTTGATCGAGAGCTCCATGGCCATCAAAGCATGTATGGGGATGGCACAAAGTACATATTGAATCAGCAGAATATGACCACTCTTAGGAAGGGAGCTGTCGCACCATGTCAGCAACTTGTTGGCAAGATGGTCCACCACATATTTAGAACTATGCAGGTGAGAGCCTACAGATGAGAAGATGACCACTCTTAGGATGGGAGCTGTCGCGCCATGTCAGCAACTTGTTGGCAAGTTGGTCCACCACATATTGGAACTATGCAACTGAGAGCCTACAAATGCTTCAGGGTAACCCAAGGTACTTGCACGGGAATGATGCAATCGTGCACCCCAATAAGCTCTGAGTCAACTCCACTTATTCCGTTGAGCAACATATAGGCATCGCCGCACTTTTCTGAAAACTCACTCGTAAGCCAGATGCAGCTCCAAACCCATCGAGAATCTCCACGCATGACCTGAGCTCCACCTCTATGGGCATCACAAAAAGCATGACAATGGATGCATATATCGAGAGTCATTGTTGCAGCCCCATTGTAGCCAATGGTTCAAATATGCATGTCGTTGCTGTTCGCGAGAACATGCGATGGAGCACCCCCATCACTAATATGAAGACCATTGATGACAACGGATCACCGTGCCTCAACCTTCGCCATGGAAAAATCAAAGCTCCATGAGCTCCATTAACCGGAACCATGGTCGATGGCGTATATAATAGTCCACAGATCCAGTCCACCCATCTTGGAGAGCACATCAATGATAAACGTCACTGTATGGTCGAATGCTTTCAAAATATCGAGCTTCATCATACGAAAAGCAAACATTCTTCTCCAACTAACCTACCAATGCCTCACTACTACTTAATTAGTGAAAGATATGTTGGGATGTTTTCAATCCTCCATCAAGAGGTGGGCAACTATCTCTTTTATTACTAAACTTCGGATCGCCTTCCTACTGGTTTTCTCCTCGGCCCCCAACTAGGGGAAACCTCAAAGAAAACAATAGAGCAACACATATCTTTTTTCTGTAAGCACTGAACATCCGGATCCCCTTCCGACTTTCTTTTCCGGGCACTGGTCTTTCTAACAACTGGAACTCGTCTCCCTTTTCCTAATTCGCATCTTCTTCGGCTCATCGTGTTGTGCCTTGTACCATCATGAAATTGACATGTACTCCCTCCGTCCCAAAATAAATGTCTCAACTCTAGTACAACTTTGTAGCAAAGTTAGTACAAAGTTGAGACACTTATTTTGGGATGGAGGGATTATTAATCTACCATGCATGAATGCACTTTGGTGGGTGCCTACCAATTCCGGCAGCTCATTTGCAAGACAGACCAAGAGCACCTTTGCAAAGATCTTGATCGCGCCATTCACATGACTTACCAGGCGATAGTCGCGTATGTCCACTACCCCAAATCCACCTTTGGATGTAAGGTGATCAAAGCGATAATGATCGACCGCATGCCTCTGACATCCGCTCAGTGAAAACAATCAGTACCCCTCATAAAGTCTTGTTGTATGATGTCCCAACAAGTATAATCGAATAGATTAGTGAACCCATCGGGCACTGGTGCCTTATCGAGAGGCATCACTTTGATCACCTTGAACACCTCATTTGTCGAGAGTTGCGAGTCTAGGTGGGTTAGATATTTTGTAGGCAAGACTAGACAGTCGAGATGAAGCGCATACAGTCTCTCGGGTGTCGTACCCATCACCGCGGTGTAGTATACATTCATCGTGCTCGCGATCTCACTGTGTTCGGAGATATTCTGGTTCCCTCATGTTAGGTGCTACTTGTGAGCTGCGTTGGGATTTCCTTGAAGAGGAAATGATGATGCAATACAATAGAGATAAGTATTTCCCTCATTTGACAAGGTTATCAATCCAGTAGGAGAACCAAGCAACACCTCGTTAACATCGCCTACACATAGAATAACAAATACTTGCACCTAACACGAACAAGGGGTTCTTAATTCCTTGATGGTTAATTGCAAGGATCAAATCTTGTGGTGATAGATAGATTGAACAAAAATACAAAAAAAAAGTGAAGAAAATTACAACAAGGTGTTTTTGGATTTTAATATATGGCTAAAATAGACCCCGGGCCATAGTTTTCACTGGAGGCTTCTCTATTGAAAATAGCATACAGTAGGTAAACAAATTATTATTGGGCAATTGATAAAAAAAGCGAATAATCATTACGGTATCCAAGGCAATGATCATACATATAGGCATCATGTCCGAGACAAATAGACCGAAGTGATTCTACATCTACTACTATTACTCCACCCATCGACCGCTATCTATCATGCATCTAGAGTATTAAGTTCATAAAGAACGGAGTAACGCCTTAAGCAAGATGACATGGATGTAGACAAAGTAAACCCACGCATGAATCAACCCCATTTTTTATCCTTAATGGCAACAATACAAATATGTGTCTTGTCCCTTTCTATCACTGGGATATAGATCACCGTAAGATTGAACCCATACTGGTGCACAGACGTGCTATAATAACGGTTTTTACCCCCTTTTCGCGACGGAGTTTTAAACCATCGCCAAGTGAGTGTGTGCGATAGGGGGTCCTTCCCACGCAACCTAGAAACCGTCGGGGATAGGCTCTCCGGCCATACATGCGGGGCAAAATGAGCTCGTGTGCGATCGGGCAAGGCATCAAAGCCCAATCGTTTCTGTTCATATGTACATCCCACACAATGAATCCCAGAAAAACATTTCCGTTCATATGTATATCACACATAGTTTTTTTGTGTGGAAATGTTTGTGCAAGGTGAACTAACGCAAACAGTTCTCTGCCCACGGTGATTGTTAGTTGACCCAACACGCATACTTTCTAGAAATCATGTGGGTTGTTTGAGTTCACTGCCCACGGTGCTGTCTGAGTAACCGTATGCAATAGAAAACCCCAGTAAGCAGGGTAATTAGCCTATTATTGATAATCCATGTACTAATCAAGTTGACATTTCTTATAAAACACACCAGATATTTCATATCCATATAACGGCAACCAAGATTTCATAATTGAATTACATCAGATAGCTTCAGCACTTTACACCAAAGAGGGATATAGCTTGTTACGCCATTACACAACAACACCAAGTTTCACATGCAACATCGAAAACCTTTATAAAGTAGCATCATACATGGAAAATTGACAGATGAATCTCATCTGGGAATTGCATAAGTGTGAGGCGAATATTGAGCCTTCAGTGATGTTGAATGTCTATGCAACTTTAGGCCAATGGCTATGGATAATTGCCCGCCCAACCTTTGTCCTCTTGAGGAAGACTTCGGTATGCACCGTGACTGTTGAATGAATACCTTCATCGCCTCTTGACCATGCAGGTGGTTTACGAGGTAATCATCGGTGAACTACTTTGGAAAGTACTGAAGACGGAGATATGCATAAATAGTTGTTATAAATTTTGAAATGATAGAATGGAAAAAATAAGGTAAAGAGTTAGTACCATCCTATAGTTGACTGGTGTATTCTTCATTGTGCAAACAAATATCTTGCTGTTATTCGTCGCAAGTTTCTTTATCCTAACAATCTTTCTGAGTTTCTTGACTTGACTGGTATTCATGGACATCTCATTTCTCCATATGCAAAATGGATTGAAAAACAAAGATCTTTTGGTCTGCTATCCAGTTTAAGCCTCTGACAGCAGGACCTACATGTGCAAGACCAAATTGTAAAAAAAACTAAATATTAGAATGATTTCTGCAACTGCACAATAATGTGCTATTAGAACAGCCACAGCGGGAGTAACTTCAACAGTAACATCAACTCCAACTCAACAAATTTTCTTATGTGACAATGAGTTAATTAGGAGAGAGGTAGTTCGAGTAACTTAGCTACTTACTATAACATCACACTTATGTTACTACCCACTATGAAGGTAGTAACATAGTCTAGGGATATGTGTATGTTACTAGTGGATGCTACTCTCCATTGTGGATAGCCTGAGCGAAAGGACCATGCATGAGCAAACCTCGATGGTAAACCGCAATGTCTCCCATTGTTTCCCTGCAACACATATAAGGAAGATCTTGATCAGGTTAACTGAGAGTTGCCATACTATAAGTAGAATATGTATTGAGTACAACCAAATTTGATTCATTTCACATGCATGACAATACAAAATTTTACCCACAACAAATGAAAATCAAATTGCAGAATTAAACCAAACAGTTAACTGGACAACAGACCAAATGAACCAAAACAGTTAACTAAGCACGACATGGCAGAATAGAACATATACTAGAAGATAAGACAGTTAATGAAATAAAGAATGCTTGAGAACAGTATTATGAAATGTAGCAATTGTTGGACCAAACTGTTAACTAAACATTACATTTCAGAATATCAGATTAGATATTAACATTACAGAGGACAAATCACTAGAAGGCACTAGCGGTGGCCTCGAGAAAACAACATGAACTGTATTTTAAAGTAGACAACCGTGTGGCGGTGTCGACGATGGCCTCCAAGACGAGGTGCTCCTCCAAGATCTGGCGGTCGGCATGCATGGCAGCCATAGCGACCTCATCCGCGCGTGCAACCGCGATTTGTTTCTCTGCTGCCAGATGCTAGCGAGCTCCACGTTATACTGCATGAAAAATGGTTGCGGGCAACGCTTAATTGAAGGACAGGGCCAGTGATTTTGGCGGAGGTGTCACGCCATCGATCGGGGCATGTGGGATGGGGAAGGAGGAGGATGGTGTGGGTGGGGTGTGGATTACCTGACCATATTGACGAGGCCGCGCAACAAGAAGAAGGGTCGCCGGCGAGGAGGCGGCGTTGCAAGAAGAAGGATCACCGACGAGGAGGCGACGCTACAAAAAGAAGGGTCGCTGGCGAGGAGACGACGCTGCCAGTAAGCAGCAGTGAATGTTTGAACTTGGAAAGCAAGGAGGAATAGTGGAAATGTGTCTTTTGGTGGTGGGGGGGGGGGGGTTGG
>LR738714.1:509545162-509613048 GCA_902687465.1 Secale cereale | reverse complement strand
AAACAAAAAAAATTCGCTCGGTGCGGCGAGAAACTAGCGCGCCAGTGTTGTTCACGCGCGGGTGGTGGACTTTAGACAACGAAGCTTCCTGCATAAGCCAGACAAGACGGTGCGTCAAGATTTTTTATATCGCACCCCACACGATTCTTGCTAGTAAATTGTTTGTGGCATACCTGGTTTTTTCATTCTATATTGAAAGACAAAATGATGTTTGATAACCCACAAGTATAGGGGGATCGCAACCGTTTTCGAGGGTAGAGTATTTAACCTAAATTTATTGATTCGACACAAGGGGAGCCAAAGAATATTCTCAAGTATTAGCAGTTGACTTGTCAATTCAACCACACCTGGAAGACTTAATATCTGCAACAAAGTAATTAGTAGCAAAGTAGTATGGAAGTAATGGTAACTGTGGCAAAAGTAACAGTAGCAGTTTTGTAGCAATCGTAACAGTGGCAACGGAAAAGTAACTAAGCAAAGATCAATATGTGAAAAGCTCATAGGCAATGGATCAGTAATGGATAATTATGTCGGATGCGACTCCTCATGCAACAGTTATAACATAGGGTGACATAGAACTAGCTCCAGTTCATCAATGTAATGTAGGCATGTATTCCGAATATAGTCATACGTGCTTATGGAAAAGAACTTGCATGACATCTTTTGTCCTACCCTCCCATGGCAGTGGGGTCCTATTGGAAACTAAGGGATATTAAGGCCTCCTTTTAATAGAGTACCGGACCAAAGCATTAACACTTAGTGAATACATGAACTCCTCAAACTATGGTCATCACCGGGAGTGGTCCCGATTATTGTCACTTCGGGGTTGCCGGATCATAACTCATAGTAGGTGACTATTGACTTGCAAGATAGGATCAAGAACTCACATATATTCATGAAAACATAATAGGTTCAGATCTCAAATCATGGCACTCGGGCCCTAGTGACAAGCATTAAGCTTGGCAAAGTCATAGCAACATCAATCTTAGAACATAATGGATACTAGGGATCAAACCCTAACTAAACGAACTCGATTACATGGTAAATCTCATCCAACCCATCACCGTCCAGCAAGCCTACGATGGAATTACTCATGTACGGCGGTGAGCATCATGAAATTGGTGATGTAGGATGGTTGATGAAGACGATGGCGAGGGATTCCCCTCTACGGAGCTCCGAACGGACTCCAGACTAGCCCTCCTGAAGAAGATTAGGGTTAGGGGGCGGCTCCGTATCGTAAAACGCGATGAATCCTTCTATACGATTTTTTTCTCCCCGGACGTGAATATATAGAGTTGGAGTTGAGGTCAATGGAGCTCCAGGGGGCCCACGAGGCAGGGGGCGCGCCTAGGGGGCAGGGCGCCCTCCACCCTCGTGGAAATGGTGTGGGCCCCCTGATGTTGATTCTTCCACCAGTATTTTTTATTATTTCTAAAACTTGTCTCTGTGGATTTTCAGGTCATGCCAAGAACTTTTATTTCTGCACAAAAATAACACCATGGTGTAGCGACCACGATCCAAATGGACCGAAGTCTCTGTGTTTCAGTGTCATCCCTGGATCGGTAATGCTGACACACACAGTACTTGAAGGATTTATAACGTAGTGGCAATCACACACTTATTACATCAAATGTCTCAAAAGAGAACTTATTACAAAAGTCTATGGCTTAGGGCCATCAAACAATATAACAGCGGAAGGCTTGGAAGATAAGTGAGTCCATCAACTCCAACGGCATAGCTGAGTGCATGACAAACGACCTAGCACGTCTTACGCCTCATCTGAAAAGTCTGCAATGTAACATGTTGCAGCCCGAAACGGGTCAGCACATGGAATATGCTGGCAAGATAACACAGTAGAGCAAGTAAAGGAAATAAATGCTAACACTATATGCATATTTGGCTGGTGGAGGCTCTAAGGTTAAAGTTTTTGCGTAAAGCCAATTTTCCCCTACAACAAAGGAATAAATTTTATTTTAACTATCATGGTAGTTGAAACATCATTGAGAAGGTACCTCCAACTCAATCCCAATTAAAGTAGTCATCATTAACCCAACAAATTAATTTTAGAGTGATGAGATCAACCAATAATTCAAGTAACAGATACTCAAGATTGTCCATAACCGGGGACACGGCTAATCATGATCAGTTTGTACACTCTGCAGAGGTTTGTGCACTTTTCTCGACAAGACTCGATCTCCTCCGTTGGGTTTCTCGCACTGCATGGTGTTTGAGAAACGGATGACCGAGACACAGTCTTTCAGAAGCATTTACTCTTTACCCAGGGTGGACCCGTACACCTACTTTCCCCTACATCTGCTAGTCCACCACTGAAAGAGCTCACACAACTTACTCATACTATGCCAGAGCCCATAATGGCATTGTGTCTATACACGGAAGTTTCTAGCATGAATAGTTTTATGATCCCTTTGATCCTGGGTGGCATTCCATAGGATAATCACACGGCTCCTCCCGGATTTCCTAGGATAACACTGGATTCTCCAGGTGCCCTGCAACCAATCCACCCAGATGTGTATTCAAGTAGCCACCTTAAGTTGAACCATTAATTAACAACTCACATCTATCATGGATTTCACTCAAACCCAAACCACGTCTACGAGCATAGCATGGCAACCTAAGCATAACGTAGAAGTAACTCCCAAGGTTAGAAAATAATGCACGTAATAGGTTCTACCTCAAACTACTTCCCAGACCCACAAGTTAAGAGATCCTACTCATGCAATGTGTGAGGGTTTGATCTAATGCATAAAAACTGGGTAATAAAGGGGTATGATCAAAGTGTTACTTGCCTTGCTGATGATTCGCAAAACCTAGAGACTCGTGGTAGCATGCTTCGCACTCCGAGAATTCTATCACAAGCAAACAATAGCATACATAAGCAATCAAGCAAAGATGCACAGACAGAACTCCAAATAAGAAGATCTAACCAGAAAGTTCAACTTAAGAACTCCGGTTTGCAAAAAGAATCAAATCAAACGGGGCAACGGAACTCAAACTGCGAAAGAAACAAGATTCGTTTACTAGATTGATCTAAAGTCAAATTTTACAGTAATAAATCCTTGTTCAAGTTGGTTAAACAGAAAGATGGCTTCGAGACGAAGATCTGGGCTTTTAAAAAGGCCTGATTCCGACTCTCGAGCGAAAAGAAAAACTAAAAACAAGGTCAGGGCAGAAATCGCGATCGAAAATAATCATGGATAAAGCCCTGAAAAGAAAATGGACGAACAGGCTAACGAACAAACGTTCGTTGTCTGCGGCTAACAGGCGAACAATGTTCGTTAAAACGAATGTACGGACGAACGTCCGCAAACTAACTAAACCGAAAAAAATGAACTGATCTGTTTAAAAAAACAGATCTAGGTTTTTTTTAAATCGAACGGTCTAAAAAAACCGGCCTTTACCTAAACGGGCCGGGCGGCGGGTTAACAGAGCGGGTTGGCGGAGCGGGCGGCGGGGCACGGCGACGTCCGAGGTGGCGGCGGTGGCTCCGGCGGGGCACGGCGGCGCGGGCGGCTGCGGCGGTGGAGTGCGGCGGCGGGTCACGGCGGCACACGGCAGCGGCGGCGGCGGTGGCTGGGAGGCGAGACGGGGGGCTGGCTTTATAAAGAGCCGGGGGTGCTTGACTTGGCCGAGGGGCCAAGCGACGGCGGCGTCGACCACCCGGACTCCAGCGCGAGTCCGGCTCGGGCACGACGGGGAAGGCGGCGCCGCTACGGGCCGGCTGGGCCTTCGGCCCAGTTCGGTCCGAACCAATTTTTTTTTAAATTATCCTAACGTCGAAAAACACGAAAATAAAATACTAAACGGGCTCCAAAAATTCCGAAATAAATTTTCACCGTCCTTTGATAAAATATAGGACAAAGTGAACATTTTTCTCGGACCTAAATGCAATTTTGAAAAATGCGCATTTTCCTTTGCAAATAAAATCACAAATAAATCCGAATAAAAACCAAAAGTGATTTTAATATTTTTCCTCCAATATTTCTTTTATTTTGGAGAAGTCATATTATCTCCGCTCGTATATTTTATTAAGAAATATTTTTAGGGAGAGAAAAATAATTAAAACCAACGTGATCCTTGTACGATATTCGAGAAAACTCAAATACGAAAACGGTAGAATTCCCAACTCTCTCCGTAGGTCCTTGAGTTGCTTAGAATTTTTGAGGATCGCCACGCACAAAAATGCAATCGAATATGCAATGCAATATGATCTATGTATAACATTCCAAATTGAAAATTTGGGATGTTACAAACCTACCCCCCTTAGAATGAATCTCGCCCTCGAGATTCGGCTTGGCTAGAGAACAGGTGTGGGTGGTCCTTGCGTAGATCATCCTCTTGTTCCCAGGTGGCTTCTTCCTTGGTGTGGTGACTCCACTGAACTTTGCAAATATTGATAACCTTACTGCGAGTGACACTGCTCGAAAACTCGAGGATCTTGACGGGTTTCTCCTCGTAGGCTAGATCACTATCCAACTGAATTGCTTCCAGGGGTACTGTGTCTCTTAAAGGAATATCGGCCATCTCTGCATGACACTTCTTAAGCTGAGAAATGTGAAACACATCGTGCACTCCTGACAATCCTTCGGGTAACTCCAACTTGTAGGCAACCTCTCCCATGCGTTCCAAAACACGGTACGGTCCCACAAACCTCGGGGCTAACTTTCCTTTAACTCCGAAACGTTTAACTCCTCGCAAAGGCGACACTCTCAGGTACACTCTGTCTCCAATTTCATAGACTACTTCCTTGCATTTCGAGTCTGCGTAACTCTTCTGCCTGGACTGAGCTACCTTCAGTCTATCTCGAATCAGCTTAACCTTCTCTTCTAACTCTTTGATCAGGTCTAGTCCAAATAGACGGTCTCTGACTTCATCCCACATCAACGACGTTCGGCATCTCCTTCCGTACAATGCTTCAAACGGTGCCATCTTCAAACTAGCCTGGTAACTATTGTTGTATGAGAACTCCGCGTAGGGCAAGTTGTCATCCCAACTAGATCCATAGTCTAACGCAGAAGCTCTCAACATGTCTTCTAGAATCTGATTGACTCTCTCGGTCTGTCCATCTCTCTGCGGATGAAAAGCTGTACTGAATTCCAGCCTCGTTCCCAAAGTTTGGTGTAACTGATGCCAAAACTTTGAGGTGAACCGTGTTCCTCTATCTAATACAATGGTCCTCGGAACTCCATGCAGACATACGATCCTGGTCATGTATATCTTGGCCAACTTCACACCGGTATACGTGGTTTTCACGTGGATAAAGTGGGCTACTTTGGTCAAGCGATCTAGTACTACCCAGATTGAGTCATATCCTGATTTGGTTCTGGGCAATCCAGTGATAAAGTCCATACCAAGCTTATCCCACTTCCATTCGGGTATCGACATAGGCTGTAGCAATCCTGCTGGCTTCTGATGCTCCGCCTTCACTCTCTGGCATACATCACATGCGGCTACATACTCGGCAGTATCCTTCTTCATTCCCGTCCACCAGAAACGTTCCTTCAAATCCAAATACATCTTGGTGTTTCCGGGGTGTATCGAGTATGGCGAATCATGTGCTTCCTGCAGTATCAACTTCCTGATCTCAGGGTTATTGGGCACATAGATTCGATCCTCAAACCACAAGGTGTCATGTTCGTCTTCACGAAATCCCTTGGCTTTTCTTGTACTAATCTTCTCCTTTATCTCGGCAATCTCTTTGTCATCCTTCCGGGCTTCTCGTATCTTTCCCAACAATGTTGACTGAACCTCCAAGGTTGCAACAAAACCTCTAGGAAATATCTCCAAATGGAGCTCCATGAGATATTCTGCTAACTCCTTTGGCAATCCTCCTTTCACTAGGGTATTTGCATAACTCTTCCAGCTCAAGGCGTCTGCAATGACACTGGATTTTCCTGGGTGATAGTGCAGCTTCATACTGTAATCCTTTATAAGCTCCAACAATCTCCTCTGTCTGAGATTCAGCTCCTTCTAAGTGAAAATGTACTTGAAACTCTTGTGATCTGTGTACACATCACAACGATTTCCAATAAGGAAATGTCTCCAAGTTTTGAGCGCATGCACAACTGCTGCTAGCTCCAAATCATGCGTCACATAATTTAACTCGTGCGGTCGAAGTTGACGAGATGCATAAGAAACAACTCTTCCATCCTGCATGAGTACTCCTCCAAGTCCTAAGCGTGAGGCATCGCAGTACACTTGGAAATCCTTGCGTATATCGGGCAAGATCAGCACTGGGGCTGTCGTCAACCGTTTCTTCAATTCCTGGAAACTTTCTTCGCACTCTTCAGTCCAATGAAACTTTGTGTCCTTCTTCAACAATGTCGTCATCGGCTTTGCAAATCTTGGAGAAATTCTCTATGAATCTCCGGTAATATCCCGCGAGTCCAAGAAAACTGCGGATCTCTCCAACTGAAGTGGGTGCCAACCACTTAGTGACGGCTTGCACTTTGACAGGGTCCACTGCTATACCTTTGTCACAGCCTCAAAATTGGGTTATCAAATTTGTGCTGTGATTTCTTCCTAGCAACCCTCTTTCAAATTTTCTCATGAGGATTTCTAGATGACCCTGAGAATTCCGGTCATTTTCAACCTTTCAAAACCTTGCTCATGTCTTTGTCAGTGGGCAAGACCTCATTTGCATCACCTTAAACTCTCCCAAACCCTAATTCCAAGCTTTTCGAATTTCTAGGTGGACCTTGTGTTTACAAAGGAGACATCACTTTCTTTGATTTGTTGATCACTCTATCCTTTTCCAGAGACCACCTTGTCTTCATACTTCTTGGATATGCAAAAATATTGCTAAGTTCTATGCAATATTTTTATGGTGATTTATTCCTTTTCTGTCTAAGGAATAAAATCTAGATGCATAGTTTTGCATCTCCTAAATTTGTGAGAATTGGTGGAGATGATACTCATGCCTAATCCAAGCTCTGGCAAGAATATTGGCCACAATTAAAATAAGGAAAATTGCCTTTTCCTATTTTAGCCAATATTGCATTTTTGCCACTTTCCAAAGGAACTATTACTTTTATAGCAGAGAAAATTCTCCCATAAATTGTGGAGCTTTACCTTGCTATATAATCATTAGTTCCATCATTACATCTTGTCCCACAGTTCAAATTTTTGGCACATGATCCAATGCAAGTTTCTGCCTTCTCTGAAATTTTGCAAAGGAAGTGCTTTATTGCTAAGTCCAAATGAGCTGTAATTTGGCAGGGTGTTTAACATTGTTAAATAAACCATGTATACCAAATATGAGCTCAATCCATTCATCCTATCTCCCTGTGCAATTTTTCAAAGTTTCTGACCAAAATGCAAGTTTGTGAAGGAAGTACCTTCATAAATTTTCCAAATGGGATGAAACTCTTCCATCCTCTTCAAAACTACAAATAATTTGCCTCTACCCAAATTTAGCTCATTTTGTTGGGTTATGTGAGCACCGGAGCAATTCTTTGTTTATGTCCACATTTTCAGTTTGTGAAGCAAGTATATTTTATCTTGCTCCATTATGGCTGATAATTTTTCCAGGCCTTCTCCTATCTATATGATCCCTCTCCTCAAGATTTTGGCTCATTTTATATAGCCATTTGACCTGAGGATTTTTCTGAAGTTTTTGGACAGAAATGATAGCTGTGAAGGAAATACCATTTTGGTGAGTCCATTTGGTATGAAGTTTTTACAGCACAATGGTATGTTCAAATAATCAGGCTTTGCCAAGTTTTAGCCCAATCCAACACTCCTAGTGAGTGCTTGTTCATCATTCAGTTTCTGGGTCAGTTTTGGTGGTTCTACAGCAACTATGGTAAATAGTTGTCCAAATTACCTCAAAACTCCTAGGATTGTAGTACTTTCTACCTTAAGCCTCCCAGACATCAAGTTTACCATTTACCCTCTCTAGTTTACTCTTTGGAGTGTGGTAAAATTTGCAGCAGTAAACTTCTCGAGCTTGTTTCACTCATCTCAGTTTGTCTATACCCATCTCTGTACCATGGTGGCACTCCACGCTTGAAGGACTAAATGGTAGACATGAACTTACCTCAGTAAAAACTCCAGAGCACGCCATGCTAGTGGTGACCACGAGGCAGACCAGCCAAAACGGTGGTCTAGCTACTGTGGTCGTCGGCATCGCTGCTCCGGCTACCTCTGACCTCGCCATTAATGCCCAATAGTTCCCCCTCGACGTCGTCTTCCCTGTGGAACTCCTGCCCCCTCTGGTTTGTTCTTCGGTGAGCCGTGCCAAAGCTCGAACAGAGCGTGCCCGTGAGCTCGCCCTCTTCCTCGTCGGTGTCCGCTTCCTCCTCTTGTCCTCGAGCCTTCCTCGTCTCCGTGACCCTCTGGCACTGATACGTCTCAAACGTATCTACTTTTCCAAACACTTTTGATATTGTTTTGACCTCATTCTTGCATGATTTGGACTAAACTAACCCGGACTAACGCTGTTTTCAGCAGAGCTGCCTGTATGGTTTATTTGTGTGCAGGAAAATGGATTTTTAAGCATCTCAGAAAAATCCACGCACCCGAAGAAACAAAATGCCAAAAGTGGGGCCAGAGGGGGGCCGGGGGTGCCTAGGCGCCCTGTGGGCGCGCCCCCCTAGGCCGCGCCGGGGGGCGCCTGGGTGGGCCCCACACCCCCTGGTGCCCTACTTTAGCCCGTATTTTTCCTCGCGACGCAGAAACCCCAGATCGGAAGTTCTTTCGCTGTTTTTCGTCGAGGAGCCGCCGCCACCCTCTGTTCTTCTTCGGGAGGGCTAATCTGGAGGCTGATTTGGCCTCCGGAGAGGGAAGATCGTCGCCATCGTCATCATCATCACCACTCCATCATCCCTCCATGACTTCCCCCTTCATGTGTGAGTAATTCCCTTGCTGTAGGCGAAGGGGATGGTAGGGATTGGATGAGTTAGATCATGTAATAGTTCGTCAGATTGTTGGGGGCATGTTGCCTATCATCTAGTATGGTGTTTATCATCTTTGCTACAACTTGTTATTCTTAATGCTTGACACTTAGGGCCCGAGTGCCATGATTTCATATCTGAACCATATGTGTTTGCATGAATATATTTGTGTTCTTGATCCTATCTATGAGTTGTATGCACCTGTTACGGTTCGGAACCGGCGATCCCAAAAGTGACAGCTTGGGACACCAAAGGGGATGGTCCGTAGTTTGAGGATTACATGTATCCATTGAGTTCATTGCTTTGTTCCGGTGCTCTTTGACAGGAGCACCTTAATATCCGTTAGTTCCTTTTGGCCCCGTTCGTAGCCGGATGGTAGGACAAAAGATGTTGTGCAAGTTCTTATTGCAAGCACATACAACTACATACGGGATACATGCCTAATGTTTGATATTTGCCTAGATGATCATTACTTTTCCGTGTGCCGTGCCCCAAGTTAGAATCTATCTCATCCATGCAGCACCCAACCATCCATCTCCCTAGCCTACAGTATTTTAAACCCTGCTTGTCACTAGTTGCTACTTTTGCCATTTACTACTGCTATTTACTTTTGCTGTTTACTTTTATTATTACTATCATCACTATCATATCACTATTACCACTTATCTTTTGTTGTAAGTTAGTATATTTCAGGTGCGGTTGAATTGACAACTCAACTGTTAAAGCTTATAAATACTCTTTGGCTCCCCGTGTGTCGAATCAATAAATTGGGTTATTCTTACCCGCGAAGACTATCTCAATCCCTTACGGTTGAGGGTTATCAAGTACCGTTTTCTGGCGCCATTGCCGGGGAGCATAGCAATATTTACAAGTCTATGTGAGGTATTCTGCCTGCTGCACTTTATTCACTATGGGTAAGAAAGGAGACCCCAAGGTTCCGATCTTACTATCCACTGCAAGAAGAGGTACTGCTCTGAGCACTAGTGCTACGCTTGATTCACCTTCTGTTATGAGCAAGTTTGCCTCACCACCACCACATGATGCTCCTACTGAATCTGTTATTATGTCTGATACTCTTGATGATGCTTCTACTACTTTTGATAATGATATTAGTTCGCTTGGTTATGCTCTTCAGAAACAAATTACTGCTGCTGCTGAAAAATATGGAATTGAACTTCCTGTTACTCGCTACCCTATTGGTGAAACTTATGATTATCCTGATTTGAGTAAACTCCAAGAGAGGCTCCTTGATGATGATTACTATATACTTGATGAAGATCTATGCAGGGAACTGACAGAGTTTGCTGGCTCTGACCCTGAAGTTATTAAGAAAATATTTGAAAAACACTCTTTGAAAAACAAAACCGTTCCTAATCCTGAGTTTGCTACATCTCCTATATGCATTGATGATCCTGATTTTGATTTCTCTGTTGATCTTTCACTTATACCTATGGTTGAAGCTGACCCCTTTTATGGCAGAGAAAATGATGATGCTATTGCACACCTGACTAAACTCGGTGAGTTAGGTAGCCTGTTTACCACAGATGAAAAGATACGCTACTTTTATGTGACCAAGCTTCTTCCTTTCTCGTTGAAGGAAGGTGCTAAAGCATGGTATGATTCACTCCCATGCGGTTCTATTAAGAGTCCTCAGGACTTAGCTCACTCTTTTGTTGATAAGTACTTTCCTGCTCACATGCAACATGCTGCTTTACAAAGAATTTATAACTTCAAACAGTTGCAGGATGAGTCCCTCCCTAAAGCTTGGGGGAGGTACTGCAGTTTGATTCGGGCTAGACCAGGACATGAAATTCCTAAGAATGAATTAATTGATATATTCTATGCTGGTCTAACTGATGAATCTAGGTCCTATTTGGACAGTTGTGCTGGTTGTGTTTTCAGGAAAAGAACACCGGACGATGCGAAAGATCTGATGGGCAGGATTGCCAAAAACCATGAAGATTGGTCCGTCCCTGAACCACCTCCACCAACAAAGAAGAGGGGCATGTTTGTTCTAAGCCCCGAGGATATGTGAGAAGCAAAGAAGTCTATTAAAGAGAAAGGTATTAAAGCTAAAGACGTGAAGAATCTACCCCCTATTGAGAAGCTGTGTGAGCCTACCACTCACCCTCCTATGGTAGAGGTACACTCTCTTTTAGATTTCAACGCAAGTGACATCCCTCATGGTAAACCTCCTGATCAATGTTTATATGAGTTTGATAATTTTATTATGAAACAGAATCATTTTAATGAGAGGATAGAAAGTCAGTTGCATGATAATTCCCTTGCTATCAAAAAATTGCTTGGTGTTTTAGATAGAACAGTTAATGATGTTCAATGTCTTGTGAAGCATTTTCATATGGTTCAAACTCAGCTTGATCAAATTTCTAATGTGCAAAGAGATTTACTTGCTAACAATGCCATACAAGATAAATTGCAGGCTTTTGGGATTAAGACCCGAGGAGGAACTAGTACTCAAGATCCTCTTTATCCAGAGGGACATCCGAAGAGAATCGAGCAAGATTCTCAAATGCAGGAAGAAAAAATTGTTGTCTCTCCAAATAAGAAGAAGAAACATAAAGAGACTGACAATTCTAATGATCCTATTGCAGATGAAGAGCCAGCTATTGATCCCAATGGTGTATCTATTTCCGATGCTGAGACTGAAGACGGTGCTGAACCTGAAGGTAATGATAATGAGAAGAATGATCCGCCTGAAGTTCGAGAAGAAGAAGCACCTGACAAACGTAAGAGGTACACTAAAGAAGACTTCATCGCAAGAAAACATGGGAAGGAGAAAGAACCATGGGTACAGAAACCCATGCCCTTTCCAGGTAAGTCCATCAAATCTAAAGAAGAAGAGCATTATAATAAGTTTTGTGAATGGATTAAACCTCTTTTTCTTCAAATTCCTTTGACTGATGCTATTAAGTTACTCCCTTATTCAAAATATATGAAAGATATTGTCACTAACAAAAGAAAAGTTCCTAATGATGCAATATGTACTATGCTTGCTAACTATTCTTTCAGCGGAAAGATTCCTGAGAAGCTCGGTGATCCAGGTATACCCACCATTCCTTGCTCCATAAAGAATAATTATGTCAAAACTGCTTTGTGTGATCTTGGAGCGGGAGTGAGTGTTATGCCTCTCTCTCTTTACGAGAGGCTTTGTTTAGAGAAACTAATTCCTACACATATCTCCCTTCAGATGGCTGACAAGTCAACCGCTGTTCCAATAGGTATTTGTGAGGATGTTCCAGTTGAAGTTGCTAATTGTTTAATTCTTACTGATTTTGTTGTGCTTGACATGCCCGAGGATGGGAGCATGTCCATTATTCTTGGTAGACCTTTCCTTAACACCGCAGGTGCTATTATTGATTGCAACAAAGGGAAGGTTACCTTTCATGTGAATGATAAAGAACACACGGTATATTTTCCAAAGAAGACCGACAGGAGGCATGCCCTCAACTCTATAGAGAATATCGAGACCGTGAAAATTGGAGAATGGGACTGTCCACTACATGTGCCTCATAAATACAAAACTATCATGGTAGGGACAATGTCCATCAAGGTAAAAGTTCAGTGATTACTTTGTAGGAGGTGAGACTTTTTGCTCTATATATCGCTTGTTTGTTGGTAAGACTTGATCAACCTTACTTGTGAACATGTTTTATATGGATAAAAAGTTGAGCTTGCTATGTTTTAATTTGTTTTTAGCGTTGTCCTACTTGCTGTACCAAGTATCTATGTTTTTGAAGCTTCACAATACTACTAACTGCTTCAAGTTTTCAGAGAGTTTTGCAGCTTTTTGAACTTCGAAAAAATTTCAACAGTGAAGTTTTCAGAAAAATTCCAGAAAAATTATATTAAAAATTTCCACAACAGGAGAGACCCGGAAAGTCCTGGGGCCAGCCAGGGGGGCCACTAGTGGCCCAGGCGGCCAACTGGCGCGGCCCAGCCCCTGGTCGCGCCCACAGGGCGCCTGGGGCCCACGGGACCCCCCTCCAGGTACTTCTTCTTCCTCCCTCTCTCTCTTTTTCCAGAAACCCGAGTTCTGGTCTTGTTCTTGCTGTTCTTGCTGTTCTTGGGGGCGATTCTTCGATCTCTCTCTACAGCCCATCATTTGAGCTGAAATTTTGAGCAAATACTCCCTGGTATGTGACTCCTCCACCCCTCCAATTAGATTTTTGATTGGTGGCCTCATTTGTGAGTATTTAGTAGTTCTTGGTGCTGTAGAGATGAGCTTGCATGCATGTGTAGAAAGTTATTTTCCAAGTTTTGATGCAAGTTTATGCCTTGGGCAAGTGAGTTGAGTAGTTTGCCTTAGCTCACTTTGTTTTAATCCACGTTTTTGTGAATTGTAATTTTTTTTCAGAAATGAGTTTGTTAGGAAGGGCAAAAGGATGGCTTGAGAAGAGGAGGCCCGCACACTCCGATCGAGTCACTAGAGCCGCAGCATCACCATCGACTGCTAGGGTGAGCTATAATGAGGATCATGTGCCCCTGGAGTTGTTGGAAGACACAAGTCCAACACGTGCAATGACATATCCATGTGATGAATTCATGGAAGCTGCGGGAATCAAGGATGAGTTTTATAATCTTTGTGCTAATGCAGGTTTGACACGGCTCGTCACCAGTCGTGTTACTCAGTATCAGAAACCCACCTCCGGTTTCATTAACAGTTTTAGATATAATCCTGATTCAGGTGCTATTGAGTTTAAAATTTATAATGATCTTATCACCATGACTTTGGGAAATTTTTGTGAAGTAATAGGTGTGCCGAACGTTGGGAGGACGGCAAGGATGGCCACTCAGCCCTCCGAGCTGAAAACCGTCATCAACTCTCTCTGCAGCATGGGTACGAGGGATATTCATCGGTCGAAGATCTCCAGTATCTTGTTTCCTCACCTCAGGTATTTTGCATATTATATTGCTAGAGGGGTGTTAGCTCGTGACAACACGAGCAGCATTTCTGCTCCGGATATCGCTATCTTGGCAGCAGCCCTCTCAGGGAGGTCTGATTATAATCTAGGCACTTTAATTGCTCGACGCCTTGCTATGAACGGTAACAAGAGGGACTTATATGGTGGCATTTATGCCACACTTATCTTAGAGCATCTTGGAGGCACCCCACACCCTGATGATACTCCTTTTACTTATTTAAGCTTTGATCTTGCTGCTATGAAAAGGCATAAGTTTGTTACCATGGGTTCTGAGCTTGATAACCTTGTTTATATCTTCCGTTTCGGAACTACCGCGGAACGCGAGATCCGTCTACCTGCACCTCTTTTGTTTGATTTTTCTCGCAGGAATGGATGGTCCTTTGATGTTGTCCAGTTCGATGAGTTCATGGTCCAGCATCAGTTCCATAACCCCATGGAGGGGGTTGTGCCCGACGAGGAGAGGCACGGTGAGATACCACATTTTCAGGAAGAGACCGCCACCGAGTTTGGTGAAGGGTCTTCCTCTGTTTGGCGTTCGGAACCTTCCTCATGGGAGACTCCGAGGAGTTCGGTGTACGCGCCATCATCCTTCTACGACCCTTGGTCTCACCACCATACCCCTGGAGCAGGAGGCTCCTGGGGGCAGTAGCTGCTACCAACTTAGGCCAAAAGCCTAAGCTTGGGGGAGTACGTGCCCTTCTCACTTTTTCATTGTATTATTCGTTTGATTCGCTTTGATCTTTTCGAAGTTTTTGCCTGTTCTTCTTTGTTTCTCTTTTTGCAAAAACAACAAAAAGATTTTCTCTTTCTTTTGCTTTTATTCAACCTTTGAAAAACCCAAAAAGATTTCCTTTCTCTCTTTAGTTTGCTTTGTTTTCAGAGATCAGCTCGAGTCCGTGATGGCATTTGATTATATTTCCTACGTTCGATCGTGCAAGTGACAAGCAGTAATGACGAAGATCGACTGAAAGGAAGCAACAAGGAAGACCGGTATGAACTCTTATTGTTTCTACTTTTGTACATATGCCTGTACTTATGATCTAGAGACCAGCTTGTAGCGACATAGTGCTATGTTTACAATGCTCTTCCAGTGGTTCATGCTTTTCTTGTGGCTAGTCTCCAATAACTAGAGTATATAATGTGTTATTGAAATGATCTACATGCATCGCACTGTTCATAGTCTGGCATACTAAGGTGGTATTTCCCTTTAGAGAATTTTTGGATTGACTTGGCACATGCTTACACATGTTTAAGACTAAAAAGTCTACTTTACCTTGATGATCTTTGAGTTTTAGAATAGTTATATCACTTTCATGCCCGATTCAATGTTGCTTTGTCGCTCTGCATGATTATGACCGTTATTGCTCTCTAGTTGGTCGCTTCCCAGTCTTTTGCTAAACCTCCACCCGTACTAAGCGGAATGACTGCTTGTGCATCCAAGCCTTTAAACCTGTTATGCCATATGAGTCCACTATACCTTCCTATATATGGTATTTACCTGCCATTCCTAACAAAGACTTTCATGTATCATCTCGAAATTAATCAAAAGCATTTCTCTTTTTGTGCCTATGTTTTAGCTCATGAGGAAGTAGTAGTTAATTCATGATCTCTTTAAGTTGGACAAGTTTCACCCCTGGATTGCATGTATAATGTGCGAACCCCTAATATGAAAAGGAATTGGCGTTGAGTGCGCCCGGCTCAAAAAGATAATATAACAAACGAACCCTCCTTCACGCTTTGTTCATGAGAAATCAGAAAACTTTGGCAGTGATAAACAAAGGAGATTAAGAGGATGTGATCGTCCTCATGCGGGAGCCGTTCCTCGAGACTTGTCTAGCTTAAAAAGTGACTGAGTTATCTGCTAGCATTCTTGACGAAATATGCACATCTCAAAAACATATTTACTTCTGTTTTTAAAACCAAGAGCTCTGGTACATGTTTAGTTTTGTTTCCGATCACGGGTTTTCAACTTTGCCAATAAAAGCCACGGTTCGAGAGTCTCATCTTCTTTCTTCAAAGCACTGACTAGGAGAGCATAATTGTCATTCTGAGTGTAATGTGCATTGTCCCAAAGTATTGCATTGTCTTCTGCATACTTGTGATATGATTTATTCTGAAATTCTTAGTTCTAGTCTCCTTTAAAACTCTGGAGGAGTCTCTGCATTTATGTTTTGCTTCACTCATGGAGATTAGCGAGATACCACCTTAATATGCTCAAGCTATGTGCAATGTGATCTTGTCTTGATTTTCAGTAATATATTGTTTACTCTTAATTACTTGTGACTGGTCACTTGAAAGAAGGATTGCTCCTTGCATTGTTCTCATAAGTACTGTTTTAATACTTGCTGAACTCTTTTCATAGTACATGCTTATATACATCTAATGAAGCAAAAGAGTTTGTCAAAGTTTTCTTTGTCGCGTCCAGTTCGTTGAACTGAATTGCTTGAGGACAAGCAATATGCTAAGCTTGGGGGAGTTGATACGTCTCAAACGTATCTACTTTTCCAAACACTTTTGATATTGTTTTGACCTCATTCTTGCATGATTTGGACTAAACTAACCCGGACTAATGCTGTTTTCAGCAGAGCTGCCTGTATGGTTTATTTGTGTGCAGGAAAACGGATTTTTAAGCATCTCAGAAAAATCCACGAAAAATCACGAAAAATCCACGCACCCGAAGAAACAAAATGCCAGAAGTGGGGCTAGAGGGGGGCCAGGGGGTGCCCAGGCGCCCTGTGGGCGCGCCCCCCCTGGGCCGCGCCGGGGGGGCGCCTGGGTGGGCCCCACACCCCCTGGTGCCCTACTTTAGCCCGTATTTTTTCTCGCGACGCAGAAACCCCAGATCGGAAGTTCTTTCGCTGTTTTTCGTCACGGAGCCGCCGCCACCCTCTGTTCTTCTTCGGGAGGGCTAATCTGGAGGCTGATTTGGCCTTCGGAGAGGGAAGATCGTCGCCGTCGTCATCATCATCACCACTCCATCATCCCTCCATGACTTCCCCCTTCATGTGTGAGTAATTCCCTTGCTGTAGGCGAAGGGGATGGTAGGGATTGGATGAGTTAGATCATGTAACATGTAATAGTTCGTCAGATTGTTGGGGGCATGTTGCCTATCATCTAGTATGGTGTTTATCATCTTTGCTACAACTTGTTATTCTTAATGCTTGACACTTAGGGCCCGAGTGCCATGATTTCAGATCTGAACCATATGTGTTTGCATGAATATATTTGTGTTCTTGATCCTATCTATGAGTTGTATGCACCTGTTACGGTTCGGAACCGGCGATCCCAAAAGTGACAGCTTGGGACACCAAAGGGGATGGTCCGTAGTTTGAGGATTACATGTATCCATTGAGTTCATTGCTTTGTTCTGGTGCTCTTTGACAGGAGCACCTTAATATCCATTAGTTCCTTTCGGCCCCGTTCGTAGCGGGATGGTAGGACAAAAGATGTTGTGCAAGTTCTTATTGCAAGCACGTACAACTACATACGGGATACATGCCTAATGTTTGATATTTGCCTAGATGATCATTACTTTTCCGTGTGCCGTGCCCCAAGTTAGAATCTATCTCATCCATGCAGCACCCAACCATCCATCTCCCTAGCCTACAGTATTTTAAACCCTGCTTGTCACTAGTTGCTACTTTTGCCATTTACTACTGCTATTTACTTTTGCTGTTTACTTTTACTATTACTATCATCACTATCATATCACTGTTACCACTTATCTTTTGTTGCAAGTTAGTATATTTCAGGTGCGGTTGAATTGACAACTCAACTGTTAAAGCTTATAAATACTCTTTGGCTCCCCGTGTGTCGAATCAATAAAATGGGTTATTCTTACCCGCGAAGACTATCTCGATCCCTTACGGTTGAGGGTTATCAGGCACTCGTCCGTTCCCTCCTCGTCGCCTTCCCGCCGCTTCCCGAGCGGTTTGGTCGCGTATGCCGACACCTGCGCATCGCCGGCGCACGACCACGTCGCATGCTGCGTGTCACCTCGCCCCCCCCCTTCCTGAGCTCTCCCGCAGCTATATATAGGGCCATCGAGCTCGTCCGCAGCCACAGCGCCTCCCCATCCCCTCCTCTCGTCCCCGGAGCGTCTCCCTGACTCCCACCATCGCCATGGCCGCCGCCTCGGGCTCTGCTCGATTCTGGCGATGCCGCACCCCTCTCTCCGTTCCATCTCCACCACTGCCTTCCCCAAGCTCCGGCGGACCTTCCCATGGCCTCAGCTCCTCCCCTCCTCCACCATAGCCTTGTAGCCACCGGCGGCCGAATCTATTTCCGCCGCGGGCCTTGGTGCTCCTTCTCCGGTGCTCCTCGGCGGCAGCAACCACCACCACGGGATGCGCCTCTCGTTTCTAAGCTCATTGGTAGGTCGCCCGTCGTCTGCGGTGACCGGAGTCACCGGCGAGCGCCATCGAGGCGGACGCCTCCCTCGGCCAGTCGCGCGCTCGAGCAGGAGAAAGAAGAAGACCGACCAGGTCGACCTCACCTGCCCGCGGGCCCCGCCAGTCAGTCGCTGAGGCGTTGACTCGGACCAGATGATGTGGATAAGTGGCGGCGCCCTGCCTCGAAGCCGTCTCCCTCACGCGAAAGCGTATTCCTCCCCTGCTTCAGGCCAAAATGTGCTTTCCTCTCTGGAAAGCGTATTTCTGAGAAAGGAGCGTTCTGTTTTTCCAGCCAAGGGCTTGTTTGTGATGATTTTATTACAAATAGGTCCCTGGCAGGAAAACTATCACTACTTTTTGCTCGAGACTCCGATTGAGGTGATTCCAAAGCCCACTTCTTCGTCTCGTCGAGCCTGTTCTGTTGGTAACATTTTCACTATGGTTTGACACTGTGAAAATGACCATTCCCTTGCCGTAAACAGCCCCCTCCGAGAGAGTACTGTTTCCGACGATTCTTTCCGCGGCTTCACCGCACTTCTTCTCGGAGTATTTGTTCCCCCCAGGCAAGCCAACCTCTTATCATAAGCTCCGAACTCGCACGTTGACTTTGCTTGTACCTTGTGCATGTGTAATTGCAGTCATTGGTTTATCGTTTTCAGTTGCTATCTTTCTTTATGTATTTTCATGCATGCTTGTGTTGTCATGATATCTCCTGTCATGCTAGTTAGGATGTTGTTATTAAGAATGCCATGTTGCTACTCCACTTGCTTTTTATGCCATCGTTATAAAATGCTATGATGCTTTTAATGCACCATTAATATGCTAGTACTTAGTATCGTCATATGCTTTATGTTACTTGTGCACCTGAGAGGTTCGATAGTTTGTATATGCTTTTGTATGTTGCATGCTCATTGTTTCATTCTTGTTAAATATGCTCATGATGATGGAGAGTTAATAAAAATGAATTAATCATAACAAACTCCTCCGTCATCGATGGGATTGTTTTGTAGTGCCACCAAATCAAACTTTTTAGTGCAGCCACATTTGCCTTTATGGGAAGGCCTTAATGCGAACTATTGTTGTGCCTCTCGCTGGTGCCTCCAACGAGGGAAGGTTATGGGCGCGTTCTACCCTGATCAGGTAGACGGACATAAGCCTTGTGTGCCCGTTGTTGTTGTTATGGTACCGGGTTCCCGTTTGGGACAGTTTGGCCACGACGGTGGTCGGTGTGTCTTGGGTAGACACGGGGCCACTCAGGACTAACCCAGTAGGGAAGAGTCGGAGTGGCCGGGAGAGTGTCATGACAGTAGTTCGGTTTCGTCGGAACGCCATTGGTCCACCCGAATGGGATAAAGAGGCCATGGGTTCCGTGGTGTGGGTACAGTGTGCTACCTCTGTAGAGTGTTCACAAAGTCTACCGATAGCACACAGTTCGTAGTAGGTCACACTATTGGGTCTCGATCGGAATGGAGGATAAACCAGATATAATAAAATTTGTTAATATGGTACTTGAAAAAAATGTTCGTATGAAGTCAAGACTAAGTTGTAATCATGAGATGAGTTCTCGGTGAATTTTGGAGACCAAGTGTTGGTCGTGGTTGCGATCACCGAAAGAATCGCGGTTATGTGGTAAGATAAACTGTTGGTCTAATAGTCCAATGGGATCGGTGTACAACTTTGATTTATTTTTGCATGACTTATAGTTTGCATGTTTAAGAAGCCATGGTCATACTAGATTTTGTTGCATATAGTAATATGTTATGTCTGCATTTGTTTATGTATGAACAATAGTTTATTCTTAGTCTTATGATGCCATGCCATGCTCTATTTTATTCATTAAGTTATGCCATGAGTAAGATAGTTTATTATGCTGCTATCACCATATTGGATTTAATTGGACATGTCATGATGCTATTTAATAGTTCAGTCTCCTTTGCATGCCATGATTTGATATGAGGTAGTTTGTTGCATGTGCTTGGTTCTTGCCTTGTCTTCTGCCTATTTGGGTGCTATGTATTTGGTTGTCTTGCAAGTACATTCAATGTACTGATCTGGCGTGTCATGCCAGTTTTGTAGGTCACTCTTGTTTGGATCGTTTGCTTCGCCGCGCTAGGCCGTAATCTTGCCACTCCTGTGAGTTGTGGAGCCCAGCCAGAGTTGCTATGCCGCCAAACCAAGACTTCCGCCGCCAATCAATAGACTTCCGCTGCCATGTAAATAGCCTTAGGGCTATGCCAGATAATCATATTCATCAATGCTATAATCATATACCCTGATATTTGATGAATATTATTGTACCTGGAATGATGTATCATGGATCTGTCGTGCGTCAGGTGTATTCCTGGGCTGACGTGCGAAGGCCCCCTGTTCCATGCGGATCGGGGTGCCACAACCTTCTCCGGATATAACATGCCCCAAGAATCCAACTTTCTTCAACCAAAACTCGCATTTGCTGAACTTGGCGTATAAATGATGTTCTCTGAGCTTCTCCAGTACCAAACGCAAATGCTCCGCGTGTTCCTCTTCGTTCTTCGAGTACACCAAAATATCATCAATGAATACCATGATAAACTTATCCAAGAACTCCATTAACACCTTATTCATCATACTCATGAAATAGGCAGGGCGTTAGTCAATCCAAATGACATAACCGTATACTCATATAGCCCATACCATGTGGTGAAGGATGTCTTGGGTATATCCTTCTCTCGGATCTTCAACTGGTGGTATCCTGATTGTAAATCGATCTTGGAGAATACTTTAGCTCCTTGAAGTTGGTCGAACAAATCATTGATCATCGGTAGCGGGTACTTATTCTTAATCGTCACTTCATTCAGTGCCCGATAATCAACGACCATCCTTAATGATCCATCCTTCTTCTCGACCAAAAGCACTGGGGCTCCCCAAGGTGATGAACTTCGTCGAATAAATCATTTTTCCAATAACTCCTTGATCTGCTTCTTGATCTCCTCCAGATCATTTGCTGACATCCCATACGGTCTCTTCGATATCGGTCCGGTGCCAGGCAATAGCTCAATCAAAAACTCAATATCCCTATCCGGCGGCATGCCTGGTAGCTCCTCTGGAAATACATCCGGAAAATCCCTTACTACGGGTACTTCCTCCTGAACAACTCCCGTGAGAGAATGTACTTGAGTCCTTCTAGGCGAATGCCTAGATACATACTTGATCCTTTTTACCTCCGGGGTGGTAAGCAAAATAGACTTACTGGCACAATCGATGTTCCCTGCATACATAGATAGCCAATCCATTCCTAGTATCACATCTAATCCTTGTGACTCCAAAACTATCAGGTCTGAGGGGAAAACATGTCGTCCATTGTCAAGGGCATATGAAAGCATCCTTGATTTGCCATATATTCAACTCCGGGTGAACTTACTAACATGGGGTCATAAGGACTCTGGTGGGCAACTTATGTCTATTTACGAATCCCCTTGAAATGTATGAATGCGATGCACCAGTATCGAAAAGAACTACTGCGGTAAATGACTTAACCAAAAACTTACCGATAACTGCATCTGGTTGCTCCTCAACCTCCTCCACGGTCACGTGGTTCACCTGTCCTTTATTGAATGGGTTGGGCTTCTTCCTGGCTTCCATTGCCATTCCCATTCTTAGCTTTAGGGCAGTCCGTGGCATAGTGTCCATTCTTCCCGCACTTGAAACAGGTAACGTGGCTCAAGTCCCTCTTGGCGGGTGTTGATGCAGTAGAGCGGTTCTGATTATTAGTGGCTCCATTCCCATTCCCATTCTTAGAGCCATTGTGGTTGTGAGAACTTCCTCTAGTGTGGGTGTGGCTTACTTGGTTATGGGTGTATCCTCCCGAGTTTGGGGTGAATCGAGGCTTCTGCTGGGCTCCAGAGTTATTCCTTCCTTGTCCATACTTCCTCTTGTGGCTCTCAATCTGCTGTTGCTTCCCTTCAATCATAAGAGCCTTATCTACAACCTCCTGGTAGTTGTTGAAGGTTTCCACCATCAACTATACGCTCATCTCATCATTCAGCCCTTCCATAAACCTCTCGTGCTTCACGGCATCTATGGCCACATCATCTAGGGCATAACGAGATAGGGTACTAAACTCATCTACATACTGAGCCACATTACGATTTCCTTGGCGCAAGTTGCGAAACTCTCGCTTCTTCATGCTCATAGCTCCAGTTGAGACATGGGCAGTGCGAAAAGCTTGCTGAAACTGATCCCAAGTGACATTGGCTACAGGGAAAGTGGCTATGTAATTCTCCCACCATGGTGCTGATGACCCACAAGTGTAGGGGATTTATCATAGTCCTTTCGATAAGTAAGAGTGTCGAACCCAACGAGGAGCAGAAGGAAATGATAGGCAGTTTTCAGTAAGGTATTTTCTGCAAGCACTGAAATTATAGGTAACAGATAGTTTTGTGATAGGATAATTGGTAGCAAGTAACAAACGGTAAAAGTAAATAATGTGCAGCAAGGTGGCCCAATCCTTTTTGTAGCAAAGGACAAGCCTGGACAAACTCATATGCAAGGTAAAGCGCTCCCGAGGACATACGGGAATTATCGTCAAGCTAGTTTTCATCACGATCATCTGATTCGCGTTCGGTACTTTGATAATTTGGTATGTGGGTGGACCGGTGCTTGGGTGCTTCGCTTACTTGGACAAGCCTCCCACTTATGATTAACCTCTAATGCAAGCATCCGCAACTACAAAAGAAGTATTAAGGTAAACCTAACCATAGCCAGAAACATATGGATCCAAATCAGCCCCTTACGAAGCAACGCATAAACTAGGGTTTAAGCTTCTGTCACTCTAGCAACCCATCATCTACTTATTACTTCCCAATGCCTTCCTCTAGGCCCAAATAATGGTGAAGTTTCATGTAGTCGACGTTCACATGACACCACTAGAGGAGAGACAACATACATCTTATCAAAATATCGAACGAAGACCAAATTCACATGACTACTAATAGCAAGACTTCTCCCATGTCCTCAGGAACAAAAGTAACTACTCACAAGACATAATATTGTTCATGATCAGAGAGGTATTAATATCCATAAATGATCTGAACATATGATCTTCCACCAAATAAACCAACTAGCATCAACTACAAGGAGTAATCAACACTACTAGCAACCCACAGGTACCAATCTGAGGTTTGGATACAAAGATTGGATACAAGAGATGAACTAGGGTTTGAGAGGAGATGGTGCTGGTGAATATGTTGATGAAGATAGCCCTCCCCAAGATGGGAGAGTTGTTGGTGATGACGGCGGTGACGATTTCCCCCTCCCGGAGGGAAGTATCCCCGGCAGAACAGCTCTGTCGGAGCCCTAGATTGGTTTTCGCCTCGGTTCCGCCTCGAGACGGCGGCGTCTGGTCCCGAAAGCCTCCTCCTTATTTTCTTTCTAGGTCAAAACGCTTCATATAGGAGAAGATGGGCACCTGGGACCCACCGGCTGGCCCTCGAGGCAGGGGGCGCGCCCTGGGAAGGGGGGCGCGCCCCCCACCCTCGAGGCCAGCCCGTGGCCCCTCTCGTGGATTTCTTCCGCCAGATATTTTTTATATTTTCCGGAAAAAATTATGTGGAGTTTCGGGGCTTTTGGAGTTGTGCAGAATAGGTTTCCAGAGTTTGCTCCTTTTCCAGCCCAGAATTCCAGCTGCCGGCATTCCCCCTTCTTCATGTAAACCTTGCAAAATAAGAGGGAAAAGGCATAAGTATTGTGACAAAACATGTATGAACAGCCCATAATGCAATAAATATCAACTTGTAAGCATGATGCAAAATGGACGTATCAACTCCCCCAAGCTTAGACCTCGCTTGTCCTCAAGCGAAAGCCGATAACGAAATATATGTCCACATGTTTAGAGATAGATGTGTCGATAAAAATAGAATACAGACATGAGGGCATCATGATCATTCTTATAATAGCAACTTATATAAATATTGTCATATGATCATTACGTTAAAGTAATAATTCATCCACAATATCAAGTATGCATCATATACTTTGTTGGAAACTAACAAACTTTGGCCTCGGTCATTGAAGCAATTGCAATTTATCGTAACATCAGAAAGAGTCAATATAAGAGCTTTTCAGCAAGCCTACATACTCAACTATCATATAGTCTTTCACAATTGCTCACACTCACGCAATACTTATGTTTATGGAGTTTTAATCGGACACAGAGAAAGATAGGGGCTTATGGTGTTGCCTCCCAACCTTTTACCTCAAGGGTAATGTCAACGGTAATAGAACATGAAAACTTACATCCAAGTGGGTATATACGTCAGGATCTTTCCAACACAATGTGCTTGCCAAAGGATAAATTGAAAAAAGAAAGGTGGATTTCACCTTGACACTTATAAGACAAGAATAAATGATAGGCCCTTCGCAGAGGGAAGCAGAGGTTGTCATGTGTTTTTATGGTTGGATGCACAAAGTCTTAGCATAGAAGAACTTCGCTTTATATTGGCACTTGTGATAAGGACCTTTATTATGCAGTCTGTCGCTTTTATTACTTCCATATCACAAGATCGTATAAAGCTAATTTCTCCCACACTAATAAATCATACATATTTTAGCGAGTTTACAACATGACAACTTACTTGGAAGGATATTTCTCAATCCATAGGTAGTTATGGTGGACTCTCATGGCAAGATTGTGTTTAAGGATATATGGAAGCACAAGTAGTATCTCTACTTAGTGCTGGGAGTTTTGGCTAGCATGAGGGAGAAAGGCAAGCTCAACATATTGGAAGATCCATGACAATATACTTTATTTTGGATATAAGATGACATAACCCATTATGTTGTCTTCCTTGTCCAACATCAACTCTTTAGCATGTCATACTTTAATGAGTGCTCACAATCATAAAAGATGTCCAAGATAGTATATTTGTATGTGAAGCCTCTCTTCTTTTATTACTTCCTAGTAATTGCAACGGTGACCAAAACTATGTTTGTCACCTCCCAACAACTTTTATTTATCATACTCTCATATGTGAGGTCATTACTTCCCATAAGATCGATATGATCTATTTGATACTCTTTCTGTTTTCTTTCTTTTTATCATGACCCAAGTGAGGAAATCAAGCCCTTGACTCAACACTAATCTTTATTATATAGCTCACGGACTAGATTACAAAGGATAAAGCTCACAAAGCAAAAGCTCACAACTAGATCATGCTAACTTTATTCTAATAGATCAAGATACTACCAAAAGGATCGAACTAAGTAAAACGGTAAAGATAGGAGTGATGGTGATACGATACCGGGGTCACTCCCCCAAGCTTGGCAGTTGCCAAGGGGAGTGCCCATACCCATATGATTATGTCTCCTTCTTCGGGGTTGGTGATGATGGAGTTGTTGCTGATGTAGGCCTGTTGTTCTTCCATGGCATGGGCTCACCATCATAGAAGGATGATCGAGTCTCCGAGATACTCAAATCTGCAGCCAAACTCATGTTCTTGAATCTATATTCATACTCACAGTTTTGGTTTGGCAGGTCATAGATCTGGGCTTGGAGGTGATCGATCTTCTCTTGAAGATTGGAGATGGCTTCCCCGAAGATCCTTGAGTCCATCTTGAGGTTGTTGGCAAGCTCCGAGATCATCATGTGGTTGGCGTCGAGACCTCGTTCCACCATACATTGGCACTTGAAAACTTGTTGCTCCATTGCTTGGAGTCTTGTCTCCACGCTTCCGGTCCTCCTCGGCCCCTCCACATCATGTATGTGCAGTACCCCCTCATGCAACTCCATGGTTTTGGAGTGGTGCAACACCTCCGCAAGGTAGGGGTTGATGACCTTCTCGAAGAACTTGTCCTTGAGAGTGTTGGAGGACGCCATGATGATCTAGATCCGTCAAAAACAGCAACTCAAAACGAAAACAGAGGAATTCTGCATGATACAGAGGTCAAAACCTTTGGGAGTATATATAATGAATTTTTCCCGAACGGAAGGAGTAACCCACAAGAAAATGGAGTCCAGGGGACAAACGGGGTGCCCTCGAGGCAGGGGGGCGCTCCCTGGGAAGGGGGGCGCGCCCCCTACCCTCGAGGAGGCCCCGTGACTCCTCCGGACTGCGGTTTATTTTTCTATTTTTCTAGATATTCCAAAACGGAGAAAATTTGCCTTTAGAGCTGTTTTGGAGTCGGTTTACTTACCGTATCACGTACCTCTTCCTTATCGGAGGCTAAATAGTTTTGGAAAGTGTCCCTTATGTATTCCTCCGGGGTTATGGTTTCAATAATATTAGTTTCAACATTTATAGGATTACCTGAGATATAATGTTTGATCCTTTGACCATTCACCACCTTCGGATTTGTGTGTTCGAAGTTGTTGATCTTTATAGCACCGGAACGATAGACCTCCTCGATAACGTAAGGTCCTTCCCACTTGGAGAGAAGTTTTCCTGCAAAAAATCTTAAACGAGAGTTGAATAGCAGAACATAATCACCTACGTTGAACTCACGCTTTTGTACCCTTTTGTCATGCCATCTTTTAACTTTTTCTTTAAATAACTTGGCATTCTCGTATGCCTGGGTTCTCCGTTCATCGAGACAGCTAATATCAAATAGCCTCTTTTCACCGGAAAGTTTGAAATCATAATTGAGCTCTTTGATAGCCCAATATGCCTTATGTTCTAGCCCAAGAGGTAAGTGACAAGCTTTTCCATATACCATCTTATATGGAGACATACCCATAGGATTTTTGTATGCAGTTCTATAGGCCCATAATGCATCATCTAGTTTCTTGGACCAATTCTTTCTAGACCTATTAACTGCCTTTTGCAAGATTAATTTCAACTCCCTATTACTTAGTTCAACTTGACCACTTGCCTGTGGATGATAAGGTGATGCAATTCTATGGTTGACATCATACTTGGCAAGCATCTTACGGAAAGCACCATGAATAAAGTGTGAACCACCATCAATCATTAGATATCTAGGGACTCCAAACCTCGGAAATATAACTTCTTTAAGCATCTTAATAGAGGTGTTATGATCAGCACTACTAGTTGGAATAGCTTCTACCCACTTAGTAACGTAATCAACAACAACTAGGATATGTGTGTACCCATTAGAGGAAGGAAAAGGTCCCATATAATCAAAGCCCCAAACATCAAATGGTTCAATAACAAGTGAATAATTCATAGGCATTTCTTGACGTCTACTAATATTACCAATTCTTTGACATTCATCACATGATAAGACAAACTTACGGGCATCCTTGAAGAGAGTAGGCCAATACAAACCTGATTGCAATACCTTGTGTGCAGTTCTGTCTCCCGCATGGTGTCCTCCGTAAGCTTCAGAGTGGCACTTGCGTAGGATCTGATCCTGTTCATGCTCAGGTACACAACGTCTAATAATACCATCTACTCCTTTATAGAGATGTGGATCATCCCGAAAGTAATGTCTCAAATCATAGAAAAACTTTTTCTTTTGCTGGTATGTGAAGCTAGGAGGTATAAACTTAGCAACAATGTAATTAGCATAATCAGCATACCATGGAGCAGTACAAGAAGTACTTATGACAGCTAGTTGTTCATCAGGAAAGCTATCAGCAATAGGTTGTGGGTCATCAAGTATATTCTCTAACCTAGACAAGTTATCTGCTACGGGGTTCTCAGCCCCCTTTCTATCAATAATATGCAAGTCAAATTCTTGCAGCAAGAGAACCCATCTAATGAGTCTAGGTTTAGCATCTTTCTTTTCCATCAGGTATTTGATAGCAGCATGATCAGTGTGAATAGTTACTTTAGAATCAACGATATAGGGTCTAAACTTATCACAAGCAAACACAACTGCTAAAAATTCTTTCTCAGTGGTAGCATAATTTCTTTGGGCACTATCTAGAGTTTTACTAGCATACTGGATAACATTCAATTTCTTATCAACTCTTTGCCCTAAAACAGCTCCTACATCATAATCACTAGCATCACATATAATCTCAAAGGGTAAATTCGAATCAGGAGGCTGGACAATAGGTGCAGAGATCAATGCTTTCTTAAGTATTTCAAATGCTTCTACACAATCATCATCAAAGACAAAAGGAATATCTTTCTGTAAAAGATTAGTCAGGGGCCTGGAGATTTTGGAGAAGTCCTTAATGAAACTCCTATAAAACCCAGCTTGACCAAGGAAACTTCGTATACCTTTGATATCCTTAGGGCATGGCATCTTTTCAACAGCATCAACTTTAGCTTTGTCAACTTCAATACCTCTTTCAGAAATTTTATGTCCCAAGACAATGCCTTCATTAACCATAAAGTGGCACTTCTCCCAATTCAAGACAAGGTTAGGGTCTTCACATCTCCGCAAAACTCGATCAAGGTTGCTTAAGCAATCATCAAAAGAAGTTCCGTAAACGGAAAAATCATCCATGAATACCTCAACAATCTTTTCACAAAAATCAGAGAATTTAGCCATCATGCATCTTTGAAAGGTAGCAGGTGCATTACATAAACCAAAAGGCATACGTCTATAAGCAAAGGTACCGAAAGGACAAGTAAAGGTGGTCTTTTCTTGATCCCCCTTTGAAACAGGTATTTGAGAGAAACCAGAATATCCATCTAGAAAACAAAAATGAGTATGTTTGGATAACCTTTCTAGCATTTGATCAATCAATGGCAAGGGGTAATGATCTTTCTTAGTAGCTTTATTTAACTTACGGAAATCAATTACCATCCTATAACCTGTAACTATTCTTTGCGGGATCAATTCATCGTTATCATTAGGGACTACAGTCATACCTCCTTTCTTAGGAACACAATGGACATGACTTACCCACTAGCTATCAGCAATGGGATAGATAATACCTGCCTATAGAAGCTTTAGAATTTCCTTCCTTACCACTTCTTTCATTTTAGGATTTAACCATTGCTGATGATCGATAACTGGTTTAGCATTTTCTTCCAATTTTATCTTATGTTGGCATATAGTGGGACTAATGCCCTTAATATCATCCAGAGTATATCCAATAGCAGCTCGGTGCTTCTTCAGAGTTTTCAATAATCTTTCTTCTTCATGCTCTGAAAGGTTAGCACTAATAATAACAAGATATATCTTCTTTTCATCAAGATAAACATACTTAAGATTATCAGGTAAAGGTTTAAGTTAAAACACGGGATCACCCTTGGGTGGAGGAGGATCCCCTAGGACTTCAACAGGCAAGTTGTTTTTCAATACGGGTCCCTGTGTAAGGAATATTTCATCTATCTCCCTTCTTTCATTCATATGCATATCATTTTCATGGTCTAGAAAGTATTGTTCTAAAGGATCATTAGGTGGCACGACAATAGAAGCAAGACCAATAAGTTCATCCTTACTGGATGGTGCCTTTTCAAGGGGTTGTCTACGGAATTTAGCAAAGTTAAAATCATGAGACATATCCCCTAATCCAATAGCGACAATGTCCTTTACGCAGTCTATCTTGGCATTAACAGTATTCAAGAAGGGTCTACCAAATATAATGGGACAGAAAGCATCTTGTGGGGAACTAAGAACAAGAAAATCAGCAGGGTATTTAACCTTCCCACACAAGACTTCAATATCTCTAACAATCCCAACTGGTGAAATAGTATCTCTATTAGCAAGTTTAATAGTAACATCAATCCCTTCTAACTCAACAGGTGCAATATCATGCATAATTTCGTTATACAAATCAAAAGGGATAATGCTCGCACTAGCACCTATGTCGCATAAACCATGATAGCAATGATCTCCTATCTTAACAGAGATAACGGGCAAGCCTACGATAGGTTTATGTCTATTCCTAGCATTGGGTTTGGCTATTCTAGCAGACTCTTCTTGGAGATAAATAACATGTCCATCTAAATCTTTTACCAAGAGATCTTTAAGCATGGCAACACTAGGTTCAACTTTAATTTGCTCAGAGGGTGTAGGTGTTCTAGTATTACTCTTACGGACTACAGTTGAAACTTGAGCATGATCCTTTATCCTAACAGGGAAAGGTGGTTTCTCGATATAAGCGGTAGGAATAACGGGATCAACATTATAAGTGATAGTATTTTCTTCAACTTTAATAGGTTCAACTACTTTTACTTCAATAGGGGGATGGTATTTAAACCACTTCTCCTTGGGGAGATCAACATGAGTAGCAAAGGATTCATAGAAAGAAGCTACTATCTCAGAGTCAAGTCCATATTTAGTGCTAAACTCACGGAAAACATCGGTATCCATAAAAGCTTTTACACAATCAAACTTAGGGGTCATACCTGACTCCTTACCTTCATCGAGGTCCCAATCTTCGGAGTTGCGTTTAATTCTTTCCAATAAATCCCATTTGAAGTCAATAGTCTTCATCATATAAGAGCCAGAACAAGAAGTATCGAGCATGGAGCGATTATCATGAGAAAGCCGAGCATAAATTTTTTGAATGATCATTTCTCTTGAGAGCTCATGATTGGGGCATGAACATAACATTGACTTAAGCCTCCCCCAAGCTTGAGCGATGCTTTCTACTTCGCAAGGCTAGAAATTATAAATACAATTATGATCACGATGAACCTGGTGCATAGGGTAGAACTTCTAATGAAATTCAAACTTTAGACGATTATAGTTCCAAGATCCCATATCATCGCATAGCCTAAACCATGTCAATGCATCTCCCTTCAAAGATAAAGGGAAGACCTTCTTCTTGATAACATCCTCGGGCATACTTGCAAGCTTAAACAATCCACAAACTTCATCAACATAGATTAGATGTAAATCGGGGTGAAGTGTTCCATCTCCTGTATAGGGATTTTCAAGCAATTTCTCAATCATACCCAAAGGAATCTCAAAGCAAACATTTTCATTAGGTGCGGTAGGTTGAGGAGCAACTCTCTGCTCTTCTGCTCGGGGTGAAGATACCCCGAACAAGCCCCTCAAAGGATTTTGAGCCATAGTAACAAGTGACAATAAATTTCAGCACACTATATAAATTTTTCCTTACCAAAGGCGCTTCACTCCCCTGCAACAGCGCCAGAAAAGAGTCTTGATGACCCACAATTGTAGGGGATCTATCTTAGTCCTTTCAATAAGTAGGAGTGTCGAACCCAACGAGGAGCAGAAGGAAATGATAGGCAGTTTTCAGTAAGGTATTTTCTGCAAGCACTGAACTTATAGGTAACAGATAGTTTTGTGATAGGATAATTGGTAGCAAGTAACAAATGGTAAAAGTAAATAAGGTGCAGAAAGGTGGCCCAATCCTTTTTGTAGCAAAGGACAAGCCTGGACAAACTCTTATGCAAGGTAAAGCGCTCCCGAGGACATATAGGAATTATCGTCAAGCTATTTTTCATCACGATCATCTGATTCGCGTTCGGTACTTTGATAATTTGGTATGTGGGTGGACCAGTGCTTGGGTGCTGCCCTTACTTGGATAAGCCTCCCACTTATGATTAACCTCTAATGCAAGCATCCGCAACTACAAAAGAAGTATTAAGGTAAACCTAACCATAGGCTGAAACATATGGATCCAAATCAGCCCCTTACGAAGCAACGCATAGACTAGGGTTTAAGCTTCTGTCACTCTAGCAACCCATCATCTACTTATTACTTCCCAATGCCTTCCTCTAGGCCCAAATAATGGTGAAGTGTCATGTAGTCGACGTTCACATGACACCACTAGAGGAGAGACAACATACATCTTATCAAAATATCGAACGAAGACCAAATTCACATGACTACTAATAGCAAGACTTCTCCCATGTCCTCAGGAACAAAAGTAACTACTCACAAGACAAAATATTGTTCATGATCAGAGAGGTATTAATATGCATAATGGATCTGAACATATGATCTTCCACCAAATAAACCAACTAGCATCAACTACAAGGAGTAATCAACACTACTAGCAACCCACAGGTACCAATCTGAGGTTTGGATACAAAGATTGGATACAAGAGATAAACTAGGGTTTGAGAGGAGATGTTGCTGGTGAAGATGTTGATGAAGATAGCCCTCCCCGAGATGGGAGAGTTGTTGGTGATGACGACGGTGGCGATTTCCCCCTCCCGGAGGGAAGTATCCCCGGCAGAACAGCTCTGCCGGAGCCCTAGATTGGTTTCTGCCTCGGTTCCGCCTCGAGACGGCGGCGTTTGGTCTTGAAAGCCTCCTCCTCATTTTTTCTAGGTCAAAACGCTTCATATAGGAGAAGATGGGCACCTGGGACCCATCGGCTGGCCCTCGAGGCAGGGGGGCGCGCCCCCACCCTTGAGGCCACCCTATGGGCCCTTCGTGGATTTCTTCCGCCAGATATTTTTTATATTTTCCGAAAAATTGTTCTATGGAGTTTCAGTGCTTTTGGAGTTGTGCAGAATAGGTTTCCAGAGTTTGCTCCTTTTCCAGCCCAGAATTCCAGCTGCCGGCATTCCCCCTTCTTCATGTAAACCTTGCAAAATAAGAGGGAAAAGACATAAGTATTGTGACAAAACATGTATGAACAGCCCATAATACAATAAAAATCAACTTGTAAGCATGATGCAAAATGGACGTATCAGCTGCGGCTGGTTCTGCGAACTGGTGTGCGGCAAATCGCACCTTCTCAGCATCCGTGCAGTTGGCGGTGGTCAAAACCCTTCCAATCTTGCGCAGCCAGTCATCAGCAACTACTAGTTCAATACTGCTAGAAAACACCGGTGGTTGCAACCTTAAGAAACGTGTCAGGTTGTCCACGGGTGGTGGTGGTGGAGGGTTGTTGTTGTTGTTGTTCTAATTGTTCTGGACAAGAAGTTGCATCAAAGTGTTCTGCTGCTGGATCAACTGAGTGAGCTCAGGGGGAAACTAAAATCCGGGCTCACATCTCGGAGGCATCTGATGAGTATAGAGGGAAGAGATTAAAATAGAAATGAGGTCTAAGGGAAAATTCACTACCCATATGCACATGAGACAAACACAAATATATCACACCAATTAATTTCAAACAAGGGCTTGCAAGGATCTAAACGTTACAAAAGTGCTCTAAATTCTACTTTATGGGGGAAAAACTACTAGTCATAGGGTGGTCATCTAGAAATTTTGATCGGCGGAAGATTCCATGATGTCTGCTCCAGCTTCATCTTCGTAGTCTTCATCATCACTATCATCGGGGTCCGAGTCTGTGTCGTCGATGATAATGTAGTCTTCAGAACAAACTCCTTGGGTTCTTCTTCCTCTTCCTCTCCTCCGGGTGCTGGATCTCCCATGAATACTCCTAGCTTCCATGTCAAGTCATCATTTTTCTCCACGAGTATTGTCATCTCTTCCTCGTATCCGTCACGTGTAGACTTGAGTTCCTCTTCTAGCTCCAAGTTCTTGGTTAGCGCCTTCTTCAAATCTATCATCCCTGCGCACATCTGGTGCTCCTGTCGACGAATTTGCTGGTTCAACTCCTGGATGAATGCTGCAATGGACCTGTCCTTCCGGGTACTTATCATGTCCCATTGCTCATCTCGGCGTCCACAAATCTGGTAGATAGTGTGCTTGAGCTCCTGCTTGTAGACTTCTCCAATACATCCCATGGTAATGTGGGCTGCCATACTCTTGCCTAGGTTCTAGGTTGGTGCATCAAAATAAAACTCTATTGGCTCAGTGGATGCTGCGAAGGTCCTCTCGGGAATTTGAACTTGAATACACCATCACTCCTCTTCTCGTAAAGTGGCGGTGTAGGTCCCGGTGAAGCTTGGTATTCCTATGTTCAGGTACCTAGTAACTTCTTTCAAGTGCTGTCCAATAGGTGTGTCTTCATCTGGTTGAGTGAACTTGTTCCTTGGGTCCACCATCCTAAAGAGTAGAAAATGGAGAGGAGTCAGAAATGAGTAGAGAAGAGTGACCTAGGGTTTATCTTAGTGGTCGTGTCCTACAGTTAGCGTGTGCTCTAATACCATCTTGTAGCGACCACAATCCGAATGGACCAAAGTCTCTGTGTTTCAGTGTCATCCCTGGAACGGTAATGCTGACACACAGTACTTGAAGGATTTATAACAGAGTGGCAATAACACACTTATTACATCGAATGTCTCAAAAGAGAATACAAAAGTCTATGGCTTAGGGCCATCTAACAAAATAACAGCGGAAGGCTTGGAAGATAAGTGAGTCCATCAACTCCAACGGTATAGCTGAGTGCAAGACAAACGACCTAGCACATCTTACTCCTCGTTTGAAGAGTCTGCAACGTAACATGTTGCAGCCCGAAACAGGTCAGCACATGTAATATGCTGGCAAGATAACACAGTAGAGCAAGTAACAGAAATAAATGCTAACACTATATGCATATTTGGCTGGTGGAGGCTCTAAGGTTAAAGTTTTTGCGTAAAGCCAATTTTTCCCTACAACAAAGGAATAAATTTTATTTTAACTATTATGGTAGTTGAAACATCATTGAGAAGGTACCTCCAACTCAATCCCAATTAAAGTAGTCATCATTAACCCAACAAATTAATTTTAGAGTGATGAGATCAACCAATAATTCAAGTACTAGATACTCAAGATTGTCCATAACCGGGGACACGGCTAATCATGATCCGTTTGTACACTCTGCAGAGGTTTGTGCACCTTTTCCCCACAAGACTCGATCTCCTCCGTTGGATTTCTCGCACTTCATGGTGTTCGAGAAACGGATGACCGAGACATAGTTTTTCAGAAGCATTTTATCTTTACCACGGGTGGACCCGTACACCTACTTTCCCCTACATCTGCTAGTCCACCACTGAAAGAGCTCACACAACTTACTCATACTATGCCGGAGCCCATAATGTCATTGTGGTTGCACACGGAAGTTTCTAGCATGAATAGTTTTATGATCCCTTTGAGCCTGGGTGGCATTCCATAGGATAATCACAGGTTCCTCCGGGATTTCCTAGGATAACACTGGATTCTCCAGGTGCCCTGCAACCAATCCACCCAGATGTGTATTCAAGTAGCCACCTTAAGTTGAACCATTAATTAACAACTCACATCTGTCATGGATTTCACTCAAACCCAAACCACGTCTACGACCATAGAATGGCAACCTAAGCATAACGTAGAAGTAACTCCCAAGGTTTGAAAATTTTGCATGTAATAGGTTCTACCTCAAACTACTTCCCAGACCCACAAGTTAAGAGATCCTACTCATGCAATGTGTGAGGGTTTGATATAATGCATAAAAACTGGGTAATAAAGGGGTATGATCAAAGTGTTACTTGCCTTGCTGATGATTCACAAAACCTAGAGACTCGTAGTAGCACGCTTCGCACTCCGGGAATTCTATCGCAAGCAAACAATAGCATACATAAGCAATCAAGCAAAGATGCACATACAGAACTCCAAATAAGAAGATCTAACCAGAAAGTTCAACTTAAGAACTCCTGTTTGCAAAAAGAATCAAATCAAACGGGGCAACGAAACTCAAACTGTGAAAGAAACAAGATTCGTTTACTAGATTGATCTAAAGTCAAATTTTACATTAACGAAACCTTGTTCAGTTGGTTGAACGGAAAGATGGCTTCGAGACGAAGATCTAGGCTTTTGAAACGCATGATTCCGACTCTCGAGCGAAAAGAAAAACTAAAAACAAGGTCAGGGCAGAAATCGCGATTGAAAAGAGTCGAGGATAAAGCCCTGAAAAAGAAAACGGACGAACAGGCTAAAGAAGAACGTTCGTTGTCTGCGGCTAACTGGCGAACAACATTCGTTAAAACGAACGTACGAACGAACGTCCACAAACTAACTAAACCGAAAAAACCGAACCGATATGTTAAAAAAAACAGATCTAGTTTTTCTTTAAAACAAACGGTCTAAAAAACCCGGCCTTTACCTAAACGGGTCACGTGGCGGGTTAACGGAGCGGGTTGGCGGAGCGGGCGGCGGGGCATGGCGGCATCTGAGGCGACGGTGGCGGCCAAGGCGGCGGCGGCGGCTCCGGCGGGGCACGGCAGCAGCGGCGGCGGGGCACGGCGGCGCGGGCGGCTGCGGCGGTCGAGTGCGGTGGCGCGGAACGGCGGCGGCGGTGGCGCACGGCAACGGTTAAGGGTGGCGCTGGCGGCGGCGGTGGCTAGGAGGCGAGATGGGGGGCTGGCTTTATAAAGAGCCGGGGGTGCTTGACTTGGCCGAGGGGCCAAGCGACGGCGGCGTCGGCCACCCGGACTCCGGCGCGAGTCCGGCTCGGGCACGGCGGGGAAGGCGCCGGCGCTACGGGCCGGCTGGGCCTTCGGCCCAGTTCGGTCCGAACCAACTTTTTTTTTTAAAATTATCCTGACGCCGAAAAACACGAAAATAAAATACTAAACGGGATCCAAAAATTCCGAAATAATTTTTCAGCGTCCTCTAATAAAATATCGGACAAAGTGAACATTTTCCCGGACTTAAATGCAATTTTGAAAACGCACATTTTTCCTATGCAAATAAAATCACAAATAAATCCGAATAAAAATCAAAAGTGATTTTAATATTTTTCCTCCAATATTTCTTTTATTTTGGAGAAGTCATATTATCTCCGCTTATATATTATATTAATAAATATTTTTAGGGAGAGAATTATAATTAAAACCAACATGATCCTTGTACCAATATTCGAGAAAACTCAAATACGAAAACGGTAGAATTCCCAACTCTCTCCGTAGGTCCTTGAGTTGCTTAAAATTTCGAGGATCGCCACGCACAAAAATGTAATCGAATATGCAATGCAATATGATCTATGTATAACATTCCAAATTGAAAATTTGGGATGTTACACATGAAGGAAATATGCCCTAGAGGCAATAATAAAGATGTTATTTGTATTTCCTTATATCATGATAAATGTCTTTTATTCATGCTAGAAGTGTATTAACCGGAAACTTAGTACATGTGTGAATACATAGACAAAACAGGGTGCCCCTAGTATGCCTCTACTAGACTAGCTCATTGATAAAAGATGGTTATGTTTCCTAGCCATAGACATGTGTTGTCATTTGATCAACGAGATCACATCATTAGGAGAATGATGTGATGAACAAGACCCATCCGTTAGCTTAGCACTATGATCGTTTAGTTTTACTGCTATTGCTTTCTTCATGACTTATACATGTTCCTATGACTATGAGATTATGCAACTCCCGTATATGGGAGGAACACCTTGTGTGCTATCAAACGTTACAATGTAACTGGGTGATTATAAAGATGCTCTACAGGTGTCTCTGAAGGTATTTGTGGTGTTGGCATAGATCAAGAATATGATTTGTCACTCCGAGTGTCGGAGAGGTATCTCTGGGCCCTCTCGGTAATACACATCATAATAAGCCTTGTAAGCAAATGACTAATGAGTTAGTCACGAGATGATGTATTACGGAACGAGTAAAGAGACTTGCCGGTAACAAGATTGAACTAGGTATTGAGATACCGATGATCGAATCTCGGGCAAGTAACATACCGATGACAAAGGGAACAACGTAAGTTGTTATGCGGTTTGACCGATAAAGATCTTCATAGAATATGTAGGAGCCAATATGAGCATCCAGGTTCCGCTATTGGTTATTGACCAGAGATGAGTCTCGGTCATGTCTACATAGTTCTCGAACCCGTAGGGTCCGCGCACTTAACGTTTGATGACGATCGGTATTATGAGTTTATGAGTTTTGATGTACCGAAGGTAGTTCGGAGTCCCGGATAAGATCACGGACATGACGAGGAGTCTCGGAATGTCCTAGAAGTAAATATTGATATATTGGACGACTATATTCGGACACCGGAAGCGTTCCGTAAAGTTTCGGAATTAACCGGAGTGCCGGGGGGTTACCGGAACCCCCCGAGGAAGCTATGGGCCTTAATGGGCCATAGGAGAAAGAGAGAAGGAAGGCCAGGGCTGGGCCGGGCGCCCCCCACCCCTTGGTCCGAATTGGACAAGGAAGGAGGGGGGCCGACGCCCCTTTCCTTCTCCCTGTCCCACTCCTTCCTTCCCCCCTTCTCCCTCTTGGCGATTCCTACTAGGAATAGGGTTGCAATCCTATTCCTAGTAGGATTGCTCCTCCTAGGCGCGCCATAGGGGCTGGATGGCCTCCCCCTTGCTCCTTTATATACGGGGGCAGGGGGCACCTCTAGACACACAAGTTGATCTCTCCAGCCGTGTGCGGTGCCCCCCTCCACAGAAACACACCTCGGTCATACCGTTGCAATGCTTAGGCGAAGCCCTGCGCCAGTAACTTCATCATATCCGTCACCACGCCGTCGTGCTGACAAAACTCTCCCGTGAAGCTCAACTGGATCAAGAGCTCGTGGGACGTCCTCAAGCTGAATGTGTGCTGAACGCGGAGGTGCCGTACGTTCGGTGCTTGATCGGTTGAATCGCGAAGAAGTCCGACTACATCAACCGCGTCACTTGACGCTTCCGCTTTCAGTCTACAAGGGTATGTAGACACTCTCTCCCCCTCGTTGCTATGCATCTGGTAGATAGATCTTGCGTGATCGTAGGAATTTTTTTGAAATACTACGTTCCCCAACAACACATGACAGTTCTGCTGAAAACAGCATCAGTCCGGGTTAGTTCCATTCAAATCATGCAAGTTAGAGTCCAAAACAAGGGCAAAAGTGTTTGGAAAAGTAGATACGTTGGAGACGTATCAACTCCCCCAAGCTTAAACCTTTGCTTGTCCTCAAGCAATTCAGTTGACAAACTGAAAGTGATAAAGAAAAACTTTTACAATCTCTGTTTTCTCTTGTTGTTGCAAATATGTAAAGCCAGCATTCAAATTTTCAGCAAAGATTATGAACTAACCACATTCACAATAACATTTGGGCCTCATGTTTACTCATATCAATGGCATAATCAACTAGCGAGCAATAATAGTAAATCTCGGATGACAACACTTTCTTAAAACAATCGTAATATGATATAACAAGATGGAATCTTGCTAGCCCTTTCTGAGTCTACAAAAAATAAATGCAGAGCACCCCTGAATATCAAGGACTGACTAGACAATGTAATTCATGGTGAGAGAGATCCAGTCACAGTCATACTCAATGTAAATTAATAGCAATGCATGCAAATGACAGCGGTGCTCTACAATTGGTGCTTTTTAATAGGAGGATGATGACTCAACATAAAAGTAAATAGATAGGCCCTTCGCAGAGGGAAGCAGGGATTTGCAGAGGTGCCAGAGCTCGAGTTTTGAAACAGAGATAAATAATATTTTGTGTGGCATACTTTCATTATCAACATAACAACCAAGAGTTCTCGATATCTTCCATGCTATATACATTATAGGCGGTTCCCAAACTGAATGGTAAAGTTTTACACCCCCTCCACCATCAAACACACTCCACGGCTTATCCGAAACAACAGGTACCGTCCAAACCAACAACAGTCCAGGGGGAGCTTTGTTTATTTATATTTTGATTTGAGCATGGGACTGGGCATCCCCGTTACCGTCCATTTTCTCGTGAATGATGAGCGGAGTCCACTCATCATGAGAATAACCCACCTAGCATGGAAGATATAGACATCCCTAGTTGATACATGAGCTATTTGAGAATACAAAACAGAATTTCATTTGAAGGTTTAGAGTTTGGCACATACAAATTTACTTGGAACGGCGGGTAAATACCCCATATAGGAAGGTATGGTGGACTCATATGGAATAACTTTGGGGTTTATGGAAGTGGATGCACAAGCAGTATTCTCGCTTAGTACAAGTGAAGGCTAGAAAGAGACTGGGAAGCGACCAACTAGAGAGCGGCAACAATCATGAACATGCATTAAGATTAATCAACAATGAGTGCAAGCATGAGCAGGATATAAATCACCATGAACATAAATATCGTGGAGGCTATGTCGATTTTGTTTCAACTACATGCGTGAACATGTGCCAAGTCAAACCACTTGAATCGTTCAAAGGAGGATACCACCCTATCATACCACATCACAACAATTTTAATAGCATGTTGGCACGCAAGGTAAACTATTATAAACTCCTAGCTAGTTAAGCATGGCATGAGCAACTATAATCTCTAATTTTCATTGCAAACATGTTTCATTCATAATAGGCTGAATCAGGAACGATGAGCTAATCATATTTACAAAAACAAGATAGGTCGAGTTCATACCAGCTTCTCTCATCTCAATCAGTCCATCATATATCGTCATTATTGCCTTTCACTCGCACGACCGAACTGTGTGGATAATAATAATAGTGTTCGTGCATTGGACTAAGCTGGAATCTGCAAGCATTTAATACAAGGGAGAAGACAAGGTAATATGGCTCTTGGTTAAATCAACAATAATGCATATGAGAGCCACTCAACATTTTCATTATGGTCTTCTCCTCTCGACCCCCAAAGAAAAGAAAAGAAATAAAACTATTTACACGGGAAAGCTCCCAACAAGCAAAAGAAGAATGAGAAATCTTTTTGGGTTTTCCTTTAATTACTACTACTACATGCATGGAAAGCTGAAAGCTACAACTAATTTTGTTTTGTTTTTTTCTTAAGGTTTTTTTGACACACAAGAACAAGGCTTAGAAAAGAATATAAACTAGCATGGATAGTACAATGAAAAAGTATGAGCACCGACAACTAGAATGAGTGTGTGAACATGAATGTAATGTCGGTGAGAAATACATACTCCCCCAAGCTTAGGCTTTTGGCCTAAGTTGGTCTATGGCCACTGCTGGCCTGACGGATATCCAAAGTCGTAGTTGGGGTTGTACTGAGATGCAACAGCTATTGCCTGACGAGCTGCAGCTTGGAGGTGAGCCGCCTCCGTTGTCTCCTCATACTCATTCGCCTCCTCCCTGGTTATAACATATCTCATTTTTCCCTGAAAGTTAATTAAAATAGGAGCAGGGAGGGCAACATGGATAGTGCGTTTTCTGTGAAAGATTAGTCGGTACTGGAGGAACTATTCATTCCTCTCAAGAAACTGATGGTGAACCATAGCACTATAATCTAGATAAGTAGGAGGTAACTCCATATCATTTCCATGTATGAGTACACCAAGATAATTAGCTACACGAGTTGCATAAATTCCACCAAACAAATCTCCACTTATACCGTTAAGATGCAACCTTCGTGCAACAATGACCCCCAAATTATATTGTTTATCGCCTAATACCACACTCTTGAGGACACTAAGATCTGGAACGCACATGTGACAAGCCTCATCCTTGTTGTTAATGCATCTACCTATAAAGAGAGCAAAATAATGTATGGAAGGGAAATGAATGCTCCCTATGGTAGCTTGTGTGATTTCTCTAGATTCCCCCACAGTGATACTAGCGAGAAAGTCTTTATATTCAGATTTGCGAGGTTCACTAATATTGCTCCACTGCGGGAGTTTACAAGCAGTATTAAAATCTTCTAGGTACATGGTATAAGATTTATCATAAAGATCAAATAAAATAGTGTGAGAATTGCGTGAGGATGTAAATCTAAACCTTCTCACAAAGGAATCAGTCAGGTAGTGGTACTGTGGGTGCTGATCTGACACGAAGTCCTCAAGATCAGCATTACGCACATACGCGTCGAATTCATCCTTGATGCCTGCGTGAACCATAAACTCCTCTGACGGCCATTCACAAGGCCATACTTGAGCTTCCCTTGGTGGATCATCGTCCGGCTCATGTATCGCGAGCCTTGGTCCTTGCTTCCTTGAGGAACCACCTTGGTATATTTTCCTAAACAATTTTCTTCCTCTGAAAATTTCTGAAATTTTTAGTGACTCAAAATAAAAGTGAACAAAACTCAACAAAATTGATAGCAACTACTCCCACAAGTGCCTAGAGACTATATCATGCATTAGAACTACTTGGGACCGTGACATGCAAGCTCAAGAACAGGGTCACCTAAGCAGCAAAAATTTGCAATAAATAAAGCACTAGAACAAAAACTAATTGGACCATTGGAGGAGTTACATACCGAAGAACAATCCCCCAAAATAGTCTTGTGAATGAAGCTTTGAACAAGGAGATCGAAAATGGCAGCAAGATGAGCTAGAACACGGGTTTGAGCTATGGAAGGATTTTTTCTGGAGGAAGACAAAGTGAGTGGGTGCTGGAATAAGTGGAGGGGGTCCACGTGGGGCCCATGAGGTAGGGGCGCGCCCTGCACCCTCGTGGCCAAATGGTGGGTCCCCCTGGTGTGTTCTCAGTGTCAGTAATTCTGAAATATTCTACAAAAAACATATTTCATTTTCAGGACATTTGGAGAACTTTTATTTTTGGGGTATTTTTATTGCAAGGATAATTCAGAAAACAGACAGAAAATGTTATTTTTGCTTTATTTAATCTAAATAACAGAAAGTAGAAAGAGGGTACAGAGAGTTGTGCTTTCTAACTTCATCCATCTCATGCTCATCAAAAGGAATCCACTAACAAGGTTGATCAATTCTTGTTAACAAACTCTTTCCGAATAACATGAAACCCGAGAATTTTCGAATAACACTAGGTTACCTCAACGGGGATATGCACGTTCCCAACAATAAGAATATCATATTTCTTCTGGATAGTAGGAAGAAGGAATTCAAAACCTCCAATGGTAATCGTTGAAATTTTTCCAATGGAATTAATACTTTGGACTTGAGGTTGTTTCCTCGAAAAGTGTACCGTATGCTCATTACCATTAACATGAAAAGTGACATTGCCTTTGTTGCAATCAATAACAGCCCCTGCAATATTCAAAAAGGGTCTACCAAGGATAATCGACATACTATCGTCCTCTGGAATATCAAGAATAACAAAGTCCGTTAAAATAGTAATGTTTGCAACCACAACAGGCACATCCTCACAAATACCGACAGGTATAGCAGTTGATTTATCTGCCATTTGCAAAGATATTTCAGTAGGTGTCAACTTATTCAAATCGATTCTACGGTATAAAGAGAGAGTCATAACACTAACACCGGCTCCAAGATCACATAAAGCGGTTTTAACATAGTTTCTTTTAATGGAGCATGGTATAGTTGGTACTCCTGGATCCCCTAGTTGCTTTGGTATTCCACCTTTAAAAGTATAATTGGCAAGCATGGTGGAAATTTCAGCTTTCGGTATCTTTCTTTTATTTGTAACAATATCTTTCATATGCTTAGCATAAGGATTCGTTTTAAGCATATCTGTCAAACGCATACGCAAAAAGATAGGTCTAATCATTTCAGCAAAGCGCTCAAAGTCCTCATCATCCTTTTTCTTGGATGGTTTAGGAGGAAAAGGCATGGGTTTATGAACCCATGGTTCTCTTTCTTTACCGTGCTTCCTAGCAACGAAGTCTCTCTTATCATAACGTCGATTCTTTGATTGTGGGTTATCAAGATCAACAACAGGTTCAATCTATACATCATCGTTATTGCTAGGTTGAGCATCAACATGAACATCATTATTATCATTTTCACTAAGTTCATGTTCATTACCAGATTGTGTTTCAGCATGAGAAATAGAAATATCATTGGGATTCTTAGGTGTGTCGATAACAGGTTCACTAGAAGCATGCAAAGTCCTATCATTTTTCTTTTCCTCCTTCTTAGAAGGACTAGGTGCATCAACATTAGTTCTCTGAGAATCTTGTTAAACTCTCTAAGGGTGGCCCTCAGGATACAAAGGTTCCTCAGTCATTCTACCCCCTCTAGTCATAACTCTAACAGCATCATCATTTTTCTTATTATTTAATTCATTGAGCAAATCATTTTGTGCTTTAAGCACTTGTTCTATCTGAGTGGTAACCATTGAAGCATGTTTACTAATAAGTTTAGGGTCACCTTTAACTCTAGACATATAATCACTCAAGTGTTCAACCATATGAGCATTACGTTCAATTGTCTACCAAATTAAGCATTGAAGTTGTCTTGTTTAACAATAAAATTATCAAACTCATCTAAGCATTGGCTAGCAGACTTATTATGAGGGATATCACCTTCATCAAATCTTGTAATGCCCCGGATGTAACACTTTCCCTATATGGTAATATATAAACTTTGGCTTCATCAATTCCATTCCGGGTTCTTCTTCTTTTCGGGTTTCGTCGTTTTGTCGTGTGCGTGTGTGTATTTCATTCATGTCATGTTGTCATGTGCATTGCATTGCATTTGTGTTGTCACTGGCATCCGGTCTCACTCGTCTCTTCCCGTTGTCCGTTTCGAGTTCCGACGCTCTCACACGTGCCCGTGGCATCACCGAGTGCTTCTTTCGTGTTTGGTCGTGTAACGTTTCCGGAATGGCGTGAGACTTGTCGTGCGATGTTGTTTTGGTACGTGTAGGCCGCCTGTCAAGTTTCGTCGCGTTTGGAGTTCGTTTGGTACTCCAACGGTTAACCTAGTGGGCTAAAAGTACCTCCTCTTTGAGGCCCAAGACCCCCTCCACAACAACCCACCAACCCAGCACAACCACTCCCATCATTTCGGTCGTCGAATCGTGATCGCGTGGCCGAAAACCGCTCCCCATTTGGAGTCACCTAGCTCCTTGTGCCTATAAAAACGTCCCCCTTGCCATTTTTCGTCCAAAAAACCCTAGCCCTCTTCCCTCCGCCGCCGCCGGACACGTCCGGACGGACTGGACACGTCCGCCCGGACGCGCCGGACCACTCGCCGCCTGCCACGTGGCACTCCGCCACCGCGCCGCTGCTCGGCCCGCTCCCGGCCCCTGCGGGTCCTCCCTCCGCCGCTGCTCGCCCGACGCGCCCGCGCCTGGGACGCGCCGCCGCCGTCGCTCGCCGGGCCGGACGCCTCCCGCCGGCAGTCCTCGACCCCGCCGCCCGGCCGGTCGCCGCCCGGCCCCGTGGCCGCCGCCACCACCTCCGGCTGCTGCGTGCACTGCCGCCCCGCCTCTGCATGTCGCCGGCCGCCACCCCGCCGGTCCCTTACCACCGGCGCCGCCCGAGGGTCCCCGCCGGCTCAGCTCCATCGCCGGAGGCCCGAGCTCCGCTCGCCGCGCCGCCGGGATCGAAGCCTCCAGCCGATCCAATTGCCCCGATCCGATCGGGAGCCCTAACGGGTCCCGCGACCCGGTGCCCGCGGACCCCCTTCGCCCGCAACCCATTTGACCCGCAATCCGCGTTGACTCTGAGGTTGACCCTGTTTTCCCTTAAGTCATTCTGCTATTTTGTTGTCTGATGCATTCTTGTGATGGCAATAACTTTTTGTGTGTATGTCCGATTTGTGCATATAATATGTCAAAACGATCGTGGTGATGTGTACTATGTTTTGTTCCTTTGTGTCATGCTTGTTTGAGTCCATCTAGGTGTCTTAATCTTCATGACAAGAGTGCTACATGATATAAACTGCTGCTACTTGTTATTTTCATGCCATGTTAGAGATGTGATAACTTGGTGCATGTTTATCCAAATGAAGCAAATGATATGTCAAAATGTTCATCATGAGATGCTCTACATGTTGGTTGCTATAGCATGCATGTTAGAGTTCATATTGCCATGTTTATCTCTGTTACAAAAGTGCATGTGGCTGTTAGGTTTTGAAACTTGTTACGAGATGCCTAGTTGAGGAGCTCGTTGCTATTGATGTGTTTGCCCCCATGTCGCATGCTCATATGTTTTAGATTATCCATTATGTGATCTTTGTTGTGGTGCAAACCATTTGCCATGTTAAGCTTTGAGGTGAATTAAACATGCTCACAAACATGCCATGATAATATTGCTGTTTTAACACTTAGTGAAATTTCACTAAGTCTGAAATCTGTAATATCCCGATGCTATGTTTGCTTGTTGTCCTAGGCAAATCCATGTTAGTTTTGGGGTGGCCATTGATATTTATTTTCTTTATATGTTGTTGTATATCCATTCATGCCCTTACTTGCTTATTTGGGTTGATGTAGCATATTTAATTCTTGCTCCCAAGTTGCTATAAAATATTGCTGTCAGGTTTTTATTGTCATGATCAAAATGTTGTAGCTTGTTGCTATTGATCCATGACTCCTATGGAGATGCTCCAATGGAGTTCTTTGCTGTAGGATATGTCTACTTCATGTCCAAGCTTCTTGTCACCATGTTTGAGTGCTGTAGAGTATATATATCTTGCTTCCAAGTTGCCATGTGGCTGTTAATTTCAGCTTTGCATTGTTTCTTGTTTCGGGTGTATCTTTTAGTCCGTTGCTCTGTTTTGAGCGTGCCCTACATGAAACTTGTGTGTTTTTGCATGTAAATTCATAATATCATCTTCTTAACATGTTTGGAGTATGTTTGCTTGATGTTTGGATGCATCTTGCACCGTTGCCATGCTTATCATGTTTTGATCATATCTTCTAGACCGTAGCTCCATTTTAAACAAACTTTATATGGAACTTGACTAGAATTTCGTGTCGATTATCTTGGTGCATGTTAAATTTCTGTTTAACAACTTTAACTTAAGGTTTGTTCAGATCTGGACTAATTTCAAACTATGCACATGAGGGCTTACCGGATTTGTCTTAGGTAGTTTCCGGCCTCATCTAAACTTGTTGTTCTTATGTTATTTCTCTGTGCTTCCTACCTTGCCATGTTTTGCATCTAAAATAGACTTGTCTTGCGTCCTACTTGCTTGAGCATATTGTCATGTTTCTTGTGTTGTTTCTCTGCGCTTCCTATGTTGTCATGTTGTGCATCTTAAGTGCATCTGCAGTGCTTCCTAAGTGCATCATACATGGATCCTGTAGTTTGCGCATTGCACCTTGTTTGATTTCGTGCCTCATGTGTTCTTGTGTTGAGTAGAGCCGGAAGCCGAGACCGAGTACGAGAACGAGGTTACTACCGAGGTTGAGAACGAGGAGCCGTATTACGATCCCATCGACGACTAACCAGGCAAGATGACCTGACCCAGATATCATTACTATCTTTGCCTATTGCTAGAAGTCTCGCTCTTTAGCTTATTGCCTCGATGCCCATGTTTGTGTGTTAGCCTCCTATTGTAACCATGAATCTGTCTAACCACCCTACCTATGCAAACCTTTGATTGGCTACGTAGGCTTCGCTCAGCCCCTCTTATAGCATTGCTAGTTGCAGGAGAAGATTCGAAGATTCTTGCTTCATGTGGAAGCTTGTTGGGATATCACACTATATAAACTATTTAATTAAATCATCTATATATTGGTAATGGGTGGAAGGCTGAGCCTCTTGCTCGGTGTTTTGTTCCACTCATGCCGCCCTAGGAACCGTATAAGCCGGTGTTATGGTCCTTGATTTTGCGTTCCTCACACGGTTGGGGTTATGGGACCCCCTCGATAAACCGCTTAGCGCTAAGATTTTTCCAGCAAGTCCCAACATTGGTACTGCATTTGCCTACCAACTAAAACTTGCCGAGGAAGTAATTAACCCGAGCATTAATTAATCAACCCCCTGGGCCAGTGCTCGATTTGAGTGTTGGTCCAAAATGGGCGGACTGCAGGGCCACCTTGGGGGAACCCGAGGGCTGTTATTTTCCTGTAGGCTGACCTATCCGGTCGTGGCCTGAGACGAGATACGCGCGGCTACTATCAGGGTGTCGGTACGCCGGGAGGATTTGCTGGATTAGTCTTACCTTAGTCGGAGTATCTTGAGCATGGGATTCCGAGAATACTCGGGCCTTCCCACCTTGGAGTTGCGACTCCGCGGATCGTGGGCTTGTAATGGGCCAAGTTGGAACACCCCTGCAGGGTTTTGAACTTTCGAAAGCCGTGCCCGCGGTTATGTGGCAGATGGGAATTTGTTAATATCCGGTTGTAGAAAACTTGACACCATGTTCAGAACACACTACCAGCATGAGTAACCGTGACGGTCATTTTCTGAAAGGGGTTCGGGAAGTGAACACGGTGGGGTTATGATTGACGTGCTTAGATAGGATCACTTCGTGATCACCTTGTCGCTCGTGGCACCTCTCTTCTCGCTCTTAATACGTAAGCTAGTGCTAGTGCAGCTGCAGCTGCAGCCTTTTATTCTTTCTTCAGCCTTGTTCCACACCAAAGGCTTAGTTAGTTCTGATACCCGGGAATGGGATTGCTGAGTCCTCCGTGGCTAACAGATTCTGCACCACACCAGATGCAGGTACTATGGTGAGCTACTCAGGTGACGGCACGGAGCTGTACTAGGAGTACGATGAAGAACGTAGTCGATACTATGTGCACTATCCCGATGATCAGTAGTGGTTACTACTAGGGGCGATTCAAACCTGTGGTTTTATGTATTTGGAATCTTTTATTTGGATCTTCACCCGTAGTCGGGTTGTGATGTTATTTGGATGATGCTTGACTATGTAATGAATTGTGTGACGTGGCGAGTGTAAGCCAACTATCCTTTTGCAATTTCATCCCTATTTTTACATGAGTCGTGCAAAGATACAGAACTTGAGATCATTCCAGAATGGGCTTATACCTTTAAGTCGTGCCTCGACACGTAGGAGGTATAGTCCCATCCTGGGCATTACAAGTTGGTATTCAGAGCCTTCTCCGACCTAGAAGCCCCCACTGATTGATCGAATCGTTGACGGTTGAGTCTAGGCACACACTTAAAAATGTTTTGAGTCCTATATATATCGGAGAGTAGGATTTCTTTTTCTCCTCATCTCTTTTCACTCTCGTGAGGACTCCTGACGATTACTCTTGCCTCTTCTACTCTCAAATTTTCACCAAATTTTTTTTAGGAATCTCGCGAGTATTGTTTGGATTGTTCCGATGTCTTTGTGACGAGAACATTGTTCTCGATGCCTCCTATCATTTAGGGGTTGTGGCAGTGTCCCGGGGAGTTGAGCTCCGAGGTGTTGTCATCAAAAATATATCGCATAGTTCTGGAATACTTAAGACGGCCGACATCGAAAACTCTCCTATGCGGTTAGTGGCAAGATGACCCTGACGTCACCCAGTACTGGGGAGGTAGTTCAGGAGTATTGCCATAGCTTGTATAGTAGATGTGTTTCGAAGGTCCGAGGTAGACGGTTTCCGGAAATAAGTGGTTATGTGTTGAAGGATGGATACAGCTGGATGTAGGATTAGAGTTGAGTGCGCGATGCTTCCCCTGTATCCCCAACACCTGATTGCATAACTGGAAACTTTCGGAAATTAATAGGTGGGTTCATCTTGTAGTTCGTAGGCTTTCTTCCAACAAATGCATGATATGGAGTTCGGGGTTCTACATTGAGTGAAGTAGTTTTATGGCCGTTGTTCCGATCGGGAGTTGCATCTTAAAGGGTCCTTGGCTATGCTGATCCGGGGACTGCAAAACCCTTTTGTAACACGTTCCATAAGCTTTCAGCACGAATATGTTGAACGAAGCTTCTATCTTGTATTTGTTCTATCTGCTCCTTGTTGTTATTATTTACCTTTTGTTCTCCCAAGTGGCTTCTTGTGAAGATTGTTGTTACTATTAAACTGTGGATTACATTTGTTCATTGTTGTTCGAATGTTCTTGTGAAGACTATGTTGCAATTCTAGCCGTTGATTCAACTTATATATTCTTTCAATCAATGGCTAATAGTTGTCATCTCATTTAGGATGGCTCCTAAAAAGGTTCCCAACGCTAACCCAGAGGGTGAAGAGGTTCCTGATCGTCCTCCTTCCCCTCCTCCTCCGTCTGAGGCCTAGAGAGCAATTATGAAAGCGTCGAACCAGAACACCCAGATGCTTATGCCAATGATGCAGAACATTCAAGCAAATCAAGCAAATCAGGGTGCTCATGGGAACCAAGGCAATTTGTTTAACCAACCTCACTTTGCTACGCTCAACTAGTTCTTGGCAAACCAACCAAAGGCATTCAGTTACTGTGTGGACCCTCTAGATGCTGAAGACTGGATAACAGATATCAAGAAGCATTTCGAGTGCAGTAACGTCAGGCCCGAGGACTAAGTGAAGTTTGCCGCCTTCCAACTCAAGGACCAAGCAGCTGATTGGTGGCAGCAGTACAAAGATTCCAGAGAGGGACGTGTAATCTCCTGGGATGACTTCTGCAAGGACTTTCGTTCTCACCACATTCCAACAAGTGTCATCGAGGGTATGCATGAGCAATTCCACAACCTGAATCAAGGCTCAATGACTGTCTACCAATATAATATCAAGTTCCAGAACCTTGCCCGCTATGCAAAGCAAGACATCCCAGATGCCAAGAGCAAGATCTATCAGTTTCGCGGTGGTCTGAAGGATGAACTCCAACTAGCTCTCACCTTGTTCGAGCCTGATGAGTTTGATCAATTCTATAACATGGCACTTAAGCAAGAGGCAGCCCAGCTCAAGATGGAAGCTTCCAAAAAGAGGATCAGAGACGCTGTTCACTCCTCCTCTTCTTCTCAAGTGGTCGCAAAGCAACAGAAGTTTTGGCTTCCACCTCCTCCAGTGATCCGAGCTCCCAACAACAACAACAAGAATTCTGGTGGCCGTGGTTTCTCCCACCCACCCAACCCAAGCAACTAGTCAAAGAATCATTTTCAAGCTTCCAAGTGAAGTGCTCCTTATCACCGTCCTCTCTCAGAAGTGGTTTGCAACAAGTGCACTCAGAAGGGTCATTATGCTAACAAGTGCCCCAACCCAAGGCGCCTTCCGCCTCCTCCACCTGTCAGCACTGCTATTGTCAAACACAATCCCAAGCATGCAAGAGTGAATCTGATGAATGCAGCTCAAGCGGAGAATTCTTCTGATGTGATATTGGGTAACCTCTCAGTTAAATCTATTCCTGCTAAAGTATTGTTTGATTCTGGTGCATCACTTTGCTTCATGTCAAGACCATTCTTTACCAAGCATGATTTCATTTCAGCACCCTTGGACAAGGAGTTATCAATTATTTCTCCAAGCAAGCACATGAATTCTAGATTGTATGCTCCGAATGTATCTATTCGGATGGGTGATTACCGCTTTCTGGCTTCTCCGGCTGTTCTCGGCAACTCCGACATTGATCTTATTCTTGGGATGGATTGGCTTTCTCAGCATTATGCTCACATTGATTGTGCAAATAAGGAAGTCAAGATTACTCATCCTAACGAAGACGTGATTATCTTCGCCTCTCGAGATAACACAATCAGGCTATTCTCTCTCAATGACAAGGGCGAGATTAATGCCATCTCTCAAATTCTGGTGGTCAGCGAATATGAAGATGTTTTCCCTGAAGAGCTTCCAGGCATGCCTCAACATCGTCAAGTTGAATTCGTCATTGAACTCGAGCCTGGTACTGAGCCAGCATGCCGGCGTCCGTACAAGCTTTCCCCTGAAGAGTTGAAGGAGTTGAAGAAACAGCTTGATGAACAAGAGCGTATGGGTCTGATCAGGCCTAGCACTTCTCCTTGGGGCTGTGGTGTCTTATTTGTCAAGAAGAAGGATGGCACGGAGCGCCTTTGCGTTGATTACCGGCCATTGAACAAGAAGACAATAAAGAACAAGTATCCGCTCCCCAACATCAATGAATTGTTCGAGCAGCTCAAAGGAGCAAAAGTGTTCTCAAAGCTCGATCTCCGGATGGGTTATCACCAGATCCGTATCCGCGAAGAAGATATTCACAAGACTGCATTCAGAACAAGCTACGGCTCCTATGAATATACAGTCATGTCTTTTGGCCTCGCTAATGCTCCACCTACCTTCTCGAGAATGATGCACTACATTTTCAACCCCTACACCAACGAATTTGTGCTTGTGTATCTGGATGACATCTTGGTATTCTCCAAGAATGAAGAGGATCACGAAAAGCACCTCCGTCTAGTTCTCGACAGACTCCGTGAACGTAAGTTCTATGCCAAGTTCTCCAAGTGCGAATTCTGGCTCGATAAGGTCTTGTATCTGGGCCATATCATCTCCGCTGACGGTATTGTTGTGAACCCCGAGAAAGTTGAAGCGAATGTCAACTGGGAACCTCCTCAGAACGCCAAGCAACTCCGAAGCTTCCTTGGTCTTGCTAGCTATTGCAGAAGGTTTGTTGAGAACTTCTCCAAGATTGCGAAGCCTCTCTCCAACTTGCTGCAGAAGAATGTCAAGTACAACTGGTCTCCGTATTGTGATGTGGCACTCAGAACTCTCAAAGAAAAGCTCATCTCTGCTCCGGTTCTTACTCCTCCAGATGAGTCCAAGCCCTACGAAGTATTCTATGATGCTTCTCTTTAAGGACTTGGTGGTGTGCTAATGCAGGACAAGAAAATTGTGGCATACACCTCTCGTCAATTGAAGCCAAGTGAGAAGAACTACCCCACACATGATCTCGAGCTAGCAGCTATGGTACACGCCTTGATCACGTGGAGACACCTTCTGTTGGGCAGAAATGTCGACATCTTCACCGATCACAAGAGCTTGAAGTACATCTTCACATAGCCGAACCTGAACCTTCGCCAGACTCGTTGGGTTGAGATGATCCAAGAGTATGATCCAAGCATCGAATACACACCGGGCAAGGCCAATGTCATTGCAGATGCCTTGAGCAGAAATGCATATTGCAATAGTCTCCTTATCAAGCCGTTTTAGCCTGAGCTTTGTGAAGCATTCAGGAAGCTCAACCTCCAAGTTGTTCCGCAAGGCTTTCTTGCAAATCTTCATGTTGCTCCTACCTTGGAAGATCAGATCCGTGAGGCCCAACTCAGTGATGCTATGGTGCAAAAAGTGAAACATGGTATTGCAAAGGGTACTCCCAAATACAAGTGCTATCGCGTTGATGAGAGAGATACCTTGTTCTTTGAGGACAGACTTGTGGTTCCCAAGGGTGATCTCAGGAAGCTCATAATGAACGAAGCACATGACTCCCTCCTCTCGATTCATCCTGGAAGTTCCAAGATGTTCCAAGACCTCAAGCAATCTTACTGGTGGACTCGCATGAAAAGGGAGATTGCCCTATTCATGAATGAATGTGATGTCTGCAGAAGATTGAAGGCAGAGCATCAACGTCCAGCTGGTCTTCTCCAACCTCTTCCTATTCCCGAGTGGAAGTTCGACCACATTGAAATGGATTTCGTCACTGGGTTTCCCAAGTCCAAGAAGGGGAATGATTCTATCCTTGTGGTGATTGACAAGCTTACCAAAGTAGCTCACTTCCTTCAAGTCAAAGAATCCATCAATGCAGCTCAGCTGGCAGAGTTGTACACTTCCAGAATTGTGTCCTTACATGGCATTCCTCAAGTTATCTCCTCAGACCGTGGAAGTCTGTTCACATCCAAGTTCTGGGACTCCTTTCAGTCTGCCATGGGCACTAAGATCCGTTTCAGCACTGCATTTCACCCTCAGACTAGTGGTCAAGTCGAGAGAGTGAACCAGATCCTAGAATACATGCTCAAAGCTTGTGTCATCTCTTTTGGCATGAAGTGGGAAGATTGCCTTCCGTTTGCCGAGTTCTCTTACAACAAAAGTTTCCAAGCAAGTGCCGGCAAAGCTCCGTTTGAAATCCTCTAGGGCAGAAAGTGCCGTACTCCTCTCAACTGGTCCGAGACTGGTGAATGTCAACTTCTTGGAAATGACTTGATCTCAGAAGCCGAAGAAATGTGCAAAGTCATACGTGAGAATCTCAAGGCCGCTCAGTCGCGTCAGAAGAGCTACTATGATGGAAAGCATCGTGATTTGGCCTTCAACATTGGGGATCATGTCTATCTCCGTGTTTCTCCTATGAAAGGCACCCAAAGATTCGGTATCAAAGGCAAGCTTGCTCCTATATACGTGGGCCCTTTCAAGATCCTTGGCAAAAGAGGCGATCTAGCCTATCAACTTGAGCTCCCTTCCAACTTCGCTAATGTTCATGATGTGTTTCATGTGTCTCAACTCCGCAAGTGCTTCAAGACACCTGAACGCACCATTCCGTTCGAGGAGATTGACCTTCAACAAGACTTGTCTTACTGAGAGCACCCCGTTGCTATTCTTGAAGAAACCGAGCGCAAGACCCGCAACAAGTCAATCAAGTTCTTGAAAGTCAAGTGGTCACACCATACCGACCAAGAAGCTACGTGGGAACGAGAAGATCACCTTCGTTCCGAGTACCCTTCCTTCTTCCAGTCCTAGATCTCAGGACGAGATCTTTTCGTAGTAGAGGAGAGTTTGTAATGCCCCGGATGTAACACTTTCCCTATATGGCAATATATAAACTTTGGCTTCATCAATTCCATTCCGGGTTCTTCTTCTTTTCGGGTTTCATCGTTTTGTCGTGTGCGTGTGTGTATTTCATTCATGTCATGTTGTCATGTGCACTGCATTGCATTTGTGTTGTCACTGGCATCCGGTCTCACTCGTCTCTTCCCATTGTCCGTTTCGAGTTCCGACGCTCTCACACGTGCCCGTGGCATCCCCGAGTGCTTCTTTCGTGTTTGGCCGTGTAACGTTTCTGGAATGGCGTGAGACTTGTCGTGCGATGTTGTTTTGGTACGTGTAGGCCGCCTGTCAAGTTTCGTCGCGTTTGGAGTTCGTTTGGTACTCCAACGGTTAACCTAGTGGGCTAAAAGTACCTCCTCTTTGAGGCCCAAGACCCCCTCCACAACAGCCCACCAACCCAGCACCACCACTCCCATCATCTCGGTTGTCGAATCGTGATCGCGTGGCCGAAAACCGCTCCCCATTTGGAGTCTCCTACCTCCTTGTGCCTATAAAAACGTCCCCCTTGCCATTTTTCGTCCAAAAAACCCTAGCCCTCTTCCCTCCGCCGCCGCCGGATACGTCCGGACGGACCGGACACGTCCGCCCGGACGCGCCGGACCACTCGCCGCCTGCCACGTGGCACTCCGCCACCGCGCCGCCGCTCGGCCCGCCAGGCCCACTCCCGGCCCCCGCGGGTCCTCCCTCCGCCGCCGCTCGCCCGACGCGCCCGTGCCTGGGACGCGCCGCCGCCGTCGCTCGCCGGGCCGGACGCCTCCCGCCGGCGGTCCTCGACCCCGCCGCCCGGCCGGTCGCCGCCCGGCCCCGTGGCCGCCTCCGGCTGCTGCGTGCGCCGCCGCCCCGCCTCTGCACGTCGCCGGCCGCCGCCCCGCCGGCGCCGCCCGAGGGTCCCCGCTGGCCCAGCTCCATCGCCGGAGGCCCGAGCTCCGCTCGCCGCGCCACCGGGATCGAAGCCTCCAGCCGATCCAATCGCCCCGATCCGATCGGGAGCCCTAATGGGTCCCGCGACCCGGTGCCCGCGGACTCGCTTCGCCCGCAACCCGTTTGACCCGCAACCCGCGTTGACTCTGAGGTTGACCCTGTTTTCCCCCTAAGTCATTCTGCTATTTTGTTGTCTGATGCATTCTTGTGATGGCAATAACTTTTTGTGTGTATGTCTGATTTGTGCATATAATATGTCAAAACGATCGTGGTGATGTGTACTATGTTTTGTTCCTTTGTGTCATGCTTGTTTGAGTCTATTTAGGTGTCTTAATATTCATGACAAGAGTGCTACATGATATAAACTGTTGCTACTTTTTATTTTCATGCCATGTTAGAGATGTGATAACTTGGTGCATGTTTATCCAAATGAAGCAAATGATATGTCAAAATGTTCATCATGAGATGCTCTACATGTTGGTTGCTATAGCATGCATGTTAGAGTTCATATTGCCATGTTTATCTCTGTTACAAAAGTGCATGTGGCTGTTAGGTTTTGAAACTTGTTACGAGATGCCTAGTTGAGGAGCTCGTTGCTATTGATGTGTGTGCCCCCATGTCGCATGCTCATATGTTTTAGATTCTCCATTATGTGATCTTTGCTGTGGTGCAAACCATTTGCCATGTTAAGCTTTGAGGTGACTTAAACATGCTCACAAACATGCCATGATAATATTGCTATTTTAACACTTAGTGAAATTTCACTAAGTCTGAAATCTGTAATATCCTGATGCTATGTTTGCTTGTTGTCCTAGGCAAATCCATGTTAGTTTTGGGGTGGCCATTGATCTTTCCTTGCTTTATATGTTGTTGTCTATCCATTCATGCCCTTACTTTCTCATTTGGGTTGCTGTAGCATATTTAATTCTTGCTACCAAGTTGCTATAAAATATTGCTGTCAGGTTTTTATTGTCATGATCAAAATGTTGTAGCTTGTTGCTATTGATCCATGCCTCCTATGGAGATGCTCCAATGGAGTTATTTGCTGTAGGATATGTCTACTTCATGTCCAAGCTTCTTGTCACCATGTTTGAGTGCTGTAGAGTATATATATCTTGCTTCCAAGTTGCTATGTGGCTGTTAATTTCAGCTTTGCATTGTTTCTTGTTTCGGGTGTAACTTTTAGTCCGTTGCTCTGTTTTGAGCGTGCCCTACATGAAACTTGTGTGTTTTTGCATGTAGATTCATAATATGATCTTGTTAACATGTTTGGAGTATGTTTGCTTGATGTTTGGGTGCATCTTGCACCGTTGCCATGCTTATCTTGTTTTGATCATATCTTCTAGACCGTAGCTCCGTTTTAAACAAACTTTATATGAAACTTGACTAGAATTTCGTGTAGATTATATTGGTGCATGTTAACTTGCTGTTTAACAACTTTAACTTAAGGTTTGTTCAGATCTGGACTAATTTCAAACTATGCACATGAGGGCTTACCGGATTTGTCTTAGGTAGTTTCCGGCCTCATTTAAACTTGTTGTTTTTATGTTATTTCTCTGTGCTTCCTACCTTGCCATGTTTTGCATCTTAAATAGACTTGTCTTGCGTCCTACTTGCTTGAGCATATTTTCATGTTTCTTGTGCTGTTTCTCTGTGCTTCCTATGTTGTCATGTTGTGCATCCTAAGTGCATCTGCAGTGCTTCCTAAGTGCATCATACATGCATCCTGTAGTTTGCGCATTGCACCTTGTTTGATTTCATGCCTCGTGTGTTCTTGTGTTGAGTAGAGCCGGAAGCCGAGACCGAGTATGAGAACGAGGTTACTACCGAGGTTGAGAACGAGGAGCCGTCTTACGATCCCATCGACGTGTAATGCCCCGGATGTAATACTTTCCCTTTTGGGCAATATATATATCTTTGGCTTCATCAATTCCATTCTGGGTTCTTCGTCTTTCGGGTTTTTCGTCGTTTTGTTGTGTGCGTGTGTGGTATTCATCCATATCATGTAGTCATATGCATCGCATTGCATTTGTGTTGTCGTTTGCATCCGGTCCCACTCGTTCCTTCCCGTTGTCCGTTTCGAGTTCCGGAGCTCTCTCACGTGTCCGTGGCATCCCCGAGGCCTACTTTGGTGTTTGGTCGTGTAACGTTTCCGGTTTGGCGTGATACTTGTCGTGCGTTGTTGTTTTGGTGTGTGTAACCCGCCTGTCGAATCTCGTCGCGTTTGGAGTTCGTTTGGTGCTCCAACAATTATTCTCGTGGGCTGAAAGTACCTCCACTTTGAGGCCCAAGAAACCCCTCCAATAGCCCACCAAACCAACCCAAACCCCTCCCTTCATCTAGGCCATCCAATTTTGATCGCGTGGCCGAAAACCTCACCTCATTTGGACAACCCTAGCTCCTTGTGCCTATATAAACGTCCATCTCCCCCAATTTTCGCGTCTGAAACCCTAATGCTTCCATAGTGCGCCGCCGGTGCTTCCACCGTTGACGCGCGGTGCTTCCACCGTTGAACCGCCGTGCTTCCGACGTCCCAGCGAGCATGTTTCCATAGTTCGTCGCCCGCGCTTCCGACCTCCGCGCCGTGCTTCCGTCCGACGCGTGGGCCCGCTCTTCGTCTTCTTCCTCGAATCCCGCCGGAGGAGCTCCGATCCGCCGCCGCCGGGCCCTCCTCTCCTCGCCGGCGCCTCCTCGCCACCACCGTGCTGCCCTCCGGCCGCCGCCCATCGCGAGGCCGCGTTCCCCGCCGCGCGCGCGCCTCCCGCCGGCCGCGCCTCCGGCCGGGCACCGCCGCCGCCCGGCCTCTCCACCTCGCCGCGCCGGCCCTTCGCCGTCTCCCTCCGGCTGGGCGCCGCCCCGCCGCCGGCCTCGAGGCCATAGCCGCCGCCGCCGATCGATCGGGGGAGGAGGAGCCTCCCCGACCCGATCTGCCTTACCGGGTCGCGGGCGAGGCCCGTTAGCGCCCGATCCAGTCCGCTTCGCCCGTTTGCCTCCGGCCCGTTTGACCCCGTTGACCAGACTTTGCCTGAGGTTTTTTTTTCTCTAAGTCTGTAGATTTTGATGTCTGATGCTGTTTTGTTTTGATGATAACTTTTTGTGTACATGTCCGATTTGAGCAAATGATATGTCAAAATGATCGTGGTGACATGTACTACGTTTTGTTCCGTTGTACCATGATGTTTGAGGTCATCTAGATGTCTTAATCTTCATGAGAAGAGTGCAGCTTGTTATAAACTGCTGTTTGTAGTTGTTTTCATGCCATGTTTGCAATGTGATAACTTGGTGCATGTTTATCCAAATGAAGCAAATGAGATGTCCACATGTTCATCATGATATGCTCTACATGTTGGTTGCTTTAGCTTGCATGATAGATTTCATCTTGCCATGTTTATCTCCTTTGCAAAGTGCTATGTGGCTGTTATGTCGTTAAACTTGTTACGAGATGCCTAGTTGAGGAGCTCGTTGCTATTGATGTGGATGTCCCCTTGATGCATGCTTAGATGTTTTGGATTCACCATCATGAGTATTTTGCTGTGGTGCAAACCACTTGCCTTGTTTAGTTTTGAGGTGACTTAAACTTGCTCACAAAGATGCCATGATGTTACTACTGTTTTAACACTTAGTGAAATTTCACTAAGTCTGGAATCTGTAATTTCCAGATGCCATGTTTGCATGTTGTTCTAGACCAATCCATGATAGTTTTGGGGTGACTCTTGATGATTCCTTGTTGTATAAGTTGCTGGCTATCCATTCATGCTCTCACATGCTTATTTGAGTGGCTGTAGCATATTTAACTTTTGCTCCCAAGTTGCAACAAATTACTGCTATCAGGATTTTGTTGTCAAGTTCAAAATGGCATAGCTTGTTGCTATTGATCCATGGCTCCTTTGGAGGTGCTCCAATGGAATTGTTTGCTGTAGGATATGTCTAGTTTATGTCCATGCTCCTTGCCATGATGTTTGAGTGCTGTAGACTATTTATTTATTGCTCCAAAGTTGCTATGTGGCTGTTATTTTCAGCTTATGCATGTTTATTGATTCGGGTGTATCTTTTAGCCCGTTGCTCCATTTTGAGCAAGTCCTTTATGTAACTTGTGTGATTTTGCATGTTGATTCATAATATCCTATTGTTAGCATGATTTGAAGTATTTTGATTGATGCAAATTTCCATGCTCCTTTGTGCTGTAACACTGTGCTTCCTATGTAGACTTTCTGTGCTTCCATAGTGCATCTGCATTGCTTCCATAGTGCATCAGCCATGCATCCAGTAGTTTTGTGCATTTCATCTTGTTGATTTCGTTCCTTGTGTGTTTGTGTTGAGTAGAGCCGGAAGCTGAGACCGAGTACGAGTACGAGGTTACTACCGAGGTTGAGAATGAGGAGCTCTCTTACGATCCCATCGACAACTCTTCAGGCAAGATGACCTGACCCCGATAACATTACTATCTTTGCCTATTGCTAGAAGTATCGCTCTATAGTTTTGCCTCGATGCCCATGTTTTGTCCTGTCAGCCTCCTATTGTAACCATGAACCTGTTTAACCACCCTACCTATGCAAACCTTTGATTGGCTAAGTACGCTTCGCTCAGCCCTTCTTATAGCATTGTTAGTTGCAGTAGAAGATTGAAGATTCTTGCTTCTTGTTGAAGCTTGTTGGGATATCACACTATATTAATTATTAAATGAAATCATCTATATATTGGTAATGGGTGGAAGGCTAAGCCTTTTGCTTGGTGTTTTGTTCCACTCATGCCGTCCTAGGAACCGTATAAACCGGTGTTATGTTCCTTGATTATGCGTTCCTCACACGGTTGGGGTTATGGGACCCCCTCGATAAACCGCTAGGTGCTAAGTCTTTTCCAGCAAGTCCCAACATTGGTACTATTTGCCTAAACAACTAAAAACTTACCGAGGGAGTAATTAACCCGAGGATTAATTAATCAACCCCCTGGGCCAGTGCTCGATTTGAGTGTTGGTCAAACCTAGAGCCACTTGCAGTGCCACCCAGTTCGCTGGGGTCTTCAGTATCTGTACGTACTGCTCATCCGGTCGTGGCCTGAGACTAGATACGCGCGGCTATTGTCAGGGTGTCGGCACGCCGGGAGGATTTGCTGGATTAGCCTTACCTTAGTCAGAGTATCTTGAGCACGGGATTCCGAGGATACTCGGGCCTTCCCACTTTGGAGTTGCGACTCCACGGATCGTGGGCTTGTCATGGGCCTAGTTGGAACACCCCTGCAGGGTTATGAACTTTCGAAAGCCGTGCCCGCGGTTATGTGTCAGATGGGAGCTTGTTAATATCCGGTTGTAGAAAACTTGACACCATGTTCGAATACACTACCAGCGTGAGTACCGTGACGGTCATTTTCTGAAAGGGATTCGAGAGATGAGCACGGTGGGGTTATGTTTGACTTGCTTTAGTTAGGATCACTTTGTGATCATCTCTCGACCGAGGCACTTCTCTTCTCGCTCTCTTTTACGTAAGTTAGTGCTAGTGCTGCTGCAACCTCTTGTTCTTTCTTCAGCCTTGTTCCACACCCAAGGCTGGGATAGTCGTGTTACCCGGGAACGGGATTGCTGAGTCCTCTGTGGCTCACAGTTACTTCACCACACCAGATGCAGGTACTATGGTGAGCTACACAGGCGATGGTACCGAGCTAGACTGGGAGTACGACGAGGAGCGTAGCCGTTACTACGTGAACTATCCGGTTGATCAGTAGAGCTTCTACTAGGATTCGTTTCAGACCTGTGGTCTAATGTCATGTTTGGTATCTTGTCATTTGGAGCTTTACCCTTAGATGGGCTGTGATGTTTATCTGAATGATGTTTGAACATGTAATGTATTTGTGTGACGTGGCGAGTGTAAGCCAACTATCTTTTCAGTTTTCCATCCCTATTTTTACATCAGATGTGCAAAGGTACCAAACTTGCGATCATTCCAGAATGGGCTTATATCTTTAAGTCGTGCCTCGACACGTAGGAGATATAGTCCCATCCTGGGCATTACAAGTTGGTATCAGAGCCTTCTCCGACCTAGAAGCCCCAGCTGTTTGATCGAATCGTTGACGGTTGAGTCTAGGCACACACTGAAAATGTTTTGAGTCCTATATATTTATATCGGAGAGTAGGATTTCTTTTGCTCCTCATCTCTTTTCACTCTGGTGAGGACTCCTGACGACTACTCTTGCCTCTTCTACTTTCAAAAATTGCACCAAATTTTTTTAGGAATCTCGCGAGTATTGTTGGATTGTTTCGATGTCTTTGTGACGAGAATATTGTTCTCGATGCCTCCTGACATCAGGGGTTGTGGCAGTGTCCCGGGGAGTTGAGCTTCGGGGTATTGTCGTCACAAACATATCGCGGCAATACTAGAATACTTAAGACGGCCGACATCGAAAACTCTCCTATACGGTTAGTGGCAAGATAACCCCGACATCACCCAGTACTGGGGAGGTAGTTCGGGAGTATTGCCATTGCTTGTATAGTGGATGCTTTTCGAAGGTCCGAGGTAGACGATTTCCGAGAACAACTGGTTATGTGTTGAAGGATGGATACAGCTGGATGTAGGATTAGAGTTGAGTGCGCGATGCTTCCCCTGTATCCCCAACACCTGATTGCATAACTGGAAACTTTCGGAAATTAATAGGTGGGTTCATCCAGTAGCTCGTAGGCATTCTTCCAACGAATGCAGGTTATGGAGTTCGGGGTTCTACATTGAGTGAAGTGGTTTTATGGCCGATGTTCCGATCGGGAGTTGCATCTTAAAGGGTCCTTGGCTATGCTGATCCGGGGATTGCAAAACCCTTTCTTAACATGTTCCATAAGCTTTCAGCACAAAGATGTCGAACAAAGCTCCTATCTTGTGTTTTTTCCATCTGTACCTTGTGTTTTTCTTTTTTTTTACCTTTTGTCTCCCAGTGGCTTCTCGTGAAGATTGTTGTTATCATTAAGTTGAGAATTTCATTCGTTCCTCTTGTTCGAATGATTCTTGTGAAGACTATGTTGCATTCTAGCCGTTGTTTCAGCTTATATCTTCTTTCAATCAAATTGCTGATTGGTGGTCATCTATTTCAGGATGGCTCCGAAACGGGTTCCCAACGCTAACCCAGAGGGTGAAGAGGTTCCTGGCCGTCCTCCTTCCCCTCCTCCTCCGTCTGAGGCCTGGAGAGCGATTATGCAGACTACAAACCAGAACACCCAGTTGCTTATGCAGATGATGCAGCAAATGCAAGCAAATCAAGCAAATCAGGGTGCTCCAGGGAACCAAGGCAATTTCTTCAACCAACAGCACCATGCTACGCTCAACCAGTTCTTGGCCAATCAACCAAAGGCTTTCAGTTACTGTGTCGACCCTCTCGATGCTGAAGATTGGATCACCGATATCAAGAAGCATTTTGAGTGCAACAACGTAAGGCCTGAGGACTATGTGAAGTTTGCAGCCTTCCAACTCAAGGACCAAGCAGCTGATTGGTGGCAGCAGTACAAAGACTCCAGAGAAGGGCGTGTGATCTCTTGGGATGATTTCTGCAAGGACTTTCGCTCTCACCACATTCCAACAAGTGTCATCGAGGGTATGCGTGAGAAATTCCGCAACCTGAAGCAAGGATCAATGACTGTCTACCAGTATAATGTCAAGTTCCAAAACCTTGCCCGCTATGCCAAGCAAGACATACCAGATGCCAAGAGCAAGATCTATCAGTTCCGTGGAGGTCTGAAGGATGAACTTCAACTTGCTCTCACCTTGTTCGAGCCTGATGAGTTTGACAAATTCTATAACATGGCGCTTAAGCAAGAGGCATCCCAGCTCAAGATGGAGGCTTCCAAAAAGAGGATCCGAGATGCCGTTCACTCCTCCTCATCTTCTCAAGTGGTCGTGAAGCAACAAAATTTTTGGCTTCCTCCTCCTCCAGTGATCCGAGCTCCCTACAACAACAACAAGAACTCTAGTGGCCGTGGTTTCTCCCACCCACCCAACCCAAGCAATCAGTCGAAGCATCAGTCTCAAGGTTCCAAGTCAAGTGGTTCTCATTTCCGTCCTCTCTCAGAAGTGGTGTGCAACAAGTGTGGCCAGAAGGGTCATTATGCTAACAAGTGCCCCAACCCAAGGCGCCTTCCGCCTCCTCCACCTGTCAGCACAGCTATTGTCAAGCATAATCCAAAGTCTGCAAGGGTGAATCTGATGAATGCAGCGCAAGCGGAGAATTCTTCTGATGTGATATTGGGTAACCTCTCAGTTAACTCTATACCTGCTAAAGTTTTGTTTGATTCGGGTGCATCGTTGTCCTTCATTTCAAGACCTTTTGTTGCCAAGCATGATTTCGTCACTCAAGTATTGCCAAAGCCATTGAGCATTATTTCTCCTGGATTGCAAATGTCCTCTCGGGTGCATGTTCCGGATGTATCTATTCGCATGGGTGATTATCGTTTTCTAGCTAATCCGGTGGTTCTTGGCAATTCCGACATCGACCTCATCCTCGGGATGGATTGGCTTTCTCAGCATGATGCTCACATTGATTGTGCAAATAAGGAAGTCAAGATTACTCATCCTGATGAAGATGTGATTATCTTCGCCTCCAGGGATAACACAATCAGGCTTTTCTCTCTCAATGACAAGGGCGAGATTAATGCCATCTCTCAAATTCCGGTGGTTAACGAATACGAAGACGTCTTTCCTGAAGAATTTCCAAGCATGCCTCCACACCGTCAAGTGGAATTCATCATTGAACTCGAGCCTGGTACTGAGCCAGCATGCCGGCGTCCGTACAAGCTCTCTCCTGGAGAATTGAAGGAGTTGAAGAAGCAGCTTGATGAACAAGAACGTTTGGGTCTGATCAGGCCTAGTACGTCTCCTTGGGGCTGTGGTGTCTTATTTGTCAAGAAGAAGGATGGCACAGAGCGCCTTTGCGTCGATTACCGGCCATTGAACAAGAAGACAATAAAGAACAAGTATCCGCTCCCCAACATCAACGAACTGTTCGAGCAGCTCAAAGGAGCTAAAGTGTTCTCAAAGCTCGATCTCCGAATGGGCTATCACCAAATTCGCATTCGTGAGGAAGATATCCATAAGACTGCCTTCAGAACGAGCTACGGCTCATATGAGTATACAGTCATGTCCTTTGGTCTCGCTAATGCTCCACCTATCTTCTTGAGAATGATGCACTACATTTTCAACCCCTACATCGGCGAGTTTGTGCTTGTGTATCTGGATGACATTTTGGTATTTTCCAAGAATGAAGAAGATCACGAAAAGCACCTCCGTCTGGTTCTCGACAGACTCCGTGAACATAAGTTCTATGCTAAGTTCTCCAAGTGCGAATTCTGGCTCGATAAGGTCTTATATCTGGGCCATATCATCTCTGCTGACGGTATTGCTGTGAACCCCGAGAAAGTTGAAGCCATTGTCAACTGGGAACCTCCTCAGAACGTCAAGCAACTCCGAAGCTTTCTTGGTCTTGCTAGCTATTGCAGAAGGTTCGTTGAGAACTTCTCCAAGATTGCCAAGCCTCTTTCCAACTTGCTGTAGAAGAATGTCAAGTACTACTGGTCTCCAGATTGTGAAGTGGCTTTCAAAACTCTCAAAGAAAAGCTCATCTCTGCTCCAGTTCTTACTCCTCCAGATGAGTCCAAGCCCTACGAAGTATTCTGTGATGCTTCTCTTCAAGAACTTGGTGGTGTGCTTATGCAGGACAAGAGAATTGTGGCATACACTTCTCGTCAACTGAAGCCAAGTGAGAAGAACTACCCCACACATGATCTCGAACTAGCAGCTGTGGTACATGCTTTGATTACGTGGAGACACCTTCTGTTGGGTAGAAAAGTCGACATCTTCACCGATCACAAGAGCTTGAAGTACATCTTCACACAGCCGAACCTGAACCTCCGCCAGACTCGCTGGGTCGAGATGATCCAAGAGTATGATCCCAGCATTGAATACACACCTGGCATGGCGAATGTGATTGCAGATGCTTTGAGCAGAAAGGCATATTGCAACAGCCTCCTTATCAAGCCGTTCCAGCCTGAGCTTTGTGAAGCATTTAGGAAGCTCAACCTCCAAGTTGTTCCGCAAGGTTTTCTTGCAAATCTTCAAGTTGCCCGATCCGGCCCGATCCAGTCCGCTTCGCTCGTTTGACCTCCGGCCCGTTTGACCCCGTTGACCAGACTTTGCCTCAGGTTTTTTTTTTCTCTAAGTCTGTAGATTTTGATGTCGGATGCTGTTTTGTTTTGATGATAACTTTTTGTGTACATGTCCGATTTGAGCAAATGATATGTCAAAATGATCGTGGTGACATGTACTACGTTTTGTTCCATTGTGCCATGCATGTTTGAGGTCATCTAGATGTCTTAATCTTCATGAGAAGAGTGCAACTTGTTATCAACTGCTGTTTGTAGTTGTTTTCATGCCATGTTTGCAATGTGATAACTTGGTGCATGTTTATCCAAATGAAGAATAATGAGATGTCCACATGTTCATCATGATATGCTCTACATGTTGGTTGCTTTAGCTTGCATGATAGATTTCATCTTGCCATGTTTATATCCTTTGCAAAGTGCTATGTGGCTGTTATGTCGTTAAACTTGTTACGAGATGCCTAGTTGAGGAGCTCGTTGCTATTGATGTGGATGTCCCCTTGATGCATGCTTAGATGTTTTGGATTCACCATCATGAGTACTTTGCTATGGTGCAAACCACTTGTCTTGTTTAGTTTTGAGGTGACTTAAACTTGATCACAAAGATGCCATGATGTTACGACTGTTTTAACACTTAGTGAAATTTTACTAAGTCTGGAATCTGTAATTTCCAGATGCCATGTTTGCTTGTTGTTCTAGACCAATCCATGATAGTTTTGGGGTGACTCTTGATGATTACTTGTTGTATAAGTTGTTGGCTATCCATTCATGCTCTCACATGCTTATTTGAGTGGCTGTAGCATATTTAACTTTTGCTCCCAAGTTGCAACAAATTACTGCTGTCAGGATTTTGTTGTCAAGTTCAAAATGGCATAGCTTGTTGCTATTGATCCATCGCTCCTTTGGAGGTGCTCCAATGGAATTGTTTGCTGTAGGATATGTCTAGTTTATGTCCATGCTCCTTGCCATGATGTTTGAGTGTTGTAGACTATTTATTTATTGCTCCGAAGTTGCTATGTGGCTGTTATTTTCAGCTTGTGCATGTTTATTGATTCGGGTGTATCTTTTAGCCCGTTGCTCCGTTTTGAGCAAGTCCTTTATGTAACTTGTGTGATTTTGCATGTAGATTCATAATATCCTATTGTTAGCATGATTTGAAGTATTTTGCTTGATGCAAATTTCCATGCTCCTTTGTGCTGTAACACTGTGCTTCCTATGTAGACTTTCTGTGCTTCCATAGTGCATCTGCATTGCTTCCATAGTGCATCAGCCATGCATCCAGTAGTTTTGTGCATTTCATCTTGTTGATTTCGTGCCTTGTGTGTTTGTGTTGAGTAGAGCCGGAAGCTGAGACCGAGTACGAGTACGAGGTTACTACCGAGGTTGAGAACGAGGAGCTCTCTTACGATCCCATCGACAACTCTTCAGGCAAGATGACCTGACCCCGATAACATTACTATCTTTGCCTATTGCTAGAAGTATCGCTCTATAGTTTTGCCTCGATGCCCATGTTTTTTCCTGTCAGCCTCCTATTGTAACCATGAACCTGTTTAACCACCCTACCTATGCAAACCTTTGATTGGCTAAGTACGCTTCGCTCAGCCCTTCTTATAGCATTGTTAGTTGCAGTAGAAGATTGAAGATTCTTGCTTCTTGTTGAAGCTTGTTGGGATATCACACTATATTAATTATTAAATGAAATCATCTATATATTGGTAATGGGTGGAAGGCTAAGCCTTTTGCTTGGTGTTTTGTTCCACTCATGCCGTCCTAGGAACCGTATAAACCGGTGTTATGTTCCTTGATTATGCGTTCCTCACACGGTTGGGGTTATGGGACCCCCTCGATAAACCGCTAGGTGCTAAGTCTTTTCCAGCAAGTCCCAACATTGGTACTATTTGCCTAAACAACTAAAAACTTACCGAGGGAGTAATTAACCCGAGGATTAATTAATCAACCCCCTCGGCCGGTGCTCGATTTGAGTGTTGGTCCAAACTAGAGCCACTTGCGGTGCCACCCAGTTCGCTGGGGTCTTCGATATCTGTACGTACTGCTCATCCGGTCGTGGCCTGAGACTAGATACGCGCGGCTATTGTCAGGGTGTCGGCACGCTGGGAGGATTTGCTGGATTAGCCTTACCTTAGTCGGAGTATCTTGAGCACGGGATTCTGAGGATACTCAGGCCTTCCCACTTTGGAGTTGCGACTCCGCGGATCGTGGGCTTGTCATGGGCCAAGTTGGAACACCCCTGCAGGGTTATGAACTTTCGAAAGCCATGCCCGCGGTTATGTGGTAGATGGGAGCTTGTTAATATCCGGTTGTAGAAAACTTGACACCATGTTCGAATACACTACCAGCGTGAGTACCGTGACGGTCATTTTCCGAAAGGGATTCGGGAGATGAACACGATGGGGTTATGTTTGACTTGCTTTAGTTAGGATCACTTCATGATCATCTCTCGACCGAGGCACTTCTCTTCTCGCTCTCTTTTACGTAAGTTAGTGCTAGTGCTGCTGCAACCTCTTGTTCTTTCTTCAGCCTTGTTCCACACCCAAGGCTGGGATAGTCGTGTTACCCGGGAACGGGATTGCTGAGTCCTTTGTGGCTCACAGTTACTTCACCACACCAGATGCAGGTACTATGGTGAGCTACATAGGCGATGGTACTGA